>JBBPBP010000170.1:0-19581 GCA_037974735.1 Cicer chorassanicum
ATTGGTTAAAAACCCTAATTGGATGAGAATAAGCCTAGGAAGGTCGAAAATGACCTAAATGTTCAACCAATGACACAAACGTACTTATTGGATGCACAAGATTGGTTAAAAACCCTAATTGGATGAGAATAAACCTAGGGAGGACGAAAATGACCTAAATGTTCAACCAATGACACAAAATCACTTATTGGATGCACAAGATTGGTTAAAAACCCTAAATGGATGAGAATAAGCCTAGGGAGGAGGAAAATGACCTAAATGTTCAACCAATGACACAAAATCACTTATTGGATGCACAACATTGGTTAAAAAACCTAATGGGATGAGAAGAAGCCTTGGAAGGACGAAAATCACCTAAATGTTCAACCAATGACACAAACTTACTTATTGGATGCACAAGATTGGTTAAAAACCCTAATTGGATGAGAATAACCCTAGGGAGGACGAAAATGACCTAAATGTTCAACCAATGACACAAAATCATTTATTGAATGCACAAGATTAGTTAAAAAACCTAATTGGATGAGAATAAGGCTAGGGAGGACGAAAATGACCTAAATGTTCAACCAATGACACAAAATCACTTATTGGATGCACAAGATTGGTTAAAAACCCTAATTGGATGAGAATAAGCCTAGGGAGGACGAAAATGACCTAAATGTTCAACCAATGACACAAATGTACTTATTGGATGCACAAGATTTGTTAAAAACCCTAATTGGACGAGAATAAGCCTAGGGAGGACGAAAATGACCTAAATGTTCAACCAATGACACAAAATCACTTATTAGATGCACAAGATTGGTTAAAAACCCTAATTGGACGAGAATAAGCCTTGGGAGGACGAAAATGACAAAAATGTTCAACCAATGACACAAAATCACTTATTGGATGCACAAGATTGGTTAAAAACCCTAATTGGACAAGAATAAGCCTTGGGAGGACGAAAATGACCTAAATGTTCAACCAATGACACAAATGTACTTATTGGATGCAAAAGATTGGTTAAAAACCCTAATTGGACGAGAATAAGCCTTGGGAGGACAAAAATGACCTAAATGTTCAACCAACGACACAAAATGACTTATTGGATGCACAAGATTGGTTAAAAACCCTAATTGGACGAGAATAAGCCTTGGGAGGACGAAAATGACCTAAATGTTCAACCAATGACACAAATGTACTTATTGGATGCACAAGATTGGTTAAAAACCCTAATTGGATGAGAATAAGCCTTGGGAGGACGAAAATAACCTACATGTTAAACCAATGACACAAAATCACTTATTGGATGCACAATATTGGTTAAAAACCCTAATTGGACGAGAATAAGACTTGGGAGGACGAAAATGACCTAAATGTTCAACCAATGACACAAAATCACTTATTGGATGCACAAGATTGGTTAAAAACCCTAATTGGACGAGAATAAGCCTTGGGAGGACGAAAATGACCGAAATGTTCAACCAATGACACAAATGTACTTATTGGATGCACAAGATTGGTTCAACACCCTAATTGGAGGAGAATAAGCCGAGGGATGACGAAAATGACCTAAATGTTCAACCAATGACACAAAATCACTTATTGGATGCACAAGATTGGTTAAAAACCCTAATTGGACGAGAATAAGCCTTGGGAGGACGAAAATGACCTAAATGTTCAACCAATGACACAAAATCACTTATTGGATGCACAAGATTGGTTAAAAACCCTAATTGGATGAGAATAAGCTTTTGGAGGACATAAATGACCTAAATGTTCAACCAATGAAACAAATGTACTTATTGGATGCACAAGATTGTTAAAAAACCCTAATTGGACGAGAATATGCCTTGGGAGGACGAAAATGACCTAAATGTTCAACCAATGGCATAAAATCACTTATTGGATGCACAAGATTGTTAAAAATCCCTAATTGGACGAGAATAAGCCTAGGGAGGACGAAAATGACCTAAATGTTCAACCAATGACACAAAATCACTTATTGGATGCACAAGATTGGTTAAAAACCCTAATTGGACGAGAATAAGCCTTGGGAGGACGAAAATGACCTAAATGTTCAACCAATGACACAAACGTACTTATTGGATGCACAAGATTGGTTAAAAACCCTAATTGGATGAGAATAAGCCTAGGGAGGACGAAAATGACCTAAATGTTCAACCAATGACACACAATCACTTATTGAATGCACAAGATTGGTTAAAAACCCTAATGGGATGAGAATAAGCCTAGGAAAGTCAAAAATGACCTAAATGTTAAACAAATGACACAAACATATTATTGGATGCACAAGATTGGTTAAATACCCTAATTGGATGAGAATAACCCTAGGGAGGACGAAAATGACATAAATGTTAAACCAATGACACAAAATCACTTGTTGAATGCACAAGAATTGTTAAAAACCCTAATTGGATTAGAATAAGCCTAGGAAGGTCGAAAATGACCTAAATGTTCAACCAATGACACAAACGTACTTATTGGATGAACAAGATTGGTTAAAAACCCTAATTGGATGAGAATAACCTTACGGAGGACGAAAATGACCGAAATGTTCAACCAATGACACAAAATCACTTATTGGCTGCACAGGATTGGTTAAAAACCCTAATTGGATGAGAATAAGCCTAGGAAGGTCGAAAATGACCTAAATGTTCAACCAATGACACAAACGTACTTATTGGATGCACAAGATTGGTTAAAAACCCTAATTGGATGAGAATAAACCTAGGGAGGACGAAAATGACCTAAATGTTCAACCAATGACACAAAATCACTTATTGGATGCACAAGATTGGTTAAAAACCCTAAATGGATGAGAATAAGCCTAGGGAGGAGGAAAATTACCTAAATGTTCAACCAATGACACAAAATCACTTATTGGATGCACAACATTGGTTAAAAAACCTAATGGGATGAGAAGAAGCCTAGGAAGGACGAAAATGACCTAAATGTTCAACCAATGACACAAACTTACTTATTGGATGCACAAGATTGGTTAAAAACCCTAATTGGATGAGAATAACCCTAGGGAGGACGAAAATGACCTAAATGTTCAACCAATGACACAAACGTACTTATTGGATGCACAAGATTGGTTAAAAACCCTAATTGGATGAGAATAACCCTAGGGAGGACGAAAATGACCTAAATGTTCAACCAATGACACAAAATCACTTATTGGATGCACAAGATTGGCTAAAAACCCTAATTAGAAGAGAATAAGCCTAGGATGGACGAAAGTGACCTAATTGTTTAACCAATGACACAAACGTACTTATTGGATGCATAAGATTGGTTAAAAACCCTAATTGGATGAGAATAACCCTAGGGAGGACGAAAATGACCTAAATGTTCAACCAATGACACAAAATCACTTATTGGATGCACAAGATTGGTTAAAAACCCTAATTGGATGAGAATAAACCTAGGGAGGACGAAAATGACCTAAATGTTCAACCAATGACACAAAATCAATTATTGGATGCACAAGATTGGTTAAAAACCCTAATTGGATGAGAATAAGCCTAGGAAGGAAGAAAATGACTTAAATGTTCAACCAATGAGACAAATGTATTTATTGGATGCACAAGATTGGTTAAAAACCCTAATTGGATGAGAATAACCCTAGGGAGGACGAAAATGACCTAAATGTTCAACCAATGACACAAAATCACTTATTGGATGCACAAGATGGGTTAAAAATCCTAAATGGATGACAATAAGCCTAGGGAGGACGAAAATGACCTAAATGTTCAACCAATGACACAAACGTACTTATTGGATGCACAAGATTGGTTAAAAACCCTAATTGGATGAGAATAAACCTAGGGAGGACGAAAATGACCTAAATGTTCAACCAATGACACAAAATCACTTATTGGATGCACAACATTGGTTAAAAAACCTAATTGGATGAGAAGAAGCCTAGGAAGGACGAAAATGACCTAAATGTTCAACCAATGACACAAACTTACTTATTGGATGCACAAGATTGGTTAAAAACCCTAATTGGATGAGAATAACCCTAGGGAGGACGAAAATGACCTAAATGTTCAACCAATGACACAAACGTACTTATTGGATGCACAAGATTGGTTAAAAACCCTAATTGGATGAGAATAAGCCTAGGAAGGACGAAAATGACCTAAATGTTCAACCAATGACACAAACGTATGTATTGGATGCACAAGATTGGTTAAAAACACTAATTGGATGAGAATAAGGCTAGGGAGGACGAAAATGACCTAAATGTTCACCCAATGACACAAAATCACTTATTGCATGCACAAGATTGGTTAAAAACCCTAATTGGATGAGAATAACCCTAGGGAGGACGAAAATGACCTAAATGTTCAACCAATGACACAAACGTACTTATTGGATGCACAAGATTTGTTAAAAACCCTAATTGGATGAGAATAAACCTAGGGAGGACGAAAATGACCTAAATGTTCAACCAATGACACAAAATCACTTATTGGATGCACAAGATTGGTTAAAAACCCTAAATGGATGAGAATAAGCCTAGGGAGGAGGAAAATGACCTAAATGTTCAACCAATGACACAAAATCACTTATTGGATGCACAACATTGGTTAAAAAACCTAATGGGATGAGAAGAAGCCTAGGAAGGACGAAAATGACCTAAATGTTAAACCAATGACACAAACTTACTTATTGGATGCACATGATTGGTTAAAAACCCTAATTGGATGAGAATAACCCTAGGGAGGACGAAAATGACCTAAATGTTCAACCAATGACACAAAATCATTTATTGAATGCACAAGATTAGTTAAAAAACCTAATTGGATGAGAATAAGGCTAGGGAGGACGAAAATGACCTAAATGTTCAACCAATGACACAAAATCACTTATTGGATGCACAGGATTGGTTAAAAACCCTAATTGGATGAGAATAAGCCTAGGAAGGTCGAAAATGACCTAAATGTTCAACCAATGACACAAACGTACTTATTGGATGCACAAGATTGGTTAAAAACCCTAATTGGATGAGAATAACCCTACGGAGGACGAAAATGACCTAAATGTTCAACCAATGACACAAAATCACTTATTGGATGCACAAGATTGGTTAAAAACCCTAATTGGATGAGAATAAGGCTAGGGAGGACGAAAATGACCTAAATGTTCAACCAATGACACCAAATAAATTATTGGATGCACGAGATTGGTTAAAAACCCTAATTGGATGAGAATAAGCCTTGGAAGGAAGAAAATGACTTAAATGTTCAACCAATGAGACAAATGTATTTATTGGATGCACAAGATTGGTTAAAAACCCTAATTGGATGAGAATAACCCTAGGGAGGACGAAAATGACCTAAATGTTCAACCAATGACACAAAATCACTTATTGGATGCACAAGATGGGTTAAAAATCCTAAATGGATGAGAATAAGCCTAGGGAGGACGAAAATGACCTAAATGTTCAACCAATGACACAAACGTACTTATTGGATGCACAAGATTGGTTAAAAACCCTAATTGGATGAGAATAAACCTAGGGAGGACGAAAATGACCTAAATGTTCAACCAATGACACAAAATCACCTATTGGATGCACAAAATTGGTTAAGAACCCTAATTGGATTAGAATAAGCCTAGGAATGACGAAAATGACCTAAATGTTCAACCAATGAGACAAACGTACTTATTGGATGCACAAGATTGGTTAAAAACCCTAATTGGATGAGAATAAGCCTAGGAAGGACGAAAAAAAAATGACCTAAATGTTCAACCAATGATACAAACGTACTTATTGGATGCACAAGATTGGTTAAAAACCCTAATTGGATGAGTATAAGGCTAGGGAGGACGAAAATGACCTAAATGTTCAACCAATGACACAAACGTACTTATTGGATGCACAAGATTGGTTAAAAACCCTAATTGGATGAGAATAAGCCTAGGAAGGTCGAAAAAGACCTAAATGTTCAACCAATGACACACAATCACTTATTGAATGCACAAGATTGGTTAAAAACCCTAATTGGATGAGAATAAGCCTAGGAAAGTCAAAAATGACCTAAATGTTCAACCAATGACACAAACGTATTATTGGATGCACAAGATTGGTTAAAAACCCTAATTGGATGAGAATAAGCCTAGGAAGGACGAAGATGACCTAAATGTTCAACCAATGAGACAAACGTACTTATTGGATGCACAAGATTGGTTAAAAACCCTAATTGGATGATGATAACCCTAGGGAGGACGAAAATGACATAAATGTTCAACCAATGACACAAAAGTACTTATTGGATGCACAAGATTGGTTAAAAACCCTAATTGGATGAGAATAAGGCTAGGGAGGACGAAAATGACCTAAATGTTCAACCAATGACACAAAATCACTTCTTGGATGCACAAGATTGGTTAAATACCCTAATTGGATGAGAATAAGGCTAGGGAGGATGAAAATGACCTAAATGTTCAACCAATGACACCAAATCAATTATTGGATGCACAAGATTGGTTAAAAACCCTAATTGGATGAGAATAAGCCTAGGAAGGACGAAAATGACTTAAATGTTCAACCAATGAGACAAACGTATTTATTGGATGCACAAGATTGGTTAAAAACCCTAATTGGATGAGAATAACCCTAGGGAGGACGAAAATGACCTAAATGTTCAACCAATGACACAAAATCACTTATTGGATGCACAAGATTGGTTAAAAACCCTAAATGGATGAGAATAAGCCTAGGGAGGAGGAAAATGACCTAAATGTTCAACCAATGACACAAAATCACTTATTGGATGCACAACATTGGTTAAAAAACCTAATGGGATGAGAAGAAGCCTAGGAATGACGAAAATGACCTAAATGTTCAACCAATGACACAAACTTACTTATTGGATGCACAAGATTGGTTAAAAACCCTAATTGGATGAGAATAACCCTAGGGAGGACGAAAATGACCTAAATGTTCAACCAATGACACAAAATCATTTATTGAATGCACAAGATTAGTTAAAAAACCTAATTGGATGAGAATAAGGCTAGGGAGGACGAAAATGACCTAAATGTTCAACCAATGACACAAAATCACTTATTGGCTGCACAGGATTGGTTAAAAACCCTAATTGGATGAGAATAAGCTTAGGAAGGTCGAAAATGACCTAAATGTTCAACCAATGACACAAACGTACTTATTGGATGCACAAGATTGGTTAAAAACCCTAATTGGATGAGAATAACCCTACGGAGGACGAAAATGACCTAAATGTTCAACCAATGACACAAAATCACTTATTGGATGCACAAGATTGGTTAAAAACCCTAATTGGATGAGAATAAGGCTAGGGAGGACGAAAATGACCTAAATGTTCAACCAATGACACCAAATCAATTATTGGATGCACAAGATTGGTTAAAAACCCTAATTGGATGAGAATAAGCATAGGAAGGAAGAAAATGACTTAAATGTTCAACCAATGAGACAAATGTATTTATTGGATGCACAAGATTGGTTAAAAACCCTAATTGGATGAGAATAACCCTAGGGAGGACGAAAATGACCTAAATGTTCAACCAATGACACAAAATCACTTATTGGATGCACAAGATTGGTTAAAAACCCTAATTGGATGAGAATAAGCATAGGGAGGACGAAAATGACCTAAATGTTCAACCAATGACACAAACGTACTTATTGGATGCACAAGATTGGTTAAAAACCCTAATTGGATGAGAATAAACCTAGGGAGGACGAAAATGACCTAAATGTTCAACCAATGACACAAAATCACTTATTGGATGCACAAGATTGGTTAAAAACCCTAAATGGATGAGAATAAGCCTAGGGAGGAGGAAAATGACCTAAATGTTCAACCAATGACACAAAATCACTTATTGGATGCACAACATTGGTTAAAAAACCTAATGGGATGAGAAGAAGCCTAAAAAGGACGAAAATGACCTAAATGTTCAACCAATGACACAAACTTACTTATTGGATGCACAAGATTGGTTAAAAACCCTAATTGGATGAGAATAACCCTAGGGAGGACGAAAATGACCTAAATGTTCAACCAATGACACAAAATCATTTATTGAATGCACAAGATTAGTTAAAAAACCTAATTGGATGAGAATAAGGCTAGGGAGGACGAAAATGACCTAAATGTTCAACCAATGACACAAAATCACTTATTGGCTGCACAATATTGGTTAAAAACCCTAATTGGATGAGAATAAGCCTAGGAAGGTCGAAAATGACCTAAATGTTCAACCAATGACACAAACGTACTTATTGGATGCACAAGATTGGTTAAAAACCCTAATTTGATGAGAATAATCCTACGGAGGACGAAAATGACCTAAATGTTCAACCAATGACACAAAATCACTTATTGGATGCACAAGATTGGTTAAAAACCCTAATTGGATGAGAATAAGGCTAGGGAGGACGAAAATGACCTAAATGTTCAACCAATGACACCAAATCAATTATTGGATGCACAAGATTGGTTAAAAACCCTAATTGGATGAGAATAAGCCTAGGAAGGAAGAAAATGACTTAAATGTTCAACCAATGAGACAAATGTATTTATTGGATGCACAAGATTGGTTAAAAACCCTAATTGGATGAGAATAACCCTAGGGAGGACGAAAATGACCTAAATGTTCAACCAATGACACAAAATCACTCATTGGATGCACAAGATGGGTTAAAAATCCTAAATGGAGTAGAATAAGCCTAGGGAGGACGAAAATGACCTAAATGTTCAACCAATGACACAAACGTACTTATTGGATGCACAAGATTGGTTAAAAACCCTAATTGGATGAGAATAAAACTAGGGAGGACGAAAATGACCTAAATGTTCAACCAATGACACAAAATCACTTATTGGATGCACAACATTGGTTAAAAAACCTAATTGGATGAGAAGAAGCCTAGGAAGGACGAAAATGACCTAAATGTTCAACCAATGACACAAACTTACTTATTGGATGCACAAGATTGGTTAAAAACCCTAATTGGATGAGAATAACCCTAGGGAGGACGAAAATGACCTAAATGTTCAACCAATGACACAAACGTACTTATTGGATGCACAAGATTGGTTAAAAACCCTAATTGGATGAGAATAAGCCTAGGAAGGACGAAAATGACCTAAATGTTCAACCAATGACACAAACGTATGTATTGGATGCACAAGATTGGTTAAAAACACTAATTGGATGAGAATAAGGCTAGGGAGGACGAAAATGACCTAAATGTTCACCCAATGACACAAAATCACTTATTGCATGCACAAGATTGGTTAAAAACCCTAATTGGATGAGAATAACCCTAGGGAGGACGAAAATGACCTAAATGTTCAACCAATGACACAAAATCATTTATTGGATGCACAAGATTGGTTAAAAACCCTAATTGGATGAGAATAAGCCTAGGAAGGACGAAAATGACCTAAATGTTCAACCAATGACACAAACGTATGTATTGGATGCACAAGATTGGTTAAAAACCCTAATTGGATGAGAATAAGGCTAGGGAGGACGAAAATGACCTAAATGTTCAACCAATGACACAAAATCACTTATTGGATGCACAAGATTGGTTAAATACCCTAATTGGATGAGAATAACCCTAGGGAGGACGAAAATGACATAAATGTTAAACCAATGACACAAAATCACTTGTTGAATGCACAAGATTGGTTAAGAACCCTAATTGGATGAGAATAAGCCTAGGAAGGACGAAAATGACCTAAATGTCCAACCAATGACACAAACGTACGTATTGGATGCACAAGATTGGTTAAAAACCATAATTGGATGAATATAACCCTAGGGAGGACGAAAATGACCTACATGTTCAACCAATGACACAAAATCATTTATTGAATGCACAAGATTAGTTAAAAACCCTAATTGGATGAGAATAAGGCTAGGGAGGAGGAAAATGACCTAAATGTTCAACCAATGTCACAAAATCATTTATTGGATGCACAAGATTGGTTAAATACCCTAATTGGATGAGAATAACCCTAGGGAGGACGAAAATGACCTAAATGTTCAACCAATGACACAAAATCACTTATTGAATGCACAAGATTGATTAAAAACCCTAATTGGATGAGAATAAGCCTAGGAAGGTCGAAAATGACCTAAATGTTCAACCAATGACACAAACGTACTTATTGGATGCACAAGATTGGTTAAAAACCCTAATTGGATCAGAATAACCCTACGGAGGACGAAAATGACCTAAATGTTCAACCAATGACACAAAATCACTTATTGGATGCACAAGATTGGTTAAGAACCCTAATTGGATGAGGATAAGCCAAGGGAGGACGAAAATGACCTAAATGTTCAACCAATGACACCAACGTACTTATTGGATGCACAAGATTGGTTAAAAACCCTAATTGGATGAGAATAAGGCTAAGGAGGACGAAAATGACATAAATGTTCAACCAATGACACAAACGTACTTATTGGATGCACAAGATTGGTTAAAAACCCTAATTGGATGAGAATAAGCCTAGGAAGGACGAAAATGACCTAAATGTCCAACCAATGACACAAACGTACGTATTGGATGCACAAGATTGGTTAAAAACCATAATTGGATGAATATAACCCTAGGGAGGACGAAAATGACCTACATGTTCAACCAATGACACAAAATCATTTATTGAATGCCCAAGATTGGTTAAAAACCCTAATTGGATGAGAATAAGGCTAGGGAGGAGGAAAATGACCTAAATGTTCAACCAATGACACAAAATCACTTATTGGATGCACAAGATTGGTTAAATACCCTAATTGGATGAGAATAACCCTAGGGAGGACGAAAATGACCTAAATGTTCAACCAATGACACAAAATCACTTATTGAATGCACAAGATTGATTAAAAACCCTAATTGGATGAGAATAAGGCTAGGGAGGATGAAAATGACCTAAATTTTCAACCAATGACACCAAATCAATTATTGGATGTACAAGATTGGTTAAAAACCCTAATTGGATAAGAATAAGCCTAGGAAGGACGAAAATGACTTAAATGTTCAACCAATGAGACAAACGTATTTATTGGATGCACAAGATTGGTTAAAAACCCTAATTGGATGAGAATAACCCTAGGGAGGACGAAAATGACCTAAATGTTCAACCAATGACACAAAATCACTTATTGGATGCACAAGATTGGTTAAAAACCCTAAATGGATGAGAATAAGCCTAGGGAGGAGGAAAATGACCTAATTGTTCAACCAATGACACAAACGTACTTATTGGATGCACAAGATTGGTTAAAAACCCTAATTGGATGAGAATAAACCTAGGGAGGACGAAAATGACCTAAATGTTCAACCAATGACACCAAATCAATTATTGGATGTACAAGATTGGTTAAAAACCCTAATTGGATGAGAATAAGCCTAGGAAGGACGAAAATGACTTAAATGTTCAACCAATGAGACAAACGTATTTATTGGATGCACAAGATTGGTTAAAAACACTAATTGGATGAGAATAACCCTAGGGAGGACGAAAATGACCTAAATGTTCAACCAATGACACAAAATCACTTATTGGCTGCACAGGATTGGTTAAAAACCCTAATTCGATGAGAATAAGCCTAGGAAGGTCGAAAATGACCTAAATGTTCAACCAATGACACAAACGTACTTATTGGATGCACAAGATTGGTTAAAAACCCTAATTGGATGAGAATAACCCTAGGGAGGACGAAAATGACCTAAATGTTCAACCAATGACACAAAATCACTTATTGGATGCACAAGATTGGTTAAAAACCCTAATTGGATGAGAATAAGGCTAGGGAGGACGAAAATGACCTAAATGTTCAACCAATGACACCAAATCAATTATTGGATGTACAAGAATGGTTAAAAACCCTAATTGGATGAGAATAAGCCTAGGAAGGACGAAAATGACTTAAATGTTCAACCAATGAGACAAACGTATTTATTGGATGCACAAGATTGGTTAAAAACACTAATTGGATGAGAATAACCCTAGGGAGGACGAAAATGACCTAAATGTTCAACCAATGACACAAAATCACTTATTGGATGCACAAGATTGGTTAAAAACCCTAAATGGATGAGAATAAGCCTAGGGAGGAGGTAAATGACCTAATTGTTCAACCAATGACACAAACGTACTTATTGGATGCACAAGATTGGTTAAAAACCCTAATTGGATGAGAATAAACCTAGGGAGGACGAAAATGACCTAAATGTTCAACCAATGACACAAAATCACTTATTGGATGCACAAGATTGGTTAAAAACCCTAAATGGATGAGAATAAGCCTAGGGAGGAGGAAAATGACCTAAATGTTCAACCAATGACACAAAATCACTTATTGGATGCACAACATTGGTTAAAAATCCTAATGGGATGAGAAGAAGCCTAGGAAGGACGAAAATGACCTAAATGTTCAACCAATGACACAAACTTACTTATTGGATGCACAAGATTGGTTAAAAACCCTAATTGGATGAGAATAACCCTAGGGAGGACGAAAATGACCTAAATGTTCAACCAATGACACAAAATCATTTATTGAATGCACATGATTAGTTAAAAAACCTAATTGGATGAGAATAAGGCTAGGGAGGACGAAAATGACCTAAATGTTCAACCAATGACACAAAATCACTTATTGGCTGCACAGGATTGGTTAAAAACCCTAATTGGATGAGAATAAGCCTAGGAAGGTCGAAAATGACCTAAATGTTCAACCAATGACACAAACGTACTTATTGGATGCACAAGATTGGTTAAAAACCCTAATTGGATGAGAATAACCCTACGGAGGACGAAAATGACCTAAATGTTCAACCAATGACACAAAATCACTTATTGGATGCACAAGATTGGTTAAATACCCTAATTGGATGAGAATAAGGCTAGGGAGGACGAAAATGACCTAAATGTTCAACCAATGACACCAAATCAATTATTGGATGCACAAGATTGGTTAAAAACCCTAATTGGATGAGAATAAGCCTAGGAAGGAAGAAAATGACTTAAATGTTCAACCAATGAGACAAATGTATTTATTGGATGCACAAGATTGGTTAAAAACCCTAATTGGATGAGAATAACCCTAGGGAGGACGAAAATGACCTAAATGTTCAACCAATGACACAAAATCACTTATTGGATGCACAAGATGGGTTAAAAATCCTAAATGGAGTAGAATAAGCCTAGGGAGGACGAAAATGACCTAAATGTTCAACCAATGACACAAACGTACTTATTGGATGCACAAGATTGGTTAAAAACCCTAATTGGATGAGAATAAACCTAGGGAGGACGAAAATGACCTAAATGTTCAACCAATGACACAAAATCACTTATTGGATGCACAACATTGGTTAAAAAACCTAATTGGATGAGAAGAAGCCTAGGAAGGACGAAAATGACCTAAATGTTCAACCAATGACACAAACTTACTTATTGGATGCACAAGATTGGTTAAAAACCCTAATTGGAAGAGAATAACCCTAGGGAGGACGAAAATGACCTAAATGTTCAACCAATGACACAAAATCATTTATTGAATGCACAAGATTAGTTAAAAAACCTAATTGGATGAGAATAAGGCTAGGGAGGACGAAAATGACCTAAATGTTCAACCAATGACACAAAATCACTTATTGGCTGCACAGGATTGGTTAAAAACCTTAATTGGATGAGAATAAGGCTAGGGAGGACGAAAATGACCTAAATGTTCGACCAATGACACAAACGTACTTATTGGATGCACAAGATTGGTTAAAAACCCTAATTGGATGAGAATAAGCCTCAGAAGAACGAAAATGACATAAATGTTCAACTAATGACACAAACGTAGATATTAGATGCACAAGATTGGTTAAAAACCCTAATTGGATGAGAATAGCCCTAGGGAGGACGAAAATGACCTAAATGTTCAACCAATGACATAAAATCACTTATTGGATGCACAAGATTGCTTAAAAACCCTAATTAGATGAGAATAAGGCTAGAGAGGACGAAAATGACCTAAATGTTCAACCAATGACACAAAATCACTTATTGGGTGCACAAGATTGGTTAAAAACCCTAATGGGATGAGAATAAGCCTAGGAAAGTCAAAAATGACCTAAATGTTAAACAAATGACACAAAAATATTATTGGATGCACAAGATTGGTTAAAAACCCTAATTGGATGAGAATAAGCCTAGGAAGGACGAAGATGACCTAAATCTTCAACCAATGAGACAAACGTACTTATTGGATGCACAAGATTGGTTAAAAACCCAAATTGGATGAGGATAACCATAGGGAGGACGGAAAAGACCTAAATGTTCAACCAATGACACAAATGTACTTATCGGATGCACAAGATTGGTTAAAAACCCTAATTGGATGAGAATAAGGCTATGGAGGACGAAAGTGACCTAAATATTCAACCAATGACACAAAATCACTTCTTGGATGCACAAGATTGGTTAAATACCCTAATTGGATGAGAATAACCCTAGGGAGGACGAAAATGACATAAATGTTAAACCAATGACACAAAATCACTTGTTGAATGCACAAGATTGGTTAAAAACCCTAATTGGATTAGAATAAGCCTAGGAAGGTCGAAAATGACCTAAATGTTCAACCAATGACACAAACGTACTTATTGGATGAACAAGATTGGTTAAAAACCCTAATTGGATGAGAATAACCTTACGGAGGACGAAAATGACCGAAATGTTCAACCAATGACACAAAATCACTTATTGGCTGCACAGGATTGGTTAAAAACCCTAATTGGATGAGAATAAGCCTAGGAAGGTCGAAAATGACCTAAATGTTCAACCAATGACACAAACGTACTTATTGGATGCACAAGATTGGTTAAAAACCCTAATTGGATGAGAATAAACCTAGGGAGGACGAAAATGACCTAAATGTTCAACCAATGACACAAAATCACTTATTGGATGCACAAGATTGGTTAAAAACCCTAAATGGATGAGAATAAGCCTAGGGAGGAGGAAAATTACCTAAATGTTCAACCAATGACACAATATCACTTATTGGATGCACAACATTGGTTAAAAAACCTAATGGGATGAGAAGAAGCCTAGGAAGGACGAAAATGACCTAAATGTTCAACCAATGACACAAACGTATGTATTGGATGCACAAGATTGGTTAAAAACCCTAATTGGATGAGAATAAGGCTAGGGAGGACGAAAATGACCTAAATAATCAACCAATGACATAAAATCACTTATTGGATGCACAAGATTGGTTAAAAACCCTAATTGGATGAGAATAACCCTAGGGAGGACGAAAATGACCTAAATGTTCAACCAATGACACAAAATCATTTATTGAATGCACAAGATTGGTTAAAAACCCTAATTGGATGAGAATAAGCCTAGGAAGGACGAAAATGACCTAAATGTTCAACCAATGACACAAACGTATGTATTGGATGCACAAGATTGGTTAAAAACCCTAATTGGATGAGAATAAGGCTAGGGAGGACGAAAATGACCTAAATGTTCAACCAATGACACAAAATCACTTATTGGATGCACAAGATTGGTTAAATACCCTAATTGGATGAGAATAACCCTAGGGAGGACGAAAATGACATAAATGTTAAACCAATGACACAAAATCACTTGTTGAATGCACAAGATTGGTTAAGAACCCTAATTGGATGAGAATAAGCCTAGGAAGGACGAAAATGACCTAAATGTCCAACCAATGACACAAACGTACGTATTGGATGCACAAGATTGGTTAAAAACCATAATTGGATGAATATAACCCTAGGGAGGACGAAAATGACCTACATGTTCAACCAATGACACAAAATCATTTATTGAATGCACAAGATTGGTTAAAAACCCTAATTAGATGAGAATAAGGCTAGGGAGGAGAAAAATGACCTAAATGTTCAACCAATGACACAAAATCACTTATTGGATGCACAAGATTGGTTAAATACCCTAATTGGATGAGAATAACCCTAGGGAGGACGAAAATGACCTAAATGTTCAACCAATGACACAAAATCACTTATTGAATGCACAAGATTGATTAAAAACCCTAATTGGATGAGAATAAGCCTAGGAAGGTCGAAAATGACCTAAGTGTTCAACCAATGACACAAACGTACTTATTGGATGAACAAGATTGGTTAAAAACCCTAATTGGATGAGAATAACCCTACGGAGGACGAAAATGACCTAAATGTTCAGCCAATGACACAAAATCACTTATTGAATGCACAAGATTGGTTAAAAACCCTAATTGGATGAGAATAACCCTAGGGAGGACGAAAATGACGTAAATGTTCAACCAATGACACAAAATCACTTATTGGATGCACAAGATTCGTTAAAAACCCTAATTGGATGAGAATAAGGCTAGGGAGGACGAAAATGACCTAAATGTTCAACCAATGACACAAAATCACTTATTGGATGCACAAGATTGGTTAAAAACCCTAATTGGATGAGAATAAGCTTCGGAAGAACGAAAATGACATATATGTTCAACCAATGACACAAACGTAGTTATTGGATGCACAAGATTGGTTAAAAACCCTAATTGGATGAGAATAGCCCTAGGGAGGACGAAAATGACCTAAATGTTCAACCAATGACACAAAATCACTTATTGGATGCGCAAGATTGGTTAAAAACCCTAATTGGATGAGAATAAGGCTAGGGAGGACGAAAATGACCTAAATGTTCAACCAATGACACAAAATCACTAATTGGGTGCACAAGATTGGTTAAGAACCGTTATTTGATGAGAATAAGCCTAGGAAGGACGAAAATGACCTAAATGTTCAACCAATGACACAAACGTACTTATTGAATGCAATAGATTGGTTGAAAACCCTAATTGGATGAGAATAAGGCTAGGGAGGACGGAAATGACCTAAATGTTCAACCAATGACACAAAATCAATTGTTGGATGCACAAGATTGGTTAAAAACCCTAATTGGATGAGAATAAGTCTACGGAGGACGAAAATGACCTAAATGTTCAACCAATGACACAAAATCACTTATTGAATGCACAAGATTGGTTAAAAACCCTAATTGAATGAGAATAAGGCTAGGGAGGACGAAAATGACCTAAATGTTCAACCAATGACACAAAATCAATTATTGGATGCACAAGATTGGTTAAAAACCCTAATTGGATTAGAATAAGCCTCGGAAGAACGAAAATGACATAAATGTTCAACCAATGACACACACGTAGTTATTGGATGCACACGATTGGTTAAAAACCCTAATTAGATGAGAATAGCCCTTGGAAGGACGAAAATGACCTAAATGTTCAACCAATGACACAAAATCACTTATTGGATTCATAAGATTGGTTAAGAACCCTAATTGGATGAGAATAAGCCTAGGAAGGTCGAAAATGACCTAAATGTTCAACCAATGACACAAACGTACTTATTAGATGCACAAGATTGGTTAAAAACCCTAATTGAATGAGAATAACCCTACGGAGGACGAAAATGACCTAAATGTTCAACCAATGACACAAAATCACTTATTGAATGCACAAGATTGGTTAAAAACCCTAATTGGATGAGAATAAGGCTAGGGAGGAGGAAAATGACCTAAATGTTCAACCAATGACACAAAATCACTTATTGGATGCACAAGATTGGTTAAAAACCCTAATTGGATGAGAATAAGGCTATGGAGGACGAAAATGACCTAAATGTTCAACCAATGACATCAAATCACTTATTGGGTTCACAAGATTGGTTAAGAACCCTAATTGGATGAGAATAAGCCTAGGAAGGTCGAAAATGACCTAAATGTTCAACCAATGACACAAACGTACTTATTAGATGCACAAGATTGGTTAAAAACCCTAATTGGATGAGAATAACACTACGGAGGACGAAAATGACCTACATGATCAACCAATGACACAAAATCACTTATTGGATGCACAAGATTGGTTAAAAACCCTAATTGGATGAGAATAAGGCTAAGGAGGACGAAAATGACATAAATGTTCAACCAATGACACAAACGTACTTATTGGATGCACAAGATTGGTTAAAAACCCTAATTGGATGAGAATAAGCCTAGGAAGGACGAAAATGACCTAAATGTCCAACCAATGACACAAACGTACGTATTGGATGCACAAGATTGGTTAAAAACCATAATTGGATGAATATAACCCTAGGGAGGACGAAAATGACCTACATGTTCAACCAATGACACAAAATCATTTATTGAATGCCCAAGATTGGTTAAAAACCCTAATTGGATGAGAATAAGGCTAGGGAGGAGGAAAATGACCTAAATGTTCAACCAATGACACAAAATCACTTATTGGATGCACAAGATTGGTTAAATACCCTAATTGGATGAGAATAACCCTAGGGAGGACGAAAATGACCTAAATGTTCAACCAATGACACAAAATCACTTATTGAATGCACAAGATTGATTAAAAACCCTAATTGGATGAGAATAAGGCTAGGGAGGATGAAAATGACCTAAATTTTCAACCAATGACACCAAATCAATTATTGGATGTACAAGATTGGTTAAAAACCCTAATTGGATAAGAATAAGCCTAGGAAGGACGAAAATGACTTAAATGTTCAACCAATGAGACAAACGTATTTATTGGATGCACAAGATTGGTTAAAAACCCTAATTGGATGAGAATAACCCTAGGGAGGACGAAAATGACCTAAATGTTCAACCAATGACACAAAATCACTTATTGGATGCACAAGATTGGTTAAAAACCCTAAATGGATGAGAATAAGCCTAGGGAGGAGGAAAATGACCTAAATGTTCAACCAATGACAGAAACGTACTTATTGGATGCACAAGATTTGTTAAAAACCCTAATTGGATGAGAATAAACCTAGGGAGGACGAAAATGACCTAAATGTTCAACCAATGACACAAAATCACTTATTGGATGCACAAGATTGGTTAAAAACCCTAAATGGATGAGAATAAGCCTAGGGAGGAGGAAAATGACCTAAATGTTCAACCAATGACACAAAATCACTTATTGGATGCACAACATTGGTTAAAAAACCTAATGGGATGAGAAGAAGCCTAGGAAGGACGAAAATGACCTAAATGTTCAACCAATGACACAAACTTACTTATTGGATGCACAAGATTGGTTAAATACCCTAATTGGATGAGAATAACCCTAGGGAGGACGAAAATGACCTAAATGTTAAACCAATGACACAAACGTACTTATTGGATGCACAAGATTGGTTAAAAACCCTAATTGGATGAGAATAAACCTAGGAAGGACGAAAATGACCTAAATGTTCAACCAATGACACAAACGTATGTATTGGATGCACAAGATTGGTTAAAAACCCTAATTGGATGAGAATAAGGCTAGGGAGGACGAAAATGACCTAAATAATCAACCAATGACATAAAATCACTTATTGGATGCACAAGATTGGTTAAAAACCCTAATTGGATGAGAATAACCCTAGGGAGGACGAAAATGACCTAAATGTTCAACCAATGACACAAA
>JBBPBP010000171.1:0-23042 GCA_037974735.1 Cicer chorassanicum
ATGCACAAGATTGGTTAAAAACCCTAATTGGATGAGAATAAGGCTAGGGAGGACGAAAATGACCTAAATGTTCAACCAATGACACAAAATCACTTATTGGATGCACAAGATTGGTTAAAAACCCTAATTGGATTAGAATAAGCCTCGGAAGAACGAAAATCACATAAATGTTCAACCAATGACACAAACGTAGTTATTGGATGCACAAGATTGGTTAAAAACCCTAATTAGATGAGAATAGCCCTAGGGAGGCAAAAATGACCTAAATGTTCAACCAATGACACAAAATCACTTATTGGATGCACAAGATTAATTAAAAACCCTAATTGGATGAGAATAAGGCTATGGAGGACGAAAATGAACTAATTGTTCAACCAATTACACAAACGTACTTATTAGATGCACAGGATTGGTTAAAAACCCTAATTGAATGAGAATAAACCTACGAAGGACGAAAATGACCTAAATGTTCAACCAATGACACAAAATCACTTATTGGATGCATAAGATTGATTAAGAACCCTTATTGGATGAGAATAAGCCTAGGAAGGACGAAAATAACCTAAATGTTCAACCAATGAGACAAACGTATTTATTGGATGCACAAGATTGGTTAAAAACGCTAATTGGATGAGAATAACCCTAGGGAGGATGAAAATGACGTAAATGTTCAACCAATGACACAAAATCACTTATTGGATGCACAAGATTGGTTAAAAACCCTAAATGCATGAGAATAAGCCTAGGGAGGACGAAAATGACCTAAATGTTCAACCAATGACACAAAATCACTTATTGGATGCACAAGATTGGTTAAAAACCCTAATTGGATGAGAATAGCCCTAGGGAGGACGAAAATGACCTAAATGTTCAACCAATGACACAAAATCACTTATTGGATGCACAAGATTGGTTAAAAACCCTAATTGGATGAGAATAAGGCTATGGAAGACGAAAATGACCTAAATGTTCAACCAATGACACAAAATCACTTATTGGATTCACAAGATTGGTTAAGAACCCTAATTGGATGAGAATCAGCCTAGGAAGGTCGAAAATGACCTAAATGTTCAACCAATGACACAAACGTACTTATTAGATGCACAAGATTGGTTAAAAACCCTAATTGAATGAGAATAACCCTACGGAGGACGAAAATGACCTAAATGTTCAACCAATGACACAAAATCACTTATTGGATGCATAAGATTGGTTAAGAACCCTTATTGGATGAGAATAAGCCTAGGAAGGACGAAAATGACCTAAATGTTCAACCAATGAGACAAACGTATTTATTGGATGCACAAGATTGGTTAAAAACGCTAATTGGATGAGAATAACCCTAGGGAGGACGAAAATGACGTAAATGTTCAACCAATGACACAAAATCATTTATTGGATGCACAAGATTGGTTAAAAACCCTAAATGCATGAGAATAAGCCTAGGGAGGACGAAAATGACCTAAATGTTCAACCAATGACACAAACGTACTTATTGGATGCACAACATTGGTTAAAAACCCTAATTGGATGAGAATAACCCTAGGGAGGACGAAAATGCCGTAAATGTTCAACCAATGACACAAAATCACTTATTGGATGCACAAGATTGGGTAAAAACCCTAATTGGATGAGAATAAGGCTAGGGAGGACGAAAATGACCTAAATGTTCAATCAATGACACAAAATCACTTATTGGATTCACAAGATTGGTTAAGAACCCTAATTGGATTAGAATAAGCCTAGGAAGGTCGAAAATGACCTAAATGTTCAACCAATGACACAAACGTACTTATTAGATGCACAAGATTGGTTAAAAACCCTAATTGAATGAGAATAACCCTAAAGAGGACGAAAATGACCTAAATGTTCAACCAATGACACAAAATCACTTATTGGGTGCACAAGATTGGTTAAGAACCCTTATTGGATGAGAATAAGCCTAGGAAGGACGAAAATGACCTAAATGTTCAACCAATGAGACAAACGTACTTATTGGATGCACAAGATTGGTTAAAAACCCTAATTGGATGAAAATAACCCTAGAGAGGACGAAAATGACGTAAATGTTCAACCAATGACACAAAATCACTTATTGGATGCACAAGATTGGTTAAAAACCCTAATTGGATGAGAATAAGGCTAGGGAGGACGAAAATGACCTAAATGTTCAACCAATGACACAAAATCACTTATTGGATGCACAAGATTGGTTAAAAACCCTAATTGGATAAGAATAAGCCTCGGAAGAACGAAAATCACATAAATGTTCAACCAATGACACAAACGTAGTTATTAGATGCACAAGATTGGTTAAAAACCCTAATTAGATGAGAATAGCCCTAGGGAGGCAAAAATGACCTAAATGTTCAACCAATGACACAAAATCACTTATTGGATGCACAAGATTAATTAAAAACCCTAATTGGATGAGAATAAGGCTATGGAGGACGAAAATGACCTAAATGTTCAACCAATTACACAAACGTACTTATTAGATGCACAGGATTGGTTAAAAACCCTAATTGAATGAGAATAACCCTACGAAGGACGAAAATGACCTAAATGTTCAACCAATGACACAAAATCACTTATTGGATGCATAAGATTGGTTAAGAACCCTTATTGGATGAGAATAAGCCTAGGAAGGACGAAAATAACCTAAATGTTCAACCAATGAGACAAACGTATTTATTGGATGCACAAGATTGGTTAAAAACGCTAATTGGATGAGAATAACCCTAGGGAGGATGAAAATGACGTAAATGTTCAACCAATGACACAAAATCACTTATTGGATGCACAAGATTGGTTAAAAACCCTAAATGGATGAGAATAAGCCTAGGGAGGACGAAAATGACCTAAATGTTCAACCAATGACACAAACGTACTTATTGGATGCACAAGATTGGTTAAAAACCCTTATTGGATGAGAATAACCCTAGGGAGGACGAAAATGACGTAAATGTTCAACCAATGACACAAAATCACTTATTGAATGCACCAGATTGGTTAAAAACCCTAATTGGATGAGACTAAGCCTAGGAAGGACGAAAATGACCTAAATGTTCTACCAACAAGACAAACGTACTTATTGGATGCACTAGATTAATTAAAAACCCTAATTGGATGAGAATAACCCTAGGGAGGCCGAAAATGACGTAAAGGTTCAACCAATGACACAAAATCACTTATTGGATGCACAAGATTGGTTAGAAACCCTAAATGGATGAGAATAAGCCTAGGGAGGACGAAAATGACCTAAATGTTCAACCAATGACACAAACGTACTTATTGGATGCACAAGATTGGTTAAAAACCCTTATTGGATGAGAATAACCCTAGGGAGGACGAAAATGACGTAAATGTTCAACCAATGACACAAAATCACTTATTGGATGCACAAGATTGGTTAAAAACCCTAATTGGATGAGAATAAGGCTAGGGAGGACGAAAATGACCTAAATGTTCAACCAATGACACAAAATCACTTATTGGATGCACAAGATTGGTTAAAAACCCTAATTGGATGAGAATAAGCCTCGGAAGAACGAAAATGACCTAAATGTTCAACCAATGACACAAACGTACTTATTAGATGCACAAGATTGGTTAAAAACCCTAATTGAATGAGAATAACCCTACGGAGGACGAAAATGACCTAAATGTTCAACCAATGACACAAAATCACTTATTGGATGCACAAGATTGGTTATGAACCCTTATTGGATGAGAATAAGCCTAGGAAGGACGAAAATGACCTAAATGTTCAACCAATGACACAAATGTACTTATTGAATGCACAAGATTGGTTGAAAACCCTAATTGGATGAGAATAAGGCTAGGGAGGACGAAAATGACCTAAATGTTCAACCAATGACACAAAATCAATTATTGGATGCACAAGATTGGTTAAAAACCCTAATTGGATGAGAATAAGTATCGGAAGAACGAAAATGACCTAAATGTTCAACCAATGACACAAACGTACTTATTGAATGCACAAGATTTGTTGAACATTTAGGTCATTTTCGTCGTTCCTAGGCTTATTCTCATCCACTAAGGGTTCTTAACCAATCTTGTGCATCCAATAAGTGATTTTGTGTCATTGGTTGAACATTTAGGTCATTTTCGTCCTCCGTAGGGTTATTCTCATTCAATTAGGGTTTTTAACCAATCTTGTGCATCTAATAAGTACGTTTGTGTCATTGGTTGAACATTTAGGTCATTTTCGTTCTTCCGAGGCTTATTCTCATCCAATTTGGGTTTTTAACCAATCTTGTGCATCCAATAAGTGATTTTGTGTCATTGGTTGAACATTTAGGTCATTTTCGTCCTCCCTAGCCTTATTCTCATCCAATTAGGGTTTTTAACCAATCTTGTGCATCCAATAAGTGATTTTGTGTCATTGGTTGAACATTTACGTCATTTTCGTCCTCCCTAGGGTTATTCTCATCCAATTAGGGTTTTTAACCAATCTTGTGCATCCAATAAGTACGTTTGTGTCATTGGTTGAACATTTAGGTCATTTTCGTCCTCCCTAGGCTTATTCTCATGCATTTAGGGTTTTTAACCAATCTTGTGTATCCAATAAGTGATTTTGTGTCATTGGTTGAAAATTTACGTCATTTTCGTCCTCCCTAGGGTTATTCTCATCCAATTAGCCTTTTTAACCAATCTTGTGCATCCAATAAGTACGTTTGTCTCATTGGTTGAACATTTAGGTCATTTTCGTCCTTCCTAGGCTTATTCTCATCCAATAAGGGTTCTTAACCAATCTTGTGCACCCAATAAGTGATTTTGTGTCATTGGTTGAACATTTAGGTCATTTTCGTCCTCTTTAGGGTTATTCTCATTCAATTAGGGTTTTTAACCAATCTTGTGCATCTAATAAGTACGTTTGTGTCATTGGTTGAACATTTAGGTCATTTTCGACCTTCCTAGGCTTATTCTCATCCAATTAGGGTTCTTAACCAATCTTGTGAATCCAATAAGTGATTTTGTGTCATTGATTGAACATTTAGGTCATTTTCGTCCTCCCTAGCCTTATTCTCATCCAATTAGGGTTTTTAACCAATCTTGTGCATCCAATAAGTTTTGTGTCATTGGTTGAACATTTACGTCATTTTCGTCCTCCCTAGGGTTATTCTCATCCAATTAGGGTTTTTAACCAATCTTGTGCATCCAATAAGTACGTTTGTGTCATTGGTTGAACATTTAGGTCATTTTCGTCCTCCCTAGGCTTATTCTCATGCATTTAGGGTTTTTAACCAATCTTGTGCATCCAATAAATCATTTTGTGTCATTGGTTGAACATTTACGTCATTTTCGTCCTCCCTAGGGTTATTCTCATCCAATTAGCGTTTTTAACCAATCTTGTGCATCCAATAAATACGTTTGTCTCATTGGTTGAACATTTAGGTCATTTTCGTCATTCCTAGGCTTATTCTCATCCAATAAGGGTTCTTAACCAATCTTATGCATCCAATAAGTGATTTTGTGTCATTGGTTGAACATTTAGGTCATTTTCGTCCTCCGTAGGGTTATTCTCATTCAATTAGGGTTTTTAACCAATCTTGTGCATCTAATAAGTACGTTTGTGTCATTGGTTGAACATTTAGGTCATTTTCGTCCTTCCTAGGCTGATTCTCATCCAATTAGGGTTCTTAACCAATCTTGTGAATCCAATAAGTGATTTTGTGTCATTGGTTGAACATTTAGGTCATTTTCGTCCTCCATAGCCTTATTCTCATCCAATTAGGATTTTTAACTAATCTTGTGCATCCAATAAGTGATTTTGTGTCATTGGTTGAACATTTAGGTCATTTTCGTCCTCCCTAGGGCTATTCTCATCCAATTAGGGTTTTTAACCAATCTTGTGCATCCAATAAGTGATTTTGTGTCATTGGTTGAACATTTACGTCATTTTCGTCCTCCTTAGGGTTATTCTCATCCAATTAGGGTTTTTAACCAATCTTGTGCATCCAATAAGTACGTTTGTGTCATTGGTTGAACATTTAGGTCATTTTCGTCCTCCCTAGGCTTATTCTCATGCATTTAGGGTTTTTAACCAATCTTGTGCATCCAATAAGTGATTTTGTGTCATTGGTTGAACATTTACGTCATTTTCATCCTCCCTAGGGTTATTCTCATCCAATTAGCGTTTTTAACCAATCTTGTGCATCCAATAAATACGTTTGTCTCATTGGTTGAACATTTAGGTCATTTTCGTCCTTCCTAGGCTTATTCTCATCCAATAAGGGTTCTTAACCAATCTTGTGCATCCAATAAGTGATTTTGTGTCATTGGTTGAACATTTACGTCATTTTCGTCCTCCCTAGGGTTATTCTCATCCAATTAGGGTTTTTAACCAATCTTGTGCATCCAATAAGTACGTTTGTGTCATTGGTTGAACATTTAGGTCATTTTCGTCTTCCCTAGGCTTATTCTCATGCATTTAGGGTTTTTAACCAATCTTGTGCATCCAATAAGTGATTTTGTGTCATTGGTTGAACATTTACGTCATTTTCATCCTCCCTAGGGTTATTCTCATCCAATTAGCGTTTTTAACCAATCTTGTGCATCCAATAAATACGTTTGTCTCATTGGTTGAACATTTAGGTTATTTTCGTCCTTCCTAGGCTTATTCTCATCCAATAAGGGTTCTTAACCAATCTTATGCATCCAATAAGTGATTTTGTGTCATTGGTTGAACATTTAGGTCATTTTCGTCCTTCGTAGGGTTATTCTCATTCAATAAGGGTTTTTAACCAATCCTGTGCATCTAATAAGTACGTTTGTGTAATTGGTTGAACATTTAGGTCATTTTCGTCCTCCATAGCCTTATTCTCATCCAATTAGGGTTTTTAATTAATCTTGTGCATCCAATAAGTGATTTTGTGTCATTGGTTGAACATTTAGGTCATTTTTGCCTCCCTAGGGCTATTCTCATCTAATTAGGTTTTTAACCAATCTTGTGCATCCAATAACTACGTTTGTGTCATTGGTTGAACATTTATGTGATTTTCGTTCTTCCGAGGCTTATTCTAATCCAATTAGGGTTTTTAACCAATCTTGTGCATCCAATAAGTGATTTTGTGTCATTGGTTGAACATTTAGGTCATTTTCGTCCTCCCTAGCCTTATTCTCATCCAATTAGGGTTTTTAACCAATCTTGTGCATCCAATAAGTGATTTTGTGTCATTGGTTGAACATTTAGGTCATTTTCGTCCTCCCTAGGGTTATTCTCATCCAATTAGGGTTTTTAACCAATCTTGTGCATCCAATAAGTGATTTTGTGTCATTGGTTGAACATTTAGGTCATTTTCGTCCTCCCAAGGCTTATTCTCGTCCAATTAGGGTTTTTAACCAATCTTGTGGATCCAATAAGTGATTTTGTGTCATTGGTCTAACATTTAGGTCATTTTGACCCTCTCAATGTTTATTCTCGACCTTATTGGATATGCACAAGATTGGTTAAAAACCCTAATTGGACGAGAATAAGCCTTGGGAGGACGAAAATGACCTAAATGTTCAATCAATGACCCAAAATCACTTATTGGATGCACAAGATTGGTTAAAAACCCTAATTGGACGAGAATAAGCCTAGGGAGGACGAAAATGACCTAAATGTTCAACCAATGACACAAAATCACTTATTGGATGCACAAGATTGGTTAAAAACCCTAATTGGATGAGAATAAACCTAGGGAGGACGAAAATGACCTAAATGTTCAACCAATGACACAAAATCACTTATTGGATGCACAAGATTGGTTAAAAACCCTAATTGGATGAGAATAACCCTAGGGAGGACGAAAATGACCTAAATGTTCAACCAATGACACAAAATCACTTATTGAATGCACAAGATTGGTTAAAAACCCTAATTGGATGAGAATAAGGCTAGGAAGGACGAAAATGACCTAAATGTTCAACCAATGACACAAAATTAATTATTGGATGCACAAGATTGGTTAAAAATCCTAATTGGATGAGAATAAGCATAGGAAGGACGAAAATGACGTAAATGTTCAACCAATGACACAAAATTAATTATTGGATGCACAAGATTGGTTAAAAACCCTAATTGGATGAGAATAAGCATAGGAAGGACGAAAATGACCTAAATGTTCAACCAATGAGACAAACGTACTTATTGGATGCACAAGATTGGTGAAAAACCCTAATTGGATGAGAATAACCCTAGGGAGGACGAAAATGACCTAAATGTTCAACCAATGACACAAAATCACTTATTGGATTCACAAGATTCGTTGAAAACCCTAAATGGATGAGAATAAGCCTAGGGAGGACGAAAATGACCTAAATGTTCAACCAATGACACAAACGTACTTATTGGATGCACAAGATTGGTTAAGAACCGTAGTTGGATGAGAATAACCCTAGGGAGGACGAAAATGACGTAAATGTTCAACCAATGACACAAAATCACTTATTGGATGCACAAGATTGGTTAAAAACCCTAATTGGATGAGAATAAGGCTAGGGAGGACGAAAATGACCTAAATGTTCAACCAATGACACAAAATCACTTATTGGATGCACAAGATTGGTTAAAAACCCTAATTGGATGAGAATAAGCCTAGGAAGGACGAAAATGACCTAAATGTTCAACCAATGACACAAACGTAGTTATTGGATGCACAAGATTGGTTAAACTCCCTAATTGGATGAGAATAACCCTAGGGAGGACGAAAATGACGTAAATGTTCAACCAATGACACAAAATCACTTATTGGATGCACAAGATTGGTTAAAAACCCTAATTGGATGAGAATAAGGCTAGGGAGGACGAAAATGACCTAAATGTTCGACCAATGACACAAACGTACTTATTGGATGCACAAGATTGGTTAAAAACCCTAATTGGATGAGAAAAAGGCTAGGGAGGACGAAAATGACCTAAATGTTCGACCAATGACACAAACGTACTTATTGGATGCACATGATTGGTTAAAAACCCTAATTGGATGAGAATAAGGCTAGGAAGGAAGAAAATGATCTAAATGTTCAACCAATGACACAAACGTACTTATTGGATGCTCAAGATTGGTTAAAAACTCTAATTGGATGAATATAACCCTAGGGAGGACGAAAATGACCTAAATGTTCAACCAATGACACAAAATCACCTATTGAATGCACAAGATTGGTTAAAAACCCTAATTGGATGAGAATAAGGCTAGGGAGGACGAAAATGACCTAAATGTTCGACTAATGACACAAACGTACTTATTGGATGCACAAGATTGGTTAAAAACCCTAATTGGATAAGAATTAGCCTAAGAAGGACGAAAATAACCTAAATGTTCCACCAATGACACAAACGTACTTATTGGATGCACAAGATTGGTTAAAAACCTTAATTTGATGAGAATAACCCTACGGAGGACGAAAATGACCAAAATGTTCAACCAATGACACAAAATCACTTATTGAATGCACAAGATTGGTTAAAAACCCTAATTGGATGAGAATAAGCCTAGGAAGGACGAAAATGACCTAAATGTTCAACCAATGACACAAACGTACTTATTGGATGCACAAGATTGGTTAAAAACCCTAATTGGATGAGAATAACCCTACGGAGGACGAAAATGACCAAAATGTTCAACCAATGACACAAAATCACTTATTGAATGCACAAGATTGGTTAAAAACCCTAATTGGATGAGAATAAGGCTAGGAAGGACGAAAATGACCTAAATGTTCAACCAATGACACAAAATTAATTATTGGATGCACAAGATTGGTTAAAAACCCTAACTGGATGAGAATAATCATAGGAAGGACGAAAATGACCTAAATGTTCAACCAATGAGACAAACGTACTTATTGGATGCACAAGATTGGTGAAAAACCCTAATTGGATGAGAATAACCCTAGGGAGGACGAAAATGACTTAAATGTTCAACAAATGACACAAAATCACTTATTGGATTCACAAGATTCGTTAAAAACCCTAAATGGATGAGAATAAGCCTAGGGAGGACGAAAATGACCTAAATGTTCAACAAATGACACAAACGTACTTATTGGATGCACAAGATTGGTTAAAAACCCTAGTTGGATGAGAATAACCCTAGGGAGGACGAAAATGACGGAAATGTTCAACCAATGACACAAAATCACTTATTGGATGCACAAGATTGGTTAAAAACCCTAATTGGATGAGAATAAGGCTAGGGAGGACGAAAATGACCTAAATGTTCAACCAATGACACAAAATCACTTATTGGATGCACAAGATTGGTTAAAAACCCTAATTGGATTAGAATAAGCCTCGGAAGAACGAAAATCACATAAATGTTCAACCAATGACACAAACGTAGTTATTGGATGCACAAGATTGGTTAAAAACCCTACTTAGATGAGAATAGCCCTAGGGAGGCAAAAATGACCTAAATGTTCAACCAATGACACAAAATCACTTATTGGATGCACAAGATTGGTTAAAAACCCTAATTGGATGAGAATAAGCCTAGGGAGGACTAAAATAACCTAAATGTTCAACCAATGACACAAACGTACTTATTGGATGCACAAGATTGGTTAAAAACCCTAATTGGATGAAAATAACCCTAGAGAGGACGAAAATGACGTAAATGTTCAACCAATGACACAAAATCACTTATTGGATGCACAAGATTGGTTAAAAACCCTAATTGGATGAGAATAAGGCTAGGGAGGACGAAAATGACCTAAATGTTCAACCAATGACACAAAATCACTTATTGGATGCACAAGATTGGTTAAAAACCCTAATTGGATTAGAATAAGCCTCGGAAGAACGAAAATCACATAAATGTTCAACCAATGACACAAACGTAGTTATTGGATGCACAAGATTGGTTAAAAACCTAATTAGATGAGAATAGCCCTAGGGAGGCAAAAATGACCTAAATGTTCAACCAATGACACAAAATCACTTATTGGATGCACAAGATTAATTAAAAACCCTAATTGGATGAGAATAAGGCTATGGAGGACGAAAATGACCTAAATGTTCAACCAATTACACAAACGTACTTATTAGATGCACAGGATTGGTTAAAAACCCTTATTGAATGAGAATAACCCTACGAAGGACGAAAATGACCTAAATGTTCAACCAATGACACAAAATCACTTATTGGATGCATAAGATTGGTTAAGAACCCTTATTGGATGAGAATAAGCCTAGGAAGGACGAAAATAACCTAAATGTTCAACCAATGAGACAAACGTATTTATTGGATGCACAAGATTGGTTAAAAACGCTAATTGGATGAGAATAACCCTAGGGAGGATGAAAATGACGTAAATGTTCAACCAATGACACAAAATCACTTATTGGATGCACAAGATTGGTTAAAAACCCTAAATGCATGAGAATAAGCCTAGGGAAGACGAAAATGACCTAAATGTTCAACCAATGACACAAACGTACTTATTGGATGCACAAGATTGGTTAAAAACCCTAATTGGATGAGAATAACCCTAGGGAGGACGAAAATGACGTAAATGTTCAACCAATGACACAAAATCACTTATTGGATGCACAAGATTGGTTAAGAACCCTTATTGGATGAGAATAAGCCTAGGAAGGACGAAAATGACCTAAATGTTCAACCAATGAGACAAACGTATTTATTGGATGCACAAGATTGGTTAAAAACGCTAATTGGATGAGAATAACCCTAGGGAGGATGAAAATGACGTAAATGTTCAACCAATGACACAAAATCACTTATTGGATGCACAAGATTGGTTAAAAACCCTAAATGCATGAGAATAAGCCTAGGGAGGACGAAAATGACCTAAATGTTCAACCAATGACACAAACGTACTTATTGGATGCACAAGATTGGTTAAAAACCCTAATTGGATGAGAATAACCCTAAGGAGGACGAAAATGACGTAAATGTTCAACCAATGACACAAAATCACTTATTGGATGCACAAGATTGGTTAAAAACCCTAATTGGATGAGAATAGCCCTAGGGAGGACGAAAATGACCTAAATGTTCAACCAATGACACAAAATCACTTATTGGATGCACAAGATTAGTTAAAAATCCTAATTGGATGAGAATAAGGCTATGGAGGACGAAAATGACCTAAATGTTCAACCAATGACACAAAATCACTTATTGGATTCACAAGATTGGTTAAGAACCCTAATTGGATGAGAATCAGCCTAGGAAGGACGAAAATGACCTAAATGTTCAACCAATGACACAAACGTACTTATTAGATGCACAAGATTGGTTAAAAACCCTAATTGAATGAGAATAACCCTACGGAGGACGAAAATGACCTAAATGTTCAACCAATGACACAAAATCACTTATTGGATGCATAAGATTGGTTAAGAACCCTTATTGGATGAGAATAAGCCTAGGAATGACGAAAATGACCTAAATGTTCAACCAATGAGACAAACGTATTTATTGGATGCACAAGATTGGTTAAAAACGCTAATTGGATGAGAATAACCCTAGGGAGGACGAAAATGACGTAAATGTTCAACCAATGACACAAAATGATTTATTGGATGCACAAGATTGGTTAAAAACCCTAAATGCATGAGAATAAGCCTAGGGAGGACGAAAATGACCTAAATGTTCAACCAATGACACAAACGTACTTATTGGATGCACAAGATTGGTTAAAAACCCTAATTGGATGAGAATAACCCTAGGGAGGACGAAAATGACGTAAATGTTCAACCAATGACACAAAACTTATTGGATGCACAAGATTGGTTAAAAACCCTAATTGGATGAGAATAAGGCTAGGGAGGACGAAAATGACCTAAATGTTCAATCAATGACACAAAATCACTTATTGGATTCACAAGATTGGTTAAGAACCCTAATTGGATGAGAATAAGCCTAGGAAGGTCGAAAATGACCTAAATGTTCAACCAATGACACAAACGTACTTATTAGATGCACAAGATTGGTTAAAAACCCTAATTGAATGAGAATAACCCTAAAGAGGACGAAAATGACCTAAATGTTCAACCAATGACACAAAATCACTTATTGGGTGCACAAGATTGGTTAAGAACCCTTATTGGATGAGAATAAGCCTAGGAACGACGAAAATGACCTAAATGTTCAACCAATGAGACAAACGTACTTATTGGATGCACAAGATTGGTTAAAAACCCTAATTGGATGAAAATAACCCTAGAGAGGACGAAAATGACGTAAATGTTCAACCAATGACACAAAATCACTTATTGGATGCACAAGATTGGTTAAAAACCCTAATTGGATGAGAATAAGGCTAGGGAGGACGAAAATGACCTAAATGTTCAACCAATGACACAAAATCACTTATTGGATGCACAAGATTGGTTAAAAACCCTAATTGGATTAGAATAAGCCTCGGAAGAACGAAAATCACATAAATGTTCAACCAATGACACAAACGTAGTTATTGGATGCACAAGATTGGTTAAAAACCCTAATTAGATGAGAATAGCCCTAGGGAGGCAAAAATGACCTAAATGTTCAACCAATGACACAAAATCACTTATTGGATGCACAAGATTAATTAAAAACCCTAATTGGATGAGAATAAGGCTATGGAGGACGAAAATGACCTAAATGTTCAACCAATTACACAAACGTACTTATTAGATGCACAGGATTGGTTAAAAACCCTAATTGAATGAGAATAACCCTACGCAGGACGAAAATGACCTAAATGTTCAACCAATGACACAAAATCACTTATTGGATGCATAAGATTGGTTAAGAATCCTTATTGGATGAGAATAAGCCTAGGAAGGACGAAAATAACCTAAATGTTCAACCAATGAGACAAACGTATTTATTGGATGCACAAGATTGGTTAAAAACGCTAATTGGATGAGAATAACCCTAGGGAGGATGAAAATGACGTAAATGTTCAACCAATGACACAAAATCACTTATTGGATGCACAAGATTGGTTAAAAACCCAAAATGCATGAGAATAAGCCTAGGGAGGACGAAAATGACCTAAATGTTGAACCAATGACACAAACGTAGTTATTGGATGCACAAGATTGGTTAAAAACCCTAATTGGATGAGAATAACCCTAGGGAGGACGAAAATGACGTAAATGTTCAACCAATGACACAAAATCACTTATTGGATGCACAAGATTGGTTAAAAACCCTAATTGGATGAGAATAGCCCTAGGGAGGACGAAAATGACCTAAATGTTCAACCAATGACCCAAAATCACTTATTGGATGCACAAGATTGGTTAAGAACCCTTATTGGATGAGAATAAGCCTAGGAAGGACGAAAATGACCTAAATGTTCAACCAATGACACAAACGTAGTTATTGGATGCACAAGATTGGTTAAAAACCCTAATTGGATGAGAATAGCCCTAGGGAGGACGAAAATGACCTAAATGTTCAACCAATGACACAAAATCACTTATTTGATGCACAAGATTGGTTAAAAACCCTAATTGGATGAGAATAAGGCTATGGAGGACGAAAATGACCTAAATGTTCAACCAATGACACAAAATCACTTATTGGATTCACAAGATTGGTTAAGAACCGTAATTGGATGAGAATGAGCCTAGGAAGGTCGAAAATGACCTAAATGTTCAACCAATGACACAAACGTACTTATTAGATGCACAAGATTGGTTAAAAACCCTAATTGAATGAGAATAACCCTACGGAGGACGAAAATGACCTAAATGTTCAACCAATGACACAAAATCACTTATTGGATGCATAAGATTGGTTAAGAACCCTTATTGGATGAGAATAAGCCTAGGAAGGACGAAAATGACCTAAATGTTCAACCAATGAGACAAACGTATTTATTGGATGCACAAGATTGGTTAAAAACGCTAATTGGATGAGAATAACCCTAGGGAGGACGAAAATGACGTAAATGTTCAACCAATGACACAAAATCATTTATTGGATGCACAAGATTGGTTAAAAACCCTAAATGCATGAGAATAAGCCTAGGGAGGACGAAAATGACCTAAATGTTCAACCAATGACACAAACGTACTTATTGGATGCACAAGATTGGTTAAAAACCCTAATTGGATGAGAATAACCCTAGGGAGGACGAAAATGACGTAAATGTTCAACCAATGACAGAAAATCACTTATAGGATGCACAAGATTGGTTAAAAACCCTAATTGGATGAGAATAAGGCTAGGGAGGACGAAAATGACCTAAATGTTCAATCAATGACACAAAATCACTTATTGGATTCACAAGATTGGTTAAGAACCCTAATTGGATGAGAATAAGCCTAGGAAGGTCGAAAATGACCTAAATGTTCAACCAATGACACAAACGTACTTATTAGATGCACAAGATTGGTTAAAAACCCTAATTGAATGAGAATAACCCTAAAGAGGACGAAAATGACCTAAATGTTCAACCAATGACACAAAATCACTTATTGGGTGCACAAGATTGGTTAAGAACCCTTATTGGATGAGAATAAGCCTAGGAACGACGAAAATGACCTAAATGTTCAACCAATGAGACAAACGTACTTATTGGATGCACAAGATTGGTTAAAAACCCTAATTGGATGAAAATAACCCTAGAGAGGACGAAAATGACGTAAATGTTCAACCAATGACACAAAATCACTTATTGGATGCACAAGATTGGTTAAAAACCCTAATTGGATGAGAATAAGGCTAGGGAGGACGAAAATGACCTAAATGTTCAACCAATGACACAAAATCACTTATTGGATGCACAAGATTGGTTAAAAACCCTAATTGGATTAGAATAAGCCTCGGAAGAACGAAAATCACATAAATGTTCAACCAATGACACAAACGTAGTTATTGGATGCACAAGATTGGTTAAAAACCCTAATTAGATGAGAATAGACCTAGGGAGGCAAAAATGACGTAAATGTTCAACCAATGACACAAAATCACTTATTGGATGCACAAGATTAATTAAAAACCCTAATTGGATGAGAATAAGGCTATGGAGGACGAAAATGACCTAAATGGTTAACCAATTACACAAACGTACTTATTAGATGCACAGGATTGGTTAAAAACCCTAATTGAATGAGAATAACCCTACGAAGGACGAAAATGACCTAAATGTTCAACCAATGACACAAAATCACTTATTGGATGCATAAGATTGGTTAAGAACCCTTATTGGATGAGAATAAGCCTAGGAAGGACGAAAATAACCTAAATGTTCAACCAATGAGACAAACGTATTTATTGGATGCACAAGAATGGTTAAAAACGCTAATTGGATGAGAATAACCCTAGGGAGGACGAAAATGACGTAAATGTTCAACCAATGACACAAAATCACTTATTGGATGCACAAGATTGGTTAAAAACCCTAATTGGATGAGAATAAGCCTAGGGAGGACGAAAATAACCTAAATGTTCAACCAATGACACAAACGTACTTATTGGATGCACAAGATTGGTTAAAAACCCTAATTGGATGAAAATAACCCTAGAGAGAACGAAAATGACGTAAATGTTCAACCAATGACACAAAATCACTTATTGGATGCACAAGATTGGTTAAAAACCCTAATTGGATGAGAATAAGGCTAGGGAGGACGAAAATGACCTAAATGTTCAACCAATGACACAAACGTACTTATTGGATGCACAAGATTGGTTAAAAACCCTAATTGGATGAGAATAAACCTAGGAAGGACGAAAATGACCTAAATGTTCAACCAATGACACAAACGTACTTATTGGATGCACAAGATTGGTTAAAAACCCTAATTGGATGAGAATAAGCATAGGAAGGACGAAAATGACCTAAATGTTCAACCAATGACACAAACGTACTTATTGGATGCACAAGATTGGTTAAAAACCCTAATTGGATGAGAATAAGCCTAGGGAGGACGAAAATGACCTAAATGTTCAACCAATGACACAAACGCACTTATTGGATGCACAAGATTGGTTAAAAACCCTAATTGGATGAGAATAACCCTAGGGAGGACGAAAATGACCTAAATGTTCAACCAATGACACAAAATCACTTATTGGATGCACAAGATTGGTTAAAAACCCTAATTGGATGAGAATAAGCATAGGGAGGACGAAAATGACCTAAATGTTCAACCAATGACACAAATGTACTTATTGGATGCATAAGATTGGTTAAAAACCCTAATTGGACGAGAATAAGCCTAGGGAGGACGAAAATGACATAAATGTTCAACCAATGACACAAATGTACTTATTGGATGCACAAGATTGGTTAAAAACCCTAATTGGACGAGAATAAGGTTAGGGAGGACGAAAATGACCTAAATGTTCAACCAATGACACAAAATCACTTATTGGATGCACAAGATTGGTTAAAAACCCTAATTGGACGAGAATAAGCCTAGGGAGGACGAAAATGACCTAAATGTTCAACCAATGACACAAAATCACTTATTGGATGCACAAGATTGGTTAAAAACCCTAATTGGACGAGAATAAGCTTTTGGAGGACATAAAGGACCTAAATGTTCAACCAATGACACAAATGTACTTATTGGATGCACAAGATTGGTTAAAAACCCTAATTGGACGAGAATAAGCCTTGGGAGGACGAAAATGACCTAAATGTTCAACCAATGACACAAAATCACTTATTGGATGCACAAGATTGGTTAAAAACCCTAATTGGACGAGAATAAGCCTAGGGAAGACGTAAATGACCTAAATGTTCAACCAATGACACAAATGTACTTATTGGAAGCACAAGATTGGTTAAAAACCCTAATTGGACGAGAATAAGCCTAAGGAGGACGTAAATGACCTAAATGTTCAACCAATGACACAAATGTACTTATTGGATGCACAAGATTGGTTAAAAACCCTAATTGGACGAGAATAAGCCTTGGGAGGACGAAAATGACCTAAATGTTCAACCAATGACACAAAATCACTTATTGGATGCACAAGATTGGTTAAAACCCCTAATTGGACGAGAATAAGCCTTGGGAGGACGAATATGACGTAAATGTTCAACCAATGACACAAAATCACTTATTGGATGCACAAGATTGGTTAAAAACCCTAATTGGACGAGAATAAGCCGTGGGAGGACGAAAATGACCTAAATTTTCAACCAATGACACAAATGTACTTATTGGATGCACAAGATTGGTTAAAAACCCTAATTGGACGAGAATAAGCCCAGGGAGGACGAAAATGACCTAAATGTTCAACCAATGACACAAATGTACTTATTGGATGCACAAGATTGGTTAAAAACCCTAATTGGACGAGAATAAGCCTTGGGAGGACGAAAATGACCTAAATGTTCAACCAATGACACAAAATCACTTATTGGATGCACAATATTGGAGAAAAACCCTAATTGGATGAGAATAAGCCTTGGGAGGACGAAAATGACCTAAATGTTCAACCAATGACACAAAATCACTTATTGGATGCACAAGATTGGTTAAAAATTGTAATTGGTCGAGAATAAGCCTTAGGAGGACGAAAATGACCTAAATGTTCAACCAATGACACAAATGTACTTATTGGATGCACAAGATTGGTTAAAAACCCTAATTGGACGAGAATAAGCCTTGGGAGGACGAAAATGACCTAAATGTTCAACCAATGACACAAATGTACTTATTGGATGCACAAGATTGGTTAAAAACCCTAATTGGACGAGAATAAGCCTTGGGAGGACGAAAATGACCTAAATGTTCAACCAATGACACAAAATCACTTATTGGATGCACAAGATTGGTTAAAAACCCTAATTGGACGAGAATAAGCCTTGGGAGGACGAAAATGACCTAAATGTTCAACCAATGACACAAATGTACTTATTGGATGCACAAGATTGGTTAAGAACCCTAATTGGACAAGAATAAGCCTTGGGAGGACGAAAATGACATAAATGTTCAACCAATGACACAAATGTACTTATTGGATGCACAAGATTGGTTAAAAACCCTAATTGGACGAGAATAAGCCTTGGGAGGACGAAAATGACCTAAATGTTCAACCAATGACACAAAATCACTTATTGGATGCACAAGATTGGTTAAAAACCCTAATTGGACGTGAATAAGCCTTGGGAGGACGAAAATGACCTAAATGTTCAACAAATGACACAAAATCACTAATTGGATGCAAAAGATTGGTTAAAAACCCTAATTGGACGAGAATAAGCCTTGGGAGGACGCAAATGACCTAAATGTTCAACCAATAGCACAAAATCACTTATTGGATGCACAAGATTGGTTAAAAACCCTAATTGGACGAGAATAAGCCTAAGGAGGACGAAAATGACATAAATGTTCAACCAATGACACAAATGTACTTATTGGATGCACAAGATTGGTTAAAAACCCTAATTGGACGAGAATAAGCCTTGGGAGGACGAAAATGACCTAAATGTTCAACCAATGACACAAAATCACTTATTGGATGCACAAGATTGGTTAAAACCCCTAATGGGGCGAGAATAAACATTAGGAGGACGAAAATGACGGAAATGTTCAACCAATGACACAAATGTACTTATTGGATGCACAAGATTGGTTAAAAACCCTAATTGGACGAGAATAAGCCTTGGGAGGACGAAAATGACCTAAATGTTCAACCAATGACACAAAATCACTTATTGGATGCACAAGATTGGGTAAAAACCCTAATTGGACGAGAATAAGCCTTGGGAGGACAAAAATGACCTAAATGTTCAACCAATGACACAAAATCACTTATTGGATGCACAAGATTGGTTAAAAACCCTAATTGGACGAGAATAAGCCTTGGGAGGACGAAAATGACCTAAATGTTCAACCAATGACACAAAATCACTTATTGGATGCACAAGATGTGTTAAAAACCCTAATTGGACGAGAATAAACCTTGGGAGGACGAAAATGACCTAAATGTTCAACCAATGACACAAATGTACTTATTGGATGCACAAGATTGGTTAAAAACCCTAATTGGACGAGAATAAGCCTTGGGAGGACGAAAGTGACCTAAATGTTCAACCAATGACACAAAATCACTTATTGGATGCAGAAGACTGGTTAAAAACCCAAATTGGACGAGAATAAGGCTAGGGAGGACAAAAATGACCTAAATGTTCAACCAATGACACAAATGTACTTATTGGATGCACAAGATTGGTTAAAAACCCTAATTGGACGAGAATAAGCCTTGGGAGGACGAAAATGACCTAAATGTTCAACCAATGACACAAAATCACTTATTGGATTCACAAGATTGGTTAAAAACCCTAATTGGATGAGAATAAGCCTAGGGAGGACGAAAATGACCTAAATGTTCAACCAATGACACAAAATCACTTATTGGATGCACAAGATTGGTTAAAAACCCTAATTGGATGAGAATAACCCTAGGGAGGACGAAAATGACCTAAATGCTCAACCAATGACACAAAATCACTTATTGGATGCACAAGAATTGTTAAAAACCCTAATTGGATGAGAATAAGCCTAAGAAGGACGAAAATGACATAATTGTTCAACCAATGACACAAAATCACTTATTGGATGCACAACATTGGTTAAAAACCCTAATTGGATGAGAATAAGCCTAGGGAGGACGAAAATGACCTAAATGTTCAACCAATGACACAAACGTACTTATTGGATGCACAAGATTGGTTAAAAACCCTAATTGGATGAGAATAACCCTAGGGAGGACGAAAATGACCTAAATGTTTAACCAGTGACACAAATTCACTTATTAGATGCACAAGATTGGCTAAAAACCCTAATTAGAAGAGAATAAGCCTAGGATGGACGAAAGTGACCTAAATGTTTAACCAATGACACAAACGTACTTATTGGATGCACAAGATTGGTTAAAAACCCTAATTGGATGAGAATAACCGTAGGGAGGACAAAAATGACCAAAATGTTCAACCAATGACACAAAATCACTTATTGGATGCACAAGATTGGTTAAAAACCCTAATTGGATGAGAATAAACCTATGGAGGACGTTAATGACCTAAATGTTCAACCAATGAGACAAACGTACTTATTGGATGTACATGATTGGTTAAAAACCCTAATTGGATGAGAATAAGCCTAGGGAGGACAAAAATGACCTAAAACTTCAACCAATGACACAAAGGTACTAATTGGATGCACAAGATTGGTGAAAAAACCCTAATTGGATGAGAATAAACCTAGGGAGGACCAAAATGACCTAAATGTTCAACCAATGACACAAACGTACTTATTGGATGCACAAGAATGGTTAAAAACCCTAATTGGATGAGAATAAGCCTAGGGAGGACGAAAATGACCTAAATGTTCAACCAATGACACAAAATCACTTATTGGATGCACAAGATTGGTTAAAAACCCTAATTGGATGAGAATAATCCTAGGGAGGACGAAAATGACCTAAATGGTCAACCAATGACACAAACGTACTTATTGGATGCACAAGATTGGTTAAAAACCCTAATTGGATGAGAATAAGCCAAGGGAGGACGAAAATGACCTAAATGTTCAACCAATGACACAAAATCACTTATTGGATGCACAAGATTGGTTAAAAACCCTAATTGGACGAGAATAAGCCTAGGGAGGACGAAAATGACCTAAATGTTCAACCAATGACACAAAATCACTTATTGGATGCACAAGATTGGTTAAAAACCCTAATTGGACGAGAATAAGCTTTTGGAGGACATAAAGGACCTAAATGTTCAACCAATGACACAAATGTACTTATTGGATGCACAAGATTGGTTAAAAACCCTAATTGGACGAGAATAAGCCTTGGGAGGACGAAAATGACCTAAATGTTCAACCAATGACACAAAATCACTTATTGGATGCACAAGATTGGTTAAAAACCCTAATTGGACGAGAATAAGCCTTGGGATGACGAAAATGACCTAAATGTTCAACCAATGACACAAATGTACTTAATGGATGCACAAGATTGGTTAAAAACCCTAATTGGACGAGAATAAGCCTTGGGATGACGAAAATGACCTAAATGTTCAACCAATGACACAAAATCACTTATTGGATGCACAAGATTGGTTAAAAACCCTAATTGGATGAGAATAAGCCTAGGGAGGACGAAAATGACCTAAATGTTCAACCAATGACACAAACGTACTTATTGGATGCACAAGAACGGTTAAAAATCCTAATTGGATGAGAATAACCCTAGGGAGGACGAAAATGACCTAAATGTTCAACCAGTGACACAAATTCACTTATTGGATGCACAAGATTGGCTAAAAACCCTAATTAGAAGAGAATAAGCCTAGGATGGACGAAAGTGACCTAAATATTTAACCAATGACACAAACGTACTTATTGGATGCACAAGAATGGTTAAAAACCCAAATTGGATGAGAATAAGCCTAGGGAGGACGAAAATGACCTAACTGTTCAACCAACGACAAAAACGTACTTATTGGATGCACAAGATTGGTTAAAAACCCTAATTGGATCAGAATAAGCCTAGGGAGGATGAAAATGACCTAACTGTTCAACCAATGACACAAAATCACTTATTGGATGCACAAGATTGGTTAAAAACCCTAATTGGATGAGAATAAGCCTAGGGAGGACGAAAATGACCTAAATGTTCAACCAATGACACAAACGTACTTATTGGATGTACATGATTGGTTAAAAACCCTAATTGGATGAGAATAAGCCTAGGGAAGAAGAAAATGACCTAAAACTTCAACCAATGACACAAAGGTACTAATTGGATGCACAAGATTGGTGAGAAAACCCTAATTGGATGAGAATAAACCTAGGGAGGACCAAAATGACCTAAATGTTCAACCAATGACACAAACGTACGTATTGGATGCACAAGAATGGTTAAAAACCCTAATTGGATGAGAATAAGCCTAGGGAGGATGAAAATGATCTAACTGTTCAACCAATGACACAAAATCACTTATTGGATGCACAAGATTGGTTAAAAACCCTAATTGGATGAGAATAAGCCTAGGGAGGACGAAAATGACCTAAATGTTCAACCAATGACACA
>JBBPBP010000171.1:34217-49930 GCA_037974735.1 Cicer chorassanicum
AAATGACCTAAATGTTCAACCAATGAGACAAACGTATTTATTGGATGCACAAGATTGGTTAAAAACGCTAATTGGATGAGAATAACCCTAGGGAGGACGAAAATGACGTAAATGTTCAACCAATGACACAAAATCATTTATTGGATGCACAAGATTGGTTAAAAACCCTAAATGCATGAGAATAAGCCTAGGGAGGACGAAAATGACCTAAATGTTCAACCAATGACACAAACGTACTTATTGGATGCACAACATTGGTTAAAAACCCTAATTGGATGAGAATAACCCTAGGGAGGACGAAAATGCCGTAAATGTTCAACCAATGACACAAAATCACTTATTGGATGCACAAGATTGGTTAAAAACAATAATTGGATGAGAATAAGGCTAGGGAGGACGAAAATGACCTAAATGTTCAATCAATGACACAAAATCACTTATTGGATTCACAAGATTGGTTAAGAACCCTAATTGGATGAGAATAAGCCTAGGAAGGTCGAAAATGACCTAAATGTTCAACCAATGACACAAACGTACTTATTAGATGCACAAGATTGGTAAAAAACCCTAATTGAATGAGAATAACCCTAAAGAGGACGAAAATGACCTAAATGTTCAACCAATGACACAAAATCACTTATTGGGTGCACAAGATTGGTTAAGAACCCTTATTGGATGAGAATAAGCCTAGGAAGGACGAAAATGACCTAAATGTTCAACCAATGAGACAAACGTACTTATTGGATGCACAAGATTGGTTAAAAACACTAATTGGATGAAAATAACCCTAGAGAGGACGAAAATGACGTAAATGTTCAACCAATGACACAAAATCACTTATTGGATGCACAAGATTGGTTAAAAACCATAATTGGATGAGAATAAGGCTAGGGAGGACGAAAATGACCTAAATGTTCAACCAATGACACAAAATCACTTATTGGATGCACAAGATTGGTTAAAAACCCTAATTGGATTAGAATAAGCCTCGGAAGAACGAAAATCACATAAATGTTCAACCAATGACACAAACGTAGTTATTAGATGCACAAGATTGGTTAAAAACCCTAATTAGATGAGAATAGCCCTAGGGAGGCAAAAATGACCTAAATGTTCAACCAATGACACAAAATCACTTATTGGATGCATAAGAGTGGTTAAGAACCCTTATTGGATGAGAATAAGCCTAGGAAGGACGAAAATGACCTAAATGTTCAACCAATGAGACAAACGTATTTATTGGATGCACAAGATTGGTTAAAAACGCTAATTGGATGAGAATAACCCTAGGGAGGACGAAAATGACGTAAATGTTCAACCAATGACACAAAATCATTTATTGGATGCACAAGATTGGTTAAAAACCCTAAATGCATGAGAATAAGCCTAGGGAGGACGAAAATGACCTAAATGTTCAACCAATGACACAAACGTACTTATTGGATGCACAAGATTGGTTAAAAACCCTAATTGGATGAGAATAACCCTAGGGAGGACGAAAATGACGTAAATGTTCAACCAATGACACAAAACTTATTGGATGCACAAGATTGGTTAAAAACCCTAATTGGATGAGAATAAGGCTAGGGAGGACGAAAATGACCTAAATGTTCAATCAATGACACAAAATCACTTATTGGATTCACAAGATTGGTTAAGAACCCTAATTGGATGAGAATAAGCCTAGGAAGGTCGAAAATGACCTAAATGTTCAACCAATGACACAAACGTACTTATTAGATGCACAAGATTGGTTAAAAACCCTAATTGAATGAGAATAACCCTAAAGAGGACGAAAATGACCTAAATGTTCAACCAATGACACAAAATCACTTATTGGGTGCACAAGATTGGTTAAGAACCCTTATTGGATGAGAATAAGCCTAGGAAGGACGAAAATGACCTAAATGTTCAACCAATGAGACAAACGTACTTATTGGATGCACAAGATTGGTTAAAAAGGCTAATTGGATGAGAATAACCCTAGGGAGGACGAAAATGACGTAAATTTTCAACCAATGACACAAAATCACTTATTGGATACACAAGATTGGTTAAAAACCCTAAATGCATGAGAATAAGCCTAGGGAGGACGAAAATGACCTAAATGTTCAACCAATGACACAAACGTACTTATTGGATGCACAAGATTGGTTAAAAACCCTAATTGGATGAGAATAACCCTAGGGAGGACGAAAATGACGTAAATGTTCAACCAATGACACAAAATCACTTATTGGATGCACAAGATTGGTTAAAAACCCTAATTGGATGAGAATAAGGCTAGGGAGGACGAAAATGACCTAAATGTTCAATCAATGACACAAAATCACTTATTGGATGCACAAGATTGGTTAAAAACCCTAATTGGATTAGAATAAGCCTCGGAAGAACGAAAATCACATAAATGTTCAACCAATGACACAAACGTAGTTATTGGATGCACAAGATTGGTTAAAAACCCTAATTAGATGAGAATAGACCTAGGGAGGCAAAAATGACGTAAATGTTCAACCAATGACACAAAATCACTTATTGGATGCACAAGATTAATTAAAAACCCTAATTGGATGAGAATAAGGCTATGGAGGACGAAAATGACCTAAATGGTTAACCAATTACACAAACGTACTTATTAGATGCACAGGATTGGTTAAAAACCCTAATTGAATGAGAATAACCCTACGAAGGACGAAAATGACCTAAATGTTCAACCAATGACACAAAATCACTTATTGGATGCATAAGATTGGTTAAGAACCCTTATTGGATGAGAATAAGCCTAGGAAGGACGAAAATAACCTAAATGTTCAACCAATGAGACAAACGTATTTATTGGATGCACAAGAATGGTTAAAAACGCTAATTGGATGAGAATAACCCTAGGGAGGACGAAAATGACGTAAATGTTCAACCAATGACACAAAATCACTTATTGGATGCACAAGATTGGTTAAAAACCCTAATTGGATGAGAATAAGCCTAGGGAGGACGAAAATAACCTAAATGTTCAACCAATGACACAAACGTACTTATTGGATGCACAAGATTGGTTAAAAACCCTAATTGGATGAAAATAACCCTAGAGAGGACGAAAATGACGTAAATGTTCAACCAATGACACAAAATCACTTATTGGATGCACAAGATTGGTTAAAAACCCTAATTGGATGAGAATAAGCCTAGGAAGGACGAAAATGACCTAAATGTTCAACCAATGAGACAAACGTACTTATTGGATGCACAAGATTGGTTAAAAACACTAATTGGATGAGAATAACCCTAGGGAGGACGAAAACGACGTAAATGTTCAACCAATGACACAAAATCACTTATTGGATGCACAAGATTGGTTAAAAACCCTAAATGCATGAGAATAAGCCTAGGGAGGACGAAAATGACCTAAATGTTCAACCAATGACACAAACGTACTTATTGGATGCACAAGATTGGTTAAAAACCCTAATTGGATGAAAATAACCCTAGAGAGGACGAAAATGACGTAAATGTTCAACCAATGACACAAAATCACTTATTGGATGCACAAGATTGGTTAAAAACCCTAATTGGATGAGAATAAGCCTAGGGAGGACGAAAATGACCTAAATGTTCAACCAATGACACAAACGTACTTATTGGATGCACAAGTTTGGTTAAAAACCCTAATTGGATGAGAATAACCCTAGGGAGGACGAAAATGACGTAAATGTTCAACCAATGACACAAAATCACTTATTGGATGCACAAGATTGGTTAAAAACCCTAATTGGATGAGAATAAGGCTAGGGAGGACGAAAATGACCTAAATGTTCAATCAATGACACAAAATCACTTATTGGATGCACAAGATTGATTAAAAACCCTAATTGGTAGAGAATAAGCCTCGGAAGAACGAAAATGACATGAATGTTCAACCAATGACACAAACGTAGTTATTGGATGCACAAGATTGGTTAAAAACCCTAATTGGATGAGAATAACCCTACGGAGGACGAAAATGACCTAAATGTTCAACCAATGACACACAATCACATATTGAATGCACAAGATTGGTTAAAAACCCAAATTGAATGAGAATAAGGCTAGGGAGTGCGAAAATGACCTAAATGGTCAACCAATGACACAAAATCAATTATTGGATGCACAAGATTGGTTAAAAACCCTAATTGGATGAGAATAAGCCTAGGAAGGACGAAAATGACCTAAATGTTCAACCAATCAGACAAACGTACTTATTGGATGCACAAGATTGGTTAAAAACGCTAATTGGATGAGAATAACCCTAGGGAGGACGAAAATGACGTAAATGTTCAACCAATGACACAAAATCACTTATTGGATGCACAAGATTGGTTAAAAACCCTAAATGGATGAGAATAAGCCTAGGGAGGACGAAAATGACCTAAATGTTCAACCAATGACACAAACGTACTTATTTGATGCACAAGATTGGTTAAAAACCCTAATTGGATGAGAATAACCCTAGGGAGGACGAAAATGACGTAAATGTTCAACCAATGACACAAAATCACTTATTGGATGCACAAGATTGGTTAAAAACCCTAATTGGATGAGAATAAGGCTAGGGAGGACGAAAATGACCTAAATGTTCAACCAATGACACAAAATCACTTATTGGATGCACAAGATTGGTTACAAACCCTAATTGGATGAGAATAAGCCTCGGAAGAACGAAAATGACCTAAATGTTCAACCAATGACACAAACGTACTTATTAGATGCACAAGATTGGTTAAAAACCCTAATTGAATGAGAATAACCCTACGGAGGACGAAAATGACCTAAATGTTTAACCAATGACACAAAATCACTTATTGGATGCACAAGATTGGTTAAGAACCCTTATTGGATGAGAATAAGCCTAGGAAGGACGAAAATGACCTAAATGTTCAACCAATGACACAAACGTACTAATTGAATGCAATAGATTGGTTGAAAACCCTAATTGGATGAGAATAAGGCTAGGGAGGACGAAAATGACCTAAATGTTCAACCAATGACACAAAATCAATTATTGGATGCACTAGATTGGTTAAAAACCCTAATTGGATGAGAATAAGCCTAGGAAAGACGAAAATGACGTAAATGTTCAACCAATGAGACAAACGTACTAATTGAATGCAATAGATTGGTTGAAAACCCTAATTGGATGAGAATAAGGCTAGGGAGGACGAAAATGACGTAAATGTTCAACCAATGACACAAAATCACTTATTGGATGCACAAGATTGGTTAAAAACCCTAATTGGATGAGAATAAGGCTAGGGAGGACGAAAATGACCTAAATGTTCAACCAATGACACAAAATCACTTATTGAATGCACAAGATTGATTAAAAACCCTAATTGGATGAGAATAAGCCTAGGAAGGTCGAAAATGACCTAAATGTTCAACCAATGACACAAACGTAGTTATTGGATGAACAAGATTGGTTAAAAACCCTAATTGGATGAGAATAACCCTACGGAGGACGAAAATGACCTAAATGTTCAACCAATGACACAAAATCACTTATTGAATGCACCAGATTGGTTAAAAACCCTAATTGGATGAGACTAAGCCTAGGAAGGACGAAAATGACCTAAATGTTCTACCAACAAGACAAACGTACTTATTGGATGCACTAGATTAATTAAAAACCCTAATTGGATGAGAATAACCCTAGGGAGGCCGAAAATTACGTAAAGGTTCAACCAATGACACAAAATCACTTATTGGATGCACAAGATTGGTTAGAAACCCTAAATGGATGAGAATAAGCCTAGGGAGGACGAAAATGACCTAAATGTTCAACCAATGACACAAACGTACTTATTGGATGCACAAGATTGGTTAAAAACCCTTATTGGATGAGAATAACCCTAGGGAGGACGAAAATGACGTAAATGTTCAACCAATGACACAAAATCACTTATTGGATGCACAAGATTGGTTAAAAACCCTAATTGGATGAGAATAAGGCTAGGGAGGACGAAAATGACCTAAATGTTCAACCAATGACACAAAATCACTTATTGGATGCACAAGATTGGTTAAGAACCCTTATTGGATGAGAATAAGCCTAGGAAGGACGAAAATGACCTAAATGTTCAACCAATGACACAAACGTAGTTATTGGATGCACAAGATTGGTTAAAAACCCTAATTGGATGAGAATAGCCCTAGGGAGGACGAAAATGACCTAAATGTTCAACCAATGACACAAAATCACTTATTGGATGCACAAGATTGGTTAAAAACCCTACTTGGATGAGAATAAGGCTATGGAGGACGAAAATGACCTAAATGTTTAACCAATGACACAAAATCACTTATTGGATTCACAAGATTGGTTAAAAACCCTAAATGCATGAGAATAAGCCTAGGGAGGACGAAAATGACCTAAATGTTCAACCAATGACACAAACGTACTTATTGGATGCACAAGATTGGTTAAAAACCCTAATTGGATGAGAATAACCCTAGGGAGGACGAAAATGACGTAAATGTTCAACCAATGACACAAAATCACTTATTGGATGCACAAGATTGGTTAAAAACCCTAATTGGATGAGAATAAGGCTAGGGAGGACGAAAATGACCTAAATGTTCAATCAATGACACAAAATCACTTATTGGATGCACAAGATTGGTTAAAAACCCTAATTGGTAGAGAATAAGCCTCGGAAGAACGAAAATGACGTAAATGTTCAACCAATGACACAAACGTAGTTATTGGATGCACAAGATTGGTTAAAAACCCTAATTGGATGAGAATAACCCTACGGAGGACGAAAATGACCTAAATGTTCAACGAATGACACACAATCACTTATTGAATGCACAAGATTGGTTAAAAACCCAAATTGAATGAGAATAAGGCTAGGGAGTGCGAAAATGACCTAAATGGTCAACCAATGACACAAAATCAATTATTGGATGCACAAGATTGGTTAAAAACCCTAATTGGATGAGAATAAGCCTAGGAAGGACGAAAATGACCTAAATGTTCAACCAATCAGACAAACGTACTTATTGGATGCACAAGATTGGTTAAAAACGCTAATTGGATGAGAATAACCCTAGGGAGGACGAAAATGACGTAAATGTTCAACCAATGACACAAAATCACTTATTGGATGCACAAGATTGGTTAAAAACCCTAAATGGATGAGAATAAGCCTAGGGAGGACGAAAATAACCTAAATGTTCAACCAATGACACAAACTTACTTATTGGATGCACAAGATTGGTTAAAAACCCTAATTGGATGAAAATAACCCTAGAGAGGACGAAAATGACATAAATGTTCAACCAATGACACAAAATCACTTATTGGATGCACAAGATTGGTTAAAAACCTTAATTGGTAGAGAATAAGCGTCGGAAGAACGAAAATGACATAAATGTTCAACCAATGACACAAACGTAGTTATTGGATGCACAAGATCGGTTAAAAACGCTAATTGGATGAGAATAACCCTACGGAGGACGAAAATGACCTAAATGTTCAACCAATGACACACAATCACTTATTGAATGCACAAGATTGGTTAAAAACCCTAATTGAATGAGAATAAGGCTAGGGAGGACGAAAATGACCTAAATGTTCAACCAATGACACAAAATCAATTATTGGATGCACAAGATTGGTTAAAAACCCTAATTGGATGAGAATAAGCATAGGAAGGACGAAAATGACCTAAATGTTCAACCAATGAGACAAACGTACTTATTGGATGCACAAGATTGGTTAAAAACACTAATTGGATGAGAATAACCCTAGGGAGGACGAAAATGACGTAAATGTTCAACCAATGACACAAAATCACTTATTGGATGCACAAGATTGGTTAAAAACCCTAAATGGATGAAAATAACCCTAGAGAGGACGAAAATGATGTAAATGTTCAACCAATGACACAAAATCACTTATTGGATGCACAAGATTGGTTAAAAACCCTAATTGGATGAGAATAAGGCTAGGGAGGACGAAAATGACCTAAATGTTCAACCAATAACACAAAATCACTTATTGGATACACAAGATTGGTTAAAAACCCTAATTGGATGATAATAAGCCTCGGAAGAACGAAAATGACATAAATGTTCAACCAATGACACAAACGTAGTTATTGGATGCACAAGATTGGTTAAAAACCCTAATTAGATGAGAATAGCCCTAGGGAGGACGAAAATGACCTAAATGTTCAACCAATGACACAAAATCACTTATTGGATGCACAAGATTGGTTAAAAACCCTAATTGGATGAGAATAAGGCTATGGAGGACGAAAATGACGTAAATGTTCAACCAATGACACAAAATCACTTATTGGATGCACAAGATTGGTTAAAAACCCTTATTGGATGAGAATAAGCCTAGGAAGGACGAAAATGACCTAAATGTTCAGCCAATGAGACAAACGTACTTATTGGATGCACAAGATTGGTTAAAAACGCTAATTCGATGAGAATAACCCTAGGGAGGACGAAAATTACGTAAATGTTAAACCAATGACACAAAATCACTTATTGGATGCACAAGATTGGTTAAAAACCCAAAATGCATGAGAATAAGCCTAGGGAGGACGAAAATGACCTAAATGTTTAACCAATGACACAAACGTACTTATTGGATGCACAAGATTGGTTAAAAACCCTAATTGGATGAGAATAACCCTAGGGAGGACGAAAATGACGTAAATGTTCAACCAATGACACAAAATCACTTATTGGATGCACAAGATTGGTTAAAAACCCTAATTGGATGAGAATAAGGCTAGGGAGGACGAAAATGACCTAAATGTTCAATCAATGACACAAAATCACTTATTGGATGCACAAGATTGGTTAAAAACCCTAATTGGTAGAGAATAAGCCTCGGAAGAACGAAAATGACATAAATGTTCAACCAATGACACAAACGTAGTTATTGGATGCACAAGATTGGTTAAAAACCCTAATTGGATGAGAATAACCCTACGGAGGACGAAAATGACCTAAATGTTCAACCAATGACACACAATCACTTATTGAATGCACAAGATTGGTTAAAAACCCAAATTGAATGAGAATAAGGCTAGGGAGGACGAAAATGACCTAAATGGTCAACCAATTACACAAAATCAATTATTGGATGCACAAGATTGGTTAAAAACCCTAATTGGATGAGAATAAGCCTAGGAAGGACGAAAATGACCTAAATGTTCAACCAATGACACAAACGTAGTTATTGGATGCACAAGATTGGTTAAAAACCCTAATTGGATGAGAATAAGCCTAGGGAGGACGAAAATGACCTAAATGTTCAACCAATGACACAAACGTACTTATTGGATGCACAAGATTGGTTAAAAACCCTAATTGGATGAGAATAACCCTAGGGAGGACGAAAATGACGTAAATGTTCAACCAATGACACAAAATCACTTATTGGATGCACAAGATTGGTTAAAAACCCTAATTGGATGAGAATAGCCCTAGGGAGGACGAAAATGACCTAAATGTTCAACCAATGACACAAAATCACTTATTGGATGCACAAGATTGGTTAAAAACCCTAATTGGATGAGAATAAGGCTATGGAGGACGAAAATGACCTAAATGTTCAACCAATGACACAAAATCACTTATTGGATTCATAAGATTGGTTAAGAACCCTAATTGGATGAGAATAAGCCTAGGAAGGTCGAAAATGACCTAAATGTTCAACCAATGACACAAACGTACTTATTAGATGCACAAGATTGGTTAAAAACCCTAATTGAATGAGAATAACCCTACGGAGGACGAAAATGACCTAAATGTTCAACCAATGACACAAAATCACTTATTGAATGCACAAGATTGGTTAAAAACCCTAATTGGATGAGAATAAGGCTAGGGAGGACGAAAATGACCTAAATGTTCAACCAATGACACAAAATCACTTATTGGATGCACAAGATTGGTTAAAAACCCTAATTGGATGAGAATAAGGCTATGGAGGACGAAAATGACCTAAATGTTCAACCAATGACATCAAATCACTTATTGGGTTCACAAGATTGGTTAAGAACCCTAATTGGATGAGAATAAGCCTAGGAAGGTCGAAAATGACCTAAATGTTCAACCAATGACACAAACGTACTTATTAGATGCACAAGATTGGTTAAAAACCCTAATTGAATGAGAATAACCCTACGGAGGACGAAAATGACCTAAATGTTCAACCAATGACACAAAATCACTTATTGGATGCACAAGATTGGTTAAGAACCCTTATTGGATGAGAATAAGCCTAGGAAGGACGAAAATGACCTAAATGTTCAACCAATGACACAAAATCACTTATTGGATGCACAAGATTGGTTAAAAACCCTAATTGGATGAGAATAAGGCTAGGGAGGACGAAAATGACCTAAATGTTCAACCAATGACACAAAATCACTTATTGGATTCACAAGATTGGTTAAGAACCCTAATTGGATGAGAATCAGCCTAGGAAGGTCGAAAATGACCTAAATGTTCAACCAATGACACAAACGTACTTATTAGATGCACAAGATTGGTTAAAAACCCTAATTGAATGAGAATAACCCTACGGAGGACGAAAATGACCTAAATGTTCAACCAATGACACAAAATCACTTATTGGATGCACAAGATTGGTTAAGAACCCTTATTGGATGAGAATAAGCCTAGGAAGGACGAAAATGACCTAAATGTTCAACCAATGACACAAAATCACTTATTGGATGCACAAGAATGGTTAAGAACCCTTATTGGATGAGAATAAGCCTAGGAAGGACGAAAATGACCTAAATGTTCAACCAATGACACAAACGTACTTATTAGATGCACAAGATTGGTTAAAAACCCTTATTGAATGAGAATAACCCTACGGAGGACGAAAATGACCTAAATGTTCAACCAATGACACAAAATCACTTATTGGATGCACAAGATTGGTTAAGAACCCTTATTGGATGAGAATAAGCCTAGGAAGGACGAAAATGACCTAAATGTTCAACCAATGACACAAACGTAGTTATTGGATGCACAAGATTGGTTAAAAACCCTAATTGGATGAGAATAGCCCTAGGGAGGACGAAAATGACCTAAATGTTCAACCAATGACACAAAATCACTTATTGGATGCACAAGATTGGTTAAAAACCCTACTTGGATGAGAATAAGGCTATGGAGGACGAAAATGACCTAAATGTTTAACCAATGACACAAAATCACTTATTGGATTCACAAGATTGGTTAAAAACCCTAAATGCATGAGAATAAGCCTAGGGAGGACGAAAATGACCTAAATGTTCAACCAATGACACAAACGTACTTATTGGATGCACAAGATTGGTTAAAAACCCTAATTGGATGAGAATAACCCTAGGGAGGACGAAAATGACGTAAATGTTCAACCAATGACACAAAATCACTTATTGGATGCACAAGATTGGTTAAAAACCCTAATTGGATGAGAATAAGGCTAGGGAGGACGAAAATGACCTAAATGTTCAATCAATGACACAAAATCACTTATTGGATGCACAAGATTGGTTAAAAACCCTAATTGGTAGAGAATAAGCCTCGGAAGAACGAAAATGACACAGATGTTCAACCAATGACACAAACGTAGTTATTGGATGCACAAGATTGGTTAAAAACCCTAATTGGATGAGAATAGCCCTAGGGAGGACGAAAATGACCTAAATGTTCAACCAATGACACAAAATCACTTATTGGATGCACAAGATTGGTTAAAAACCCTAATTGGATGAGAATAAGGCTAGGGAGGACGAAAATGACCTAAATGTTCAACCAATGACACAAAATCACTTATTGGATTCACAAGATTGGTTAAGAACCCTAATTGGATGAGAATAAGCCTAGGAAGGTCGAAAATGACCTAAATGTTCAACCAATGACACAAACGTACTTATTAGATGCATAAGATTGGTTAAAAACCCTAATTGAATGAGAATAACCCTACGGAGGACGAAAATGACCTAAATGTTCAACCAATGACACAAAATCACTTATTGGATGCACAAGATTGGTTAAGAACCCTTATTGGATGAGAATAAGCCTAGGAAGGACGAAAATGACCTAAATGTTCAACCAATGACACAAACGTAGTTATTGGATGCACAAGATTGGTTAAAAACCCTAATTGGATGAGAATAGCCCTAGGGAGGACGAAAATGACCTAAATGTTCAACCAATGACACAAAATCACTTATTGGATGCACAAGATTGGTTAAAAACCCTACTTGGATGAGAATAAGGCTATGGAGGACGAAAATGACCTAAATGTTTAACCAATGACACAAAATCACTTATTGGATTCACAAGATTGGTTAAAAACCCTAATTGGATGAGAATAAGCCTCGGAAGAACGAAAATGACATAAATGTTCAACCAATGACACAAACGTAGTTATTGGATGCACAAGATTGGTTAAAAACCCTAATTGGGTGAGAATAGCCCTAGGGAGGACGAAAATGACCTAAATGTTCAACCAATGACACAAAATCACTTATTGGATGCACAAGATTGGTTAAAAACCCTAATTGGATGAGAATAAGGCTAGGGAGGACGAAAATGACCTAAATGTTCAACCAATGACACAAAATCACTTATTGGATTCAAAAGATTGGTTAAGAACCCTAATTGGATGAGAATAAGCCTAGGAAGGTCGAAAATGACCTAAATGTTCAACCAATGACACAAACGTACTTATTAGATGCACAAGATTGGTTAAAAACCCTAATTGAATGAGAATAACCCTACGGAGGACGAAAATGACCTAAATGTTCAACCAATGACACAAAATCACTTATTGGATGCACAAGATTGGTTAAGAACCCTTATTGGATGAGAATAAGCCTAGGAAGGACGAAAATGACCTAAATGTTCAACCAATGACACAAAATCACTTATTGGATGCACAAGATTGGTTAAGAACCCTTATTGGATGAGAATAAGCCTAGGAAGGACGAAAATGACCTAAATGTTCAACCAATGACACAAACGTACTTATTAGATGCACAAGATTGGTTAAAAACCCTTATTGAATGAGAATAACCGTACGGAGGACGAAAATGACCTAAATGTTCAACCAATGACACAAAATCACTTATTGGATGCACAAGATTGGTTAAGAACCCTTATTGGATGAGAATAAGCCTAGGAAGGACGAATATGACCTAAATGTTCAACCAATGACACAAACGTACTTATTGAATGCAATAGATTGGTTAAAAACCCTAATTGGATGAGAATAAGGCTAGGGAGGACGAAAATGACCTAAATGTTCAACCAATGACACAAACGTAGTTATTGGATGCACAAGATTGGTTAAAAACCCTAATTGGGTGAGAATAGCCCTAGGGAGGACGAAAATGACCTAAATGTTCAACCAATGACACAAAATCACTTATTGGATGCACAAGATTGGTTAAAAACCCTAATTGGATGAGAATAAGGCTAGAGAGGACGAAAATGACCTAAATGTTCAACCAATGACACAAAATCACTTATTGGATTCACAAGATTGGTTAAAAACCCTAGTTGGATGAGAATAACTCTACAGAGGTCGAAAATGACCTAAATGTTCAACCAATGACACAAACGTACTTATTAGATGCACAAGATTGGTTAAAAACCCTAATTGAATGAGAATAACCCTACGGAGGACGAAAATGACCTAAATGTTCAACCAATGACACAAAATCACTTATTGGATGCACAAGATTGGTTAAAAACCCTAATTGGATGAGAATAAGCCTAGGAAGGACGAAAATGACCTAAATGTTCAACCAATGAGACAAACGTACTTATTGGATGCACAAGATTGGTTAAAAACACTAATTGGATGAGAATAACCCTAGGGAGGACGAAAACGACGTAAATGTTCAACCAATGACACAAAATCACTTATTGGATGCACAAGATTGGTTAAAAACCCTAAATGCATGAGAATAAGCCTAGGGAGGACGAAAATGACCTAAATGTTCAACCAATGACACAAACGTACTTATTGGATGCACAAGATTGGTTAAAAACCCTAATTGGATGAAAATAACCCTAGAGAGGACGAAAATGACGTAAATGTTCAACCAATGACACAAAATCACTTATTGGATGCACAAGATTGGTTAAAAACCCTAATTGGATGAGAATAAGCCTAGGGAGGACGAAAATGACCTAAATGTTCAACCAATGACACAAACGTACTTATTGGATGCACAAGTTTGGTTAAAAACCCTAATTGGATGAGAATAACCCTAGGGAGGACGAAAATGACGTAAATGTTCAACCAATGACACAAAATCACTTATTGGATGCACAAGATTGGTTAAAAACCCTAAATGCATGAGAATAAGCCTAGGGAGGACGAAAATGACCTAAATGTTCAACCAATGACACAAACGTACTTATTGGATGCACAAGATTGGTTAAAAACCCTAATTGGATGAGAATAACCCTAGGGAGGACGAAAATGACCTAAATGTTCAACCAATGACACAAAATCACTTATTGGATGCATAAGATTGGTTAAGAACCCTTATTGGATGAGAATAAGCCTAGGAAGGACGAAAATGACCTAAATGTTCAACCAATGAGACAAACGTATTTATTGGATGCACAAGATTGGTTAAAAACGCTAATTGGATGAGAATAACCCTAGGGAGGACGAAAATGACGTAAATGTTCAACCAATGACACAAAATCATTTATTGGATGCACAAGATTGGTTAAAAACCCTAAATGCATGAGAATAAGCCTAGGGAGGACGAAAATGACCTAAATGTTCAACCAATGACACAAACGTACTTATTAGATGCACAAGATTGGTTAAAAACCCTAATTGAATGAGAATAACCCTACGGAGGACGAAAATGACCTAAATGTTCAACCAATGACACAAAATCACTTATTGGATGCACAAGATTGGTTAAGAACCCTTATTGGATGAGAATAAGCCTAGGAAGGACGAAAATGACCTAAATGTTCAACCAATGACACAAAATCACTTATTGGATGCACAAGATTGGTTAAGAACCCTTATTGGATGAGAATAAGCCTAGGAAGGACGAAAATGACCTAAATGTTCAACCAATGACACAAACGTACTTATTAGATGCACAAGATTGGTTAAAAATCCTTATTGAATGAGAATAACCCTACGGAGGACGAAAATGACCTAAATGTTCAACCAATGACACAAAATCACTTATTGGATGCACAAGATTGGTTAAGAACCCTTATTGGATGAGAATAAGCCTAGGAAGGACGAATATGACCTAAATGTTCAACTAATGACACAAACGTACTTATTGAATGCAATAGATTGGTTAAAAACCCTAATTGGATGAGAATAAGGCTAGGGAGGACGAAAATGACCTAAATGTTCAACCAATGACACAAACGTAGTTATTGGATGCACAAGATTGGTTAAAAACCCTAATTGGATGAGAATAACCCTAGGGAGGACGAAAATGACCTAAATGTTAAACCAATGACAAAAAATCACTTATTGGATGCACAAGATTGGTTAAAAACCCTAATTGGATGAGAATAAGGCTATGGAGGACGAAAATGACCTAAATGTTCAACCAATGACACAAAATCACTTATTGGATTCACATGATTGGTTAAAAACACTAATTGGATGAGAATAAGCCTCGGAAGAACGAAAATGACATAAATGTTCA
>JBBPBP010000171.1:50399-61292 GCA_037974735.1 Cicer chorassanicum
CGAAAATGACCTAAATGTTCAACCAATGACACAAACGTACTTATTAGATGCACAAGATTGGTTAAAAACCCTAATTGAATGAGAATAACCCTACGGAGGACGAAAATGACCTAAATGTTCAACCAATGACACAAAATCACTTATTGGATGCACAAGATTGGTTAAGAACCCTTATTGGATGAGAATAAGCCTAGGAAGGACGAAAATGACCTAAATGTTCAACCAATGACACAAACGTACTTATTGAATGCAATAGATTGGTTGAAACCCTAATTGGATGGGAATAAGGCTAGGGAGGACGAAAATGACCTAAATGTTCAACCAATGACACAAAATCACTTATTGGATGCACAAGATTGGTTAAAAACCCTAATTGGATGCGAATAACCCTACGGAGGACGAAAATAACCTAAATGTTCAACCAATGACACAAAATCACTTATTGGATGCACCAGATTGGTTAAAAACCCTAATTGGATAATAATAAGGCTAGGGAGGACGAAAATGACCTAAATGTTCAACCAATGACATAAAATCACTTATTGGATTCACAAGATTGGTTAAGAACCCTAATTGGATGAGAATAAGCCTAGAATGGTCGAAAATGACCTAAATGTTCAACCAATTGCACAAACGTACTTATTAGATGCACAAGATTGGTTAAAAACCCTAATTGAATGAGAGTAACCCTACGGAGGACAAGAATGTACTAAATGTTCAACCAATGACACAAAATCACTTATTGGATGCACAAGATTGGTTATGAACCCTTATTGGATGAGAATAAGCCTAGGAAGGACGAAAATGACCTAAATATTCAACCAATGAAACAAACGTACTTATTGAATGCAATAGATTGGTTAAAAACCCTAATTGGATGAGAATAAGGCTAGGGAGGACGAAAATGACCTAAATGTTCAACCAATGACACAAACGTAGTTATTGGATGCACAAGATTGGTTAAAAACCCATATTGGATGAGAATAGCCCTAGGGAGGACGAAAATGACCTAAATGTTCAACCAATGACAAAAAATCACTTATTGGATGCACAAGATTGGTTAAAAACCCTAATTGGATGAGAATAAGGCTATGGAGGACGAAAATGACCTAAATGTTCAACCAATGACACAAAATCACTTATTGGATTCACAAGATTGGTTAAAAACCCTAATTGGATGAGAATAAGCCTCGGAAGAACGAAAATGACATAAATGTTCATCCAATGACACAAACGTAGTTATTGGATGCACAAGATTGGTTAAAAACCCTAATTGGGTGAGAATAGCCCTAGGGAGGACGAAAATGACCTAAATGTTCAACCAATGACACAAAATCACTTATTGGATGCACAAGATTGGTTAAAAACCCTAATTGAATGAGAATAACCCTACGGAGGACGAAAAATGACCTAAATGTTCAACCAATGACACAAAATCACTTATTGGATGCACAAGATTGGTTAAGAACCCTTATTGGATGAGAATAAGCCTAGGAAGGACGAAAATGACCTAAATGTTCAACCAATGACACAAACGTACTTACTGAATGCAATAGATTGGTTGAAACCCTAATTGGATGGGAATAAGGCTAGGGAGGACGAAAATGACCTAAATGTTCAACCAATGACACAAAATCACTTATTGGAGACACAAGATTGGTTAAAAACCCTAATTGGATGAGAATAACCCTACGGAGGACGAAAATGACCTAAATGTTCAACCAATGACACAAAATCACTTATTGAATTCACAAGATTGGTTAAAAACCCTAATTGGATGAGAATAAGCCTCGGAAGGACGAAAATGACATAAATGTTCAACCAATGACACAAACGTAGTTATTGGATGCACAAGATTGGTTAAAAACCCTAATTGGGTGAGAATAGCCCTAGGGAGGACGAAAATGACCTAAATGTTCAACCAATGACACAAAATCACTTATTGGATGCACAAGATTGGTTAAAAACCCTAATTGGATGAGAATAAGGCTAGGGAGGACGAAAATGACCTAAATGTTCAACCACTGACACAAAATCACTTATTGGATTCACAAGATTGGTTAAGAACCCTAATTGGATGAGAATAAGCCTAGGAAGGTTTAAAATGACCTAAATGTTCAACCAATGACACAAACGTACTTATTAGATGCACAAGATTGGTTAAAAACCCTAATTGAATGAGAATAACCCTACGGAGGACGAAAATGACCTAAATGTTCAACCAATGAAACAAAATCACTTATTGGATGCACAAGATTGGTTAAGAACCCTTATTGGATGAAAATAAGCCTAGGAAGGACGAAAATGACCTAAATGTTCAACCAATGACACAAACGTACTTATTGAATGCAATAGATTGGTTGAAAACCCTAATTGGATGGGAATAAGGCTAGGGAGGACAAAAATGACCTAAATGTTCAACCAATGACACAAAATCACTTATTGGATGCACAAGATTGGTTAAAAACCCTAATTGGATGAGAATAACCCTACGGAGGACGAAAATGACCTAAATGTTCAACCAATGACACAAAATCACTTATTGAATGCACCAGATTGGTTAAAAACCCTAATTGGATGAGAATAAGCCTAGGAAGGACGAAAATGACCTAAATGTTCAACCAATGAGACAAACGTAGTTATTGGATGCACAAGATTGGTTAAAAACCTTAATTGGGTGAGAATAACCCTAGGGAGGACGAAAATGACCTAAATGTTCAACCAATGACAAAAAATCACTTATTGAATTCACAAGATTGGTTAAAAACCCTAATTGGATGAGAATAAGGCTAGGGAGGACGAAAATGACCTAAATGTTCAACCACTGACACAAAATCACTTATTGGATTCACAAGATTGGTTAAGAACCCTAATTGGATGAGAATAAGCCTAGGAAGGTCGAAAATGACCTAAATGTTCAACCAATGACACAAACGTACTTATTAGATGCACAAGATTGGTTAAAACCCCTAATTGAATGAGAATAACCCTACGGAGGACGAAAATGACCTAAACGTTCAACCAATGACAGAAAATCACTTATTGGATGCACAAGATTGGTTAAGAACCCTTATGGGATGAGAATAAGCCTAGGCAGGACGAAAATGACCTAAATGTTCAACCAATGACACAAACGTGCTTATTGAATGCAATAGATTGGTTGAAAACCCTAATTGGATGAGAATAAGGCTAGGGAGGACGAAAAGGACTTAAATGTTCAACCAATGACACAAACGTAGTTATTGGATGCACAAGATTGGTTAAAAACCCTAATTGGATGAGAATAGCCCTAGGGAGGACGAAAATGACCTAAATGTTCAACCAATGACACAAAATCACTTATTGGATGCACAAGATTGGTTAAATACCCTAATTGGTTGAGAATAAGGCTATGGAGGACGAAAATGACCTAAATGTTCAACCAATGACACAAAATCACTTATTGGATTCACAAGATTGGTTAAAAACCCTAATTGGATGAGAATAAGCCTCGGAAGAACGAAAATGACATAAATGTTCAACCAATGACACAAACGTAGTTATTGGATGCACAAGATTGGATAAAAACCCTAATTGGGTGAGAATAGCCCAAGGGAGGACGAAAATGACCTATATGTTCAACCAATGACACAAAATCACTTATTGGATGCACATGATTGGTTAAAAACCCTAATTGGATGAGAATAAGGCTAGGGAGGACGAAAATGACCTAAATATTCAACCAATGACACAAAATCACTTATTGGATTCACAAGATTGGTTAAGAACCCTAATTGGATGAGAATAAGCCTAGGAAGGTCGAAAATGACCTAAATGTTCAACAAATGACACAAATGTACTTATTAGATGCACAAGTTTGGTTAAAAACCCTAATTGAATGAGAATAACCCTACGGAGGACGAAAATGACCTAAATGTTCAACCAATGACACAAAATCACTTATTGGATGCACAAGATTGGTTAAGAACCCTTATTGGATGAGAATAAGCCTAGGAAGGACGAAAATGACCTAAATGTTCAACCAATGACACAAAATCACTTATTGGATGCACAAGAATGGTTAAGAACCCTTATTGGATGAGAATAAGCCTAGGAAGGACGAAAATGACCTAAATGTTCAACCAATGACACAAACGTACTTATTAGATGCACAAGATTGGTTAAAAACCCTTATTGAATGAGAATAACCCTACGGAGGACGAAAATGACCTAAATGTTCAACCAATGACACAAAATCACTTATTGGATGCACAAGATTGGTTAAGAACCCTTATTGGATGAGAATAAGCCTAGGAAGGACGAAAATGACCTAAATGTTCAACCAATGACACAAACGTACTAATTGAATGCAATAGATTGGTTGAAAACCCTAATTGGATGAGAATAAGGCTAGGGAGGACGAAAATGACGTAAATGTTCAACCAATGACACAAAATCACTTATTGGATGCACAAGATTGGTTAAAAACCCTAATTGGATGAGAATAAGGCTAGGGAGGACGAAAATGACCTAAATGTTCAACCAATGACACAAAATCACTTATTGAATGCACAAGATTGATTAAAAACCCTAATTGGATGAGAATAAGCCTAGGAAGGTCGAAAATGACCTAAGTGTTCAACCAATGACACAAACGTACTTATTGGATGAACAAGATTGGTTAAAAACCCTAATTGGATGAGAATAACCCTACGGAGGACGAAAATGACCTAAATGTTCAGCCAATGACACAAAATCACTTATTGAATGCACAAGATTGGTTAAAAACCCTAATTGGATGAGAATAACCCTAGGGAGGACGAAAATGACGTAAATGTTCAACCAATGACACAAAATCACTTATTGGATGCACAAGATTGGTTAAAAACCCTAATTGGATGAGAATAAGCCTAGGGAGGACTAAAATAACCTAAATGTTCAACCAATGACACAAACGTACTTATTGGATGCACAAGATTGGTTAAAAACCCTAATTGGATGAAAATAACCCTAGAGAGGACGAAAATGACGTAAATGTTCAACCAATGACACAAAATCACTTATTGGATGCACAAGATTGGTTAAAAACCCTAATTGGATGAGAATAAGGCTAGGGAGGACGAAAATGACCTAAATGTTCAACCAATGACACAAAATCACTTATTGGATGCACAAGATTGGTTAAAAACCCTAATTGGATTAGAATAAGCCTCGGAAGAACGAAATTCACATAAATGTTCAACCAATGACACAAACGTAGTTATTGGATGCACAAGATTGGTTAAAAACCCTAATTAGATGAGAATAGCCCTAGGGAGGCAAAAATGACCTAAATGTTCAACCAATGACACAAAATCACTTATTGGATGCACAAGATTAATTAAAAACCCTAATTGGATGAGAATAAGGCTATGGAGGACGAAAATGAACTAATTGTTCAACCAATTACACAAACGTACTTATTAGATGCACAGGATTGGTTAAAAACCCTAATTGAATGAGAATAACCCTACGAAGGACGAAAATGACCTAAATGTTCAACCAATGACACAAAATCACTTATTGGATGCATAAGATTGATTAAGAACCCTTATTGGATGAGAATAAGCCTAGGAAGGACGAAAATAACCTAAATGTTCAACCAATGAGACAAACGTATTTATTGGATGCACAAGATTGGTTAAAAACGCTAATTGGATGAGAATAACCCTAGGGAGGACGAAAATGACGTAAATGTTCAACCAATGACACAAAATCACTTATTGGATGCACAAGATTGGTTAAAAACCCTAATTGGATGAGAATAAGGCTAGGGAGGACGAAAATGACCTAAATGTTCAACCAATGACACAAAATCACTTATTGGATGCACAAGATTGGTTAAAAACCCAAATTGGATGAGAATAAGCCTCGGAAGAACGAAAATGACCTAAATGTTCAACCAATGACACAAACGTACTTATTAGATGCACAAGATTGGTTAAAAACCCTAATTGAATGAGAATAACCCTACGGAGGACGAAAATGACCTAAATGTTCAACCAATGACACAAAATCACTTATTGGATGCACAAGATTGGTTAAGAACCCTTAGTGGATGAGAATAAGCCTAGGAACGACGAAAATGACCTAAATGTTCAACAAATCTTGTGCATTCAATAAGTACGTTTGTGTCATTGGTTGAACATTTAGGTCATTTTCGTTCTTCCGATACTTATTCTCATCCAATTAGGGTTTTTAACCAATCTTGTGCATCCAATAATTGATTTTGTGTCATTGGTTGAACATTTAGGTCATTTTCGTCCTCCCTAGCCTTATTCTCATCCAATTAGGGTTTTCAACCAATCTTGTGCATTCAATAAGTACATTTGTGTCATTGGTTGAACATTTAGGTCATTTTCGTCCTTCCTAGGCTTATTCTCATCCAATAAGGGTTCATAACCAATCTTGTGCATCCAATAAGTGATTTTGTGTCATTGGTTGAACATTTAGGTCATTTTCGTCCTCCGTAGGGTTATTCTCATTCAATTAGGGTTTTTAACCAATCTTGTGCATCTAATAAGTACGTTTGTGTCATTGGTTGAACATTTAGGTCATTTTCGTTCTTCCGAGGCTTATTCTCATCCAATTAGGGTTTGTAACCAATCTTGTGCATCCAATAAGTGATTTTGTGTCATTGGTTGAACATTTAGGTCATTTTCGTCCTCCCTAGCCTTATTCTCATCCAATTAGGGTTTTTAACCAATCTTGTGCATCCAATAAGTGATTTTGTGTCATTGGTTGAACATTTACGTCATTTTCGTCCTCCCTAGGATTATTCTAGTCCAATTAGGGTTTTTAACCAATCTTGTGCATCCAATAAGTGATTTTGTGTCATTGGTTGAACATTTAGGTCATTTTCGTCCTCCCTAGGCTTATTCTCATCCAATTAGGGTTTTTAACCAATCTTGTGCATCCAATAAGTGATTTTGTATCATTGGTTGAACATTTATGTCATGTTTGTCCTCCAAATGCTTATTCTCATCCAATTAGGGTTTTTAACCAATCTTGTGCATCCAATAAGTGATTTTGTGTCATTGGTTGAACATTTAGGTCATTTTCGTCCTCCCTAGGCTTATTCTCATCCAATTAGGATTTTTAACCAACCTTGAGCATCCAATAAGTACGTTTGTGTCATTGGTTAAACATTTAGGTCATTTTCGACCTTTAAAAGCTTATTCTCATCCAATTAGGGTTTTTAACCAATCTTGTGCATCCAATAAGTGATTTTGTGTCATTGGTTGAACATTTAGGTCATTTTTGTCCTCCAAATGCTTATTCTCATCCAATTAGGGTTTTTAACCAATCTTGTGCATCCAATAAGTGATTTTGTGTCATTGGTTGAACATTTAGGTCATTATTGTCCTCCAAATGCTTATTCTCATCCAATTAGGGTTTTTAACCAATCTTGTGCATCCAATAAGTGATTTTGTGTCATTGGTTGAACATTTAGGTCATTTTCGTCCTCCCTAGGCTTATTCTCATCCAATTAGGGTTTTTAACCAATCTTGTGCATCCAATAAGTGATTTTGTATCATTGGTTGAACATTTAGGTCATTTTCGTCCTCCCTAGGCTTATTCTCATCCAATTAGGGTTTTTAACCAATCTTGTGCATCCAATAAGTGATTTTGTGTCATTGGTTGAACATTTAGGTCATTTTCGTCCTCCCTACGGTTATTCTCATCCAATTAGGGTTTTTAACCAATCTTGTGCATCCAATAAGTGATTTTGTGTCATTGGTTGAACATTTAGGTCATTTTCGTCCTCCCTAGCCTTATTCTCATCCAATTAGGGTTTTTAACCAATCTTGTGCATCCAATAAGTGATTTTGTGTCATTGGTTGAACATTTACATCATTTTCGTCCTCCCTAGGGTTATTCTCATCCAATTAGGGTTTTTAACCAATCTTGTGCATCCAATAAGTACGTTTGTGTCATTGGTTGAACATTTAGGTCATTTTCGTCCTCCCTAGGCTTATTCACATCCATTTAGGGTTTTTAACCAATCTTGTGCATCCAATAAGTACGTTTCTCTCATTGGTTGAACATTTAGGTCATTTTCGTCCTTCCTAGGCTTATTCTCATCCAATTAGGGTTTTTAACCAATCTTGTGCATCCAATAATTGATTTTGTGTCATTGGTTGAACATTTAGGTCATTTTCGTACTCCGTACCCTTATTCTCATCCAATTAGGGTTTTCAACCAATCTATTGCATTCAATAAGTATGTTTGTGTCCTAAATGTTCAACCAATGACACAAACGTACTTATTAGATGCACAAGATTGGTTAAAAACCCTAATTGAATGAGAATAACCCTACGGAGAACGAAAATGACCTAAATGTTCAACCAATGACACAAAATCACTTATTGGATGCACAAGATTGGTTAAGAACCCTTATTGGATGAGAATAAGCCTAGGAAGGACGAAAATGACCTAAATGTTCAACCAATGACACAAACGTACTTATTGAATGCAATAGATTGGTTGAAAACCCTAATTGGATGAGAATAAGGCTAGGGAGGACGAAAATGACCTAAATGTTCAACCAATGACACAAAATCACTTATTGGATACACAAGATTGGTTAAAAACCCTAATTGGATGAGAATAAGCCTCGGAAGAACGAAAATGACCTAAATGTTCAACCAATGACACAAACGTACTTATTAGATGCACAAGATTGGTTAAAAACCCTAATTGAATGAGAATAACCCTACGGAGGACGAAAATGACCTAAATGTTCAACCAATGACACAAAATCACTTATTCGATGCACAAGATTGGTTAAGAACCCTTATTGGATGAGAATAAGCCTAGGAAGGACGAAAATGACCTAAATGTTCAACCAATGACACAAACGTACTTATTGAATGCAATAGATTGGTTGAAAACCCTAATTGGATGAGAATAAGGCTAGGGAGGACGAAAATGACCTAAATGTTCAACCAATGACACAAAATCACTTATTGGATGCACAAGATTGGTTAAAAACCCTAATTGGATGAGAATAACCCTACGGAGGACGAAAATGACCTAAATGTTCAACCAATGACACAAAATAACTTATCGAATGCACCAGATTGGTTAAAAACCCTAATTGGATGAGAATAAGCCTAGGAAGGACGAAAATGACCTAAATGTTCAACCAATGAGACAAACGTACTTATTGGATGCACAAGATTAATTAAAAACCCTAATTGGATGAGAATAGCCCTAGGGAGGACGAAATGACCTAAATGTTCAACCAACGACACAAAATCACTTATTGGATCCACAAGATTGGTTAAAAACCCTAATTGGATAATAATAAGGCTAGGGAGGACGAAAATGACCTAAATGTTCAACCAATGACACAAAATCACTTTTTGGATTCACAAGATTGGTTAAGAACCCTAATTGGATAATAATAAGGCTAGGGAGGACGAAAATGACCTAAATGTTCAACCAATGACACAAAATCACTTATTGGATGCACAAGATTGGTTAAGAACCCTTATTGGATGAGAATAAGCCTAGGAAGGACGAAAATGACCTAAATGTTCAACCAATGACACAAACGTACTTATTGAATGCAATATATTGGTTGAAAACCCTAATTGGATGAGAATAAGGCTAGGGAGGACGAAAATGACCTAAATGTTCAACCAATGACACAAACGTAGTTATTGGATGCACAAGATTGGTTAAAAACCCTAATTGGATGAGAATAAGCCTAGGAAGGACGAAAATGACCTAAATGTTCAAACAATGAGACAAACGTACTTATTGGATGCAAAAGATTGGTTTAAAACCCTAACTGGATGAGAATAACTCTAGGGAGGACGAAAATAACCTAAATGTTCAATCAATGACACAAAATCCCTTATTGGGTGCACAAGATTGGTTAAATACCCTAATTGGATGAGAATAACCCTAGGGAGGACGAAAATGACGTAAATGTTCAACCAATGACACAAAATCACTTATTGAATGCACAAGATTGATTAAAAACCCTAATTGGATGAGAATAAGCCTAGGAAGGTCGAAAATGACCTAAATGTTCAACCAATGACACAAACGTACTTATTGGATTAACCAGATTGGTTAAAAACCCTAATTGGATGAGAATAACCCTACGGAGGACGAAAATGACCTAAATGTTCAACCAATGACACAAAAGCACTTATTGAATGCTCCAGATTTGTTAAAAACCCTAATTGGATGAGAATAAGCCTAGGAAGGACGAAAATGACCTAAATGTTCAACCAATGAGACAAACGTACTTATTGGATGCACAAGATTAATTAAAAACCCGAATTGGATGAGAATAACCCTAGGGAGGACGAAAATGTCGTAAATGTTCAACCAATGACAGAAAATAACATATTAGATGCACAAGATTGGTTAAAAACCCTAAATGGATGAGAATAAGCCTAGGGAGGACGAAAAATGACCTAAATGTTCAACCAATGACACAAACGTACTTATTGGATGCACAAGATTGGTTAAAAACCCTAATTGGATGAGAATAACCCTAGGGAGGACGAAAATGACGTAAATGTTCAACCAATGACACAAAATCACTTATTGGATGCACAAGATTGGTTAAAAACCCTAATTGGATGAGAATAAGGCTAGGGAGGACGAAAATGACCTAAATGTTCAACCAATGACACAAAATCACTTATTGGATGCACAAGATTAGTTAAAAACCCAAATTGGATGAGAATAAGCCTCGGAAGAACGAAAATGACCTAAATGTTCAACCAATGACACAAACGTACTTATTAGATGCACAAGATTGGTTAAAAACCCTAATTGAAGGAGAATAACCCTACGGAGGACGAAAATGACCTAAATGTTCAACCAATGATACAAAATCACTTATTGGAT
>JBBPBP010000171.1:68548-91537 GCA_037974735.1 Cicer chorassanicum
GTACTTATTAGATGCACAAGATTGGTTAAAAACCCTAATTGAATGAGAATAACCCTACGGAGGACGAAAATGACCTAAATGTTCAACCAATGACACAAAATCACTTATTGGATGCACAAGATTGGTTAAGAACCCTTATTGGATGAGAATAAGTCTAGGAAGGACGAAAATGACCTAAATGTTCAACCAATGACACAAACGTACTTATTGAATGCAATAGATTGGTTGAAACCCTAATTGGATGGGAATAAGGCTAGGGAGGACGAAAATGACCTAAATGTTCAACCAATGACACAAAATCACTTATTGGATTCACAAGATTGGTTAAGAACCCTAATTGGATGAGAATAAGCCTAGGAAGGTCGAAAATGACCTAAATGTTCAACCAATGACACAAACGTACTTATTAGATGCACAAGATTGGTTAAAAACCCTAATTGAATGAGAATAACCCTACGGAGGACGAAAATGACCTAAATGTTCAACCAATGACACAAAATCACTTATTGGATGCACAAGATTGGTTAAGAACCCTTATTGGATGAGAATAAGCCTAGGAAGGACGAAAATGACCTAAATGTTCAACCAATGACACAAAATCACTTATTGGATGCACAAGATTGGTTAAAAACCCTAATTGGATGAGAATAAGGCTAGGGAGGACGAAAATGACCTAAATGTTCAACCAATGACACAAAATCACTTATTGGATTCACAAGATTGGTTAAGAACCCTAATTGGATGAGAATCAGCCTAGGAAGGTCGAAAATGACCTAAATGTTCAACCAATGACACAAACGTACTTATTAGATGCACAAGATTGGTTAAAAACCCTAATTGAATGAGAATAACCCTACGGAGGACGAAAATGACCTAAATGTTCAACCAATGACACAAAATCACTTATTGGATGCACAAGATTGGTTAAAAACCCTAATTGGATGAGAATAACCCTAGGGAGGACGAAAATGACCTAAATGTTCAACCAATGACACAAAATCACTTATTGAATGCACAAGATTGATTAAAAACCCTAATTGGATGAGAATAAGCCTAGGAAGGTCGAAAATGACCTAAGTGTTCAACCAATGACACAAACGTACTTATTGGATGAACAAGATTGGTTAAAAACCCTAATTGGATGAGAATAACCCTACGGAGGACGAAAATGACCTAAATGTTCAGCCAATGACACAAAATCACTTATTGAATGCACAAGATTGGTTAAAAACCCTAATTGGATGAGAATAACCCTAGGGAGGACGAAAATGACGTAAATGTTCAACCAATGACACAAAATCACTTATTGGATGCACAAGATTGGTTAAAAACCCTAATTGGATGAGAATAAGGCTAGGGAGGACGAAAATGACCTAAATGTTCAATCAATGACACAAAATCACTTATTGGATGCACAAGATTGGTTAAAAATTCTAATTGGTAGAGAATAAGCCTCGAAGAACGAAAATGACATAAATGTTCAACCAATGACACAAACGTAGTTATTCGATGCACAAGATTGGTTAAAAACCCTAATTGGATGAGAATAACCCTACGGAGGACGAAAATGACCTAAATGTTCAACCAATGACACACAATCACTTATTGAATGCACAAGATTGGTTAAAAACCCAAATTGAATGAGAATAAGGCTAGGGAGGACGAAAATGACCTAAATGGTCAACCAATTACACAAAATCAATTATTGGATGCACAAGATTGGTTAAAAACCCTAATTGGATGAGAATAAGCCTAGGAAGGACGAAAATGACCTAAATGTTCAACCAATGACACAAACGTAGTTATTGGATGCACAAGATTGGTTAAAAACCCTAATTGGATGAGAATAAGGCTAGGGAGGACGAAAATGACCTAAATGTTCAACCAATGACACAAACGTAGTTATTGGATGCACAAGATTGGTTAAAAACCCTAATTGGATGAGAATAACCCTAGGGAGGACGAAAATGACCTAAATGTTCAACCAATGACACAAAATCACTTATTGGATGCACAAGATTGGTTAAAAACCCTAATTGGATGAGAATAAGGCTATGGAGGACGAAAATGACCTAAATGTTCAACCAATGACACAAAATCACTTATTGGATTCACAAGATTGGTTAAGAACCCTAATTGGATGAGAATCAGCCTAGGAAGGTCGAAAATGACCTAAATGTTCAACCAATGACACAAACGTACTTATTAGATGCACAAGATTGGTTAAAAACCCTAATTGGATGAGAATAACCCTAGGGAGGACGAAAATGACGTAAATGTTCAACCAATGACACAAAATCACTTATTGGATGCACAAGATTGGTTAAAAACCCTAATTGGATGAGAATAGCCCTAGGGAGGACGAAAATGACCTAAATGTTCAACCAATGACACAAAATCACTTATTGGATGCACAAGATTGGTTAAAAACCCTAATTGGATGAGAATAAGGCTAGGGAGGACGAAAATGACCTAAATGTTCAACCAATGACACAAAATCACTTATTGGATGCACAAGATTGGTTAAGAACCCTTATTGGATGAGAATAAGCCTAGGAAGGACGAAAATGACCTAAATGTTCAACCAATGACACAAACGTAGTTATTGGATGCACAAGATTGGTTAAAAACCCTAATTGGATGAGAATAGCCCTAGGGAGGACGAAAATGACCTAAATGTTCAACCAATGACACAAAATCACTTATTGGATGCACAAGATTGGTTAAAAACCCTACTTGGATGAGAATAAGGCTATGGAGGACGAAAATGACCTAAATGTTTAACCAATGACACAAAATCACTTATTGGATTCACAAGATTGGTTAAAAACCCTAATTGGATGAGAATAAGCCTCGGAAGAACGAAAATGACATAAATGTTCAACCAATGACACAAACGTAGTTATTGGATGCACAAGATTGGTTAAAAACCCTAATTGGGTGAGAATAGCCCTAGGGAGGACGAAAATGACCTAAATGTTCAACCAATGACACAAAATCACTTATTGGATGCACAAGATTGGTTAAAAACCCTAATTGGATGAGAATAAGGCTAGGGAGGACGAAAATGACCTAAATGTTCAACCAATGACACAAAATCACTTATTGGATTCAAAAGATTGGTTAAGAACCCTAATTGGATGAGAATAAGCCTAGGAAGGTCGAAAATGACCTAAATGTTCAACCAATGACACAAACGTACTTATTAGATGCACAAGATTGGTTAAAAACCCTAATTGAATGAGAATAACCCTACGGAGGACGAAAATGACCTAAATGTTCAACCAATGACACAAAATCACTTATTGGATGCACAAGATTGGTTAAGAACCCTTATTGGATGAGAATAAGCCTAGGAAGGACGAAAATGACCTAAATGTTCAACCAATGACACAAACGTACTTATTGAATGCAATAGATTGGTTGAAACCCTAATTGGATGGGAATAAGGCTAGGGAGGACGAAAATGACCTAAATGTTCAACCAATGACACAAAATCACTTATTGGATGCACAAGATTGGTTAAAAACCCTAATTGGATGCGAATAACCCTACGGAGGACGAAAATGACCTAAATGTTCAACCAATGACACAAAATCACTTATTGAATTCACAAGATTGGTTAAAAACCCTAATTGGATGAGAATAAGCCTCGGAAGGACGAAAATGACATAAATGTTCAACCAATGACACAAAATCACTTATTGGATGCACAAGATTGGTTAAGAACCCTTATTGGATGAGAATAAGCCTAGGAAGGACGAAAATGACCTAAATGTTCAACCAATGACACAAACGTACTTATTGAATGCAATAGATTGGTTGAAAACCCTAATTGGATGGGAATAAGGCTAGGGAGGACGAAAATGACCTAAATGTTCAACCAATGAAACAAAATCACTTATTGGATGCACAAGATTGGTTAAAAACCCTAATTGGATGAGAATAACCCTACGGAGGACGAAAATGACCTAAATGTTCAACCAATGACACAAAATCACTTATTGAATGCACCAGATTGGTTAAAAACCCTAATTGGATGAGAATAAGCCTAGGAAGGACGAAAATGACCTAAATGTTCAACCAATGACACAAACGTACTTATTGGATGCACAAGATTAATTAAAAACCCTAATTGGATGAGAATAGCCCTAGGGAGGACGAAAATGACCTAAATGTTCAACCAATGACACAAACGTACTTATTGGATGCACAAGATTGGTTAAAAACCCTAATTGGATGAGAATAACCCTAGGGAGGACGAAAATGACGTAAATGTTCAACCAATGACACAAAATCACTTATTGGATGCACAAGATTGGTTAAAAACCCTAATTGGATGAGAATAAGGCTAGGGAGGACGAAAATGACCTAAATGTTCAACCAATGACACAAAATCACTTATTGGATGCAAAAGATTGGTTAAGAACCCTTATTGGATGAGAATAAGCCTAGGAAGGACGAAAATGACCTAAATGTTCAACCAATGACACAAACGTAGTTATTGGATGCACAAGATTGGTTAAAAACCCTAATTGGATGAGAATAAGGCTAGGGAGGACGAAAATGACCTAAATGTTCAACCAATGACACAAACGTAGTTATTGGATGCACAAGATTGGTTAAAAACCCTAATTGGATGAGAATAACCCTAGGGAGGACGAAAATGACCTAAATGTTCAACCAATGACACAAACGTACTTATTGGATGCACAAGATTGGTTAAAAACCCTAATTGGATGAGAATAACCCTAGGGAGGACGAAAATGACCTAAATGTTCAACCAATGACACAAACGTACTTATTGGATGCACAAGATTGGTTAAAAACCCTAATTGGATGAGAATAAGCATAGGAAGGACGAAAATGACCTAAATGTTCAACCAATGACACAAACGTACTTATTGGATCCACAAGATTGGTTAAAAACAATAATTGGATGAGAATAAGCCTAGGAAGAACGAAAAATTACCTAAATGTTAAACCAATGACACAAACGTACTTATTGGATGCACAAGATTGGTTAAAAACCCTAATTGGATGAGAATAAGCCTAGGAAGGACGAAAATGACCTAAATGTTCAACCAATGACACAAACGTACTTATTGGATGCACAAGATTGGTTAAAAACCCTAATTGGATGAGAATAAGGCTAGGGAGGACGAAAATGACCTAAATGTTCAACCAATGACACAAACGTAGTTATTGGATGCACAAGATTGGTTAAAAACCCTAATTGGATGAGAATTAGCCTAGGAAGGACGAAAATAACCTAAATGTTCAACCAATGACACAAACGTACTTATTGGATGCACAAGATTGGTTAAAAACCCTAATTGGATGAGAATAAGCATAGGAAGGACGAAAATGACCTAAATGTTCAACCAACGACACAAACGTACTTATTGGATGCACAAGATTGGTTAAAAACCCTAATTGGATGAGAATAAGCCTAGGAAGGACGAAAATGACCTAAATGTTCAACCAATGACACAAACGTAGTTATTGGATGCACAAGATTGGTTAAAAACCCTAATTGGATGAGAATAAGGCTAGGGAGGACGAAAATGACCTAAATGTTCAACCAATGACACAAAGTCACTTATTGGATGCACAAGATTGGTTAAAAACCCTAATTGGATGAGAATAAGGCTAGGGAGGACGAAAATGACCTAAATGTTCGACCAATGACACAAACGTACTTATTGGATGCACAAGATTGGTTAAAAACCCTAATTGGATGAGAATAAGGCTAGGGAGGACGAAAATGACCTAAATGTTCGACCAATGACACAAACGTACTTATTGGATGCACATGATTGGTTAAAAACCCTAATTGGATGAGAATAAGCCTAGGAAGGACGAAAATGACCTAAATGTTCAACCAATGACACAAACGTAGTTATTGGATGCACAAGATTGGTTAAACACCCTAATTGGATGAGAATAACCCTAGGGAGGACGAAAATGACGTAAATGTTCAACCAATGACACAAAATCACTTATTGGATGCACAAGATTGGTTAAAAACCCTAATTGGATGAGAATAAGGCTAGGGAGGACGAAAATGACCTAAATGTTCAACCAATGACACAAAATCACTTATTGGATTCACAAGATTCATTAAAAACCCTAAATGGATGAGAATAAACCTAGGGAGGACGAAAATGACCTAAATGTTCAACCAATGACACAAAATCACTTATTCAATGCACAAGATTGGTTAAAAACCCTAATTGGATGAGAATAAGGCTAGGAAGGACGAAAATGACCTAAATGTTCAACCAATGACACAAAATTAATTATTGGATGCACAAGATTGGTTAAAAACCCTAATTGGATGAGAATAAGCATAGGAAGGACGAAAATGACCTAAATGTTCAACCAATGAGACAAACGTACTTATTGGATGCACAAGATTGGTGAAAAACCCTAATTGGATGAGAATAACCCTAGGGAGGACGAAAATGACCTAAATGTTCAACCAATGACACAAAATCACTTATTGGATTCACAAGATTCGTTGAAAACCCTAAATGGATGAGAATAAGCCTAGGGACGACGAAAATGACCTAAATGTTCAACCAATGACACAAACGTACTTATTGGATGCACAAGATTGGTTAAAAACCGTAGTTGGATGAGAATAACCCTAGGGAGGACGAAAATGACGTAAATGTTCAACCAATGACACAAAATCACTTATTGGATGCACAAGATTGGTTAAAAACCCTAATTGGATGAGAATAAGGCTAGGGAGGACGAAAATGACCTAAATGTTCAACCAATGACACAAAATCACTTATTGGATTCACAAGATTCGTTAAAAACCCTAAATGGATTAGAATAAGCCTAGGGAGGACGAAAATGACCTAAATGTTCAACCAATGACACAAACGTACTTATTGGATGCACAAGATTGGTTAAAAACCCTAGTTGGATGAGAATAACCCTAGGGAGGACGAAAATGACGTAAATGTTCAACCAATGACACAAAATCACTTATTGGATGCACAAGATTGGTTAAAAACCCTAATTGGATGAGAATAAGGCTAGGGAGGACGAAAATGACCTAAATGTTGAACCAATGACACAAAATCACTTATTGGATGCACAAGATTGGTTAAAAACCCTAATTGGACTAGAATAAGCCTAGGAAGGACGAAAATGACCTAAATGTTCAACAAATGACACAAACTTACTTATTGGATGCACAAGATTGGTTTAAAACCCTAATTGGATGAGAGTAACCCTAGGGAGGACGAAAATGACCTAAATGTTCAACCAATGACACAAAATAACTTATTGGATGCACAAGAATGGTTAAAAACCTTAACTAGATGATAATAAGGCTAGGGAGGACGAAAATGACCTAAATGTTCAACCAATGACACAAACATACTTATTGGATGCACAAGATTGGTTAAAAACCCTAATTGGATGAGAATAAGCCTAGGAAGGAAGAAAATGATCTAAATGTTCAACCAATGACACAAACGTACTTATTGGATGCACAAGATTGGTTAAAAACCCTAATTGGATAAATATAACCCTAGGGAGGACGAAAATGACCTAAATGTTCAACCAATGACACAAAATCACTTATTGAATGCACAAGATTGGTTAACAACCCTAATTGGATGAGAATAAGGCTAGGGAGGACGAAAATGACCTAAATGTTCGACCAATGACACAAACGTACTTATTGGATGCACGAGATTGGTTAAAAACCCTTATTGGATGACAATTAGCCTAAGAAGGACGAAAATAACCTAAATGTTCAACCAATGACACAAACGTAGTTATTGGACGCACAAGACTGGTTAAAAACCCTAATTGGATAAGAATAAGGCTAGGGAGGACGAAAATGACCTAAATGTTCAACCAATGACACAAACGTACTTATTGGATGCCCAAGATTGGTTAAAAACCCTTATTGGATGAGAATAAGCATAGGAAGGACGAAAATGACCTAAATGTTCAACCAATGACACAAACGTACTTATTGGATACACAAGATTGGTTAAAAACCTTAATTGGATGAATATAACCCTAGGGAGGACGAAAATGACCTAAATGTTCAACCAATGACACAAAATCACTTATTGAATGCACAAGATTGGTTAAAAACCCTTATTGGATGAGAATAACCCTAGGGAGGACAAAAATGACCTAAATGTTCAACCAATGACACAAAATCACTTATTGGATTCACAAGATTGGTTAAAAACCCTAATTGGATGAGAATAACCCTAGGGAGAACGAAAATGACCTAAATGTTCAACCAATGACACAAACGTACTTATTGGATGCACAAGATTGGTTAAAAACCCTAGTTGGATGAGAATAACCCTAGGGAGGACGAAAATGACGTAAATGTTCAACCAATGACACAAAATCACTTATTGGATGCACAAGAATGGTTAAAAACCTTAACTGGATGATAATAAGGCTAGGGAGGACGAAAATGACCTAAATGTTCAACCAATGACACAAACATACTTATTGGATGCACAAGATTGGTTAAAAACCCTAATTGGATGAGAATAAGCCTAGGAAGGAAGAAAATGATCTAAATGTTCAACCAATGACACAAACGTACTTATTGGATGCACAAGATTGGTTAAAAACCCTAATTGGATGAATATAACCCTAGGGAGGACGAAAATGACCTAAATGTTCAACCAATGACAAAAAATCACTTATTGAATGCACAAGATTGGTTAAAAACCCTAATTGGATGAGAATAAGGCTAGGGAGGACGAAAATGACCTAAATGTTCAACCACTGACACAAAATCACTTATTGGATTCACAAGATTGGTTAAGAACCCTAATTGGATGAGAATAAGCCTAGGAAGGTCGAAAATGACCTAAATGTTCAACCAATGACACAAACGTACTTATTAGATGCACAAGAATGGTTAAAAACCCTAATTGAATGAGAATAACCCTACGGAGGACGAAAATGACCTAAACGTTCAACCAATGACAGAAAATCACTTATTGGATGCACAAGATTTGTTAATAACCCTTATGGGATGAGAATAAGCCTAGGCAGGACGAAAATGACCTAAATGTTCAACCAATGATACAAACGTGCTTATTGAATGCAATAGATTGGTTGAAAACCCTAATTGGATGAGAATAAGGCTAGGGAGGACGAAAAGGACCTAAATGTTCAACCAATGACACAAACGTAGTTATTGGATGCACAAGATTGGTTAAAAACCCTAATTGGATGAGAATAGCCCTAGGGAGGACGAAAATGACCTAAATGTTCAACCAATGACACAAAATCACTTATTGGATGCACAAGATTGGTTAAATACCCTAATTGGTTGAGAATAAGGCTATGGAGGACGAAAATGACCTAAATGTTCAACCAATGACACAAAATCACTTATTGGATTCACAAGATTGGTTAAAAACCCTAATTGGATGAGAATAAGCCTCGGAAGAACAAAAATGACATAAATGTTCAAACAATGACACAAACGTAGTTATTGGATGCACAAGATTGGATAAAAACCCTAATTGGGTGAGAATAGCCCAAGGGAGGACGAAAATGACCTATATGTTCAACCAATGACACAAAATCACTTATTGGATGCACATGATTGGTTAAAAACCCTAATTGGATGAGAATAAGGCTAGGGAGGAAGAAAATGACCTAAATATTCAACCAATGACACAAAATCACTTATTGGATTCACAAGATTGGTTAAGAACCCTAATTGGATGAGAATAAGCCTAGGAAGGTCGAAAATGACCTAAATGTTCAACAAATGACACAAATGTACTTATTAGATGCACAAGTTTGGTTAAAAACCCTAATTGAATGAGAATAACCCTACGGAGGACGAAAATGACCTAAATGTTCAACCAATGACACAAAATCACTTATTGGATGCACAAGATTGGTTAAGAACCCTTATTGGATGAGAATAAGCCTAGGAAGGACGAAAATGACATAAATGTTCAACCAATGACACAAACGTACTTATTGAATGCAATAGATTGGTTGAAAACCCTAATTGGATAAGAATAAGGCTAGGGAGGACGAAAATGACCTAAATGTTCAACCAATGACACAAAATCACTTATTGGATGCACAAGATTGGTTAAAAACCCTAATTGGATGAGAATAACCCTACGGAGGACGAAAATGACCTAAATGTTCAACCAATGACACAAAATAACTTATCGAATGCACCAGATTGGTTAAAAACCCTAATTGGATGAGAATAAGCCTAGGAAGGACGAAAATGACCTAAATGTTCAACCAATGAGACAAACGTACTTATTGGATGCACAAGATTAATTAAAAACCCTAATTGGATGAGAATAGCCCTAGGGAGGACGAAATGACCTAAATGTTCAACCAACGACACAAAATCACTTATTGGATCCACAAGATTGGTTAAAAACCCTAATTGGATAATAATAAGGCTAGGGAGGACGAAAATGACCTAAATGTTCAACCAATGACACAAAATCACTTTTTGGATTCACAAGATTGGTTAAGAACCCTAATTGGATAATAATAAGGCTAGGGAGGACGAAAATGACCTAAATGTTCAACCAATGACACAAAATCACTTATTGGATGCACAAGATTGGTTAAGAACCCTTATTGGATGAGAATAAGCCTAGGAAGGACGAAAATGACCTAAATGTTCAACCAATGACACAAACGTACTTATTGAATGCAATATATTGGTTGAAAACCCTAATTGGATGAGAATAAGGCTAGGGAGGACGAAAATGACCTAAATGTTCAACCAATGACACAAACGTAGTTATTGGATGCACAAGATTGGTTAAAAACCCTAATTGGATGAGAATAAGCCTAGGAAGGACGAAAATGACCTAAATGTTCAAACAATGAGACAAACGTACTTATTGGATGCAAAAGATTGGTTTAAAACCCTAACTGGATGAGAATAACTCTAGGGAGGACGAAAATAACCTAAATGTTCAATCAATGACACAAAATCCCTTATTGGGTGCACAAGATTGGTTAAATACCCTAATTGGATGAGAATAACCCTAGGGAGGACGAAAATGACGTAAATGTTCAACCAATGACACAAAATCACTTATTGAATGCACAAGATTGATTAAAAACCCTAATTGGATGAGAATAAGCCTAGGAAGGTCGAAAATGACCTAAATGTTCAACCAATGACACAAACGTACTTATTGGATTAACCAGATTGGTTAAAAACCCTAATTGGATGAGAATAACCCTACGGAGGACGAAAATGACCTAAATGTTCAACCAATGACACAAAAGCACTTATTGAATGCTCCAGATTTGTTAAAAACCCTAATTGGATGAGAATAAGCCTAGGAAGGACGAAAATGACCTAAATGTTCAACCAATGAGACAAACGTACTTATTGGATGCACAAGATTAATTAAAAACCCGAATTGGATGAGAATAACCCTAGGGAGGACGAAAATGTCGTAAATGTTCAACCAATGACAGAAAATAACATATTAGATGCACAAGATTGGTTAAAAACCCTAAATGGATGAGAATAAGCCTAGGGAGGACGAAAAATGACCTAAATGTTCAACCAATGACACAAACGTACTTATTGGATGCACAAGATTGGTTAAAAACCCTAATTGGATGAGAATAACCCTAGGGAGGACGAAAATGACGTAAATGTTCAACCAATGACACAAAATCACTTATTGGATGCACAAGATTGGTTAAAAACCCTAATTGGATGAGAATAAGCCTAGGGAGGACTAAAATAACCTAAATGTTCAACCAATGACACAAACGTACTTATTGGATGCACAAGATTGGTTAAAAACCCTAATTGGATGAAAATAACCCTAGAGAGGACGAAAATGACGTAAATGTTCAACCAATGACACAAAATCACTTATTGGATGCACAAGATTGGTTAAAAACCCTAATTGGATGAGAATAAGGCTAGGGAGGACGAAAATGACCTAAATGTTCAACCAATGACACAAAATCACTTATTGGATGCACAAGATTGGTTAAAAACCCTAATTGGATTAGAATAAGCCTCGGAAGAACGAAATTCACATAAATGTTCAACCAATGACACAAACGTAGTTATTGGATGCACAAGATTGGTTAAAAACCCTAATTAGATGAGAATAGCCCTAGGGAGGCAAAAATGACCTAAATGTTCAACCAATGACACAAAATCACTTATTGGATGCACAAGATTAATTAAAAACCCTAATTGGATGAGAATAAGGCTATGGAGGACGAAAATGAACTAATTGTTCAACCAATTACACAAACGTACTTATTAGATGCACAGGATTGGTTAAAAACCCTAATTGAATGAGAATAACCCTACGAAGGACGAAAATGACCTAAATGTTCAACCAATGACACAAAATCACTTATTGGATGCATAAGATTGATTAAGAACCCTTATTGGATGAGAATAAGCCTAGGAAGGACGAAAATAACCTAAATGTTCAACCAATGAGACAAACGTATTTATTGGATGCACAAGATTGGTTAAAAACGCTAATTGGATGAGAATAACCCTAGGGAGGATGAAAATGACGTAAATGTTCAACCAATGACACAAAATCACTTATTGGATGCACAAGATTGGTTAAAAACCCTAAATGGATGAGAATAAGCCTAGGGAGGACGAAAATGACCTAAATGTTCAACCAATGACACAAAATCACTTATTGGATGCACAAGATTGGTTAAAAACCCTAATTGGATGAGAATAAGGCTAGGGAGGACGAAAATGACCTAAATGTTCAACCAATGACACAAAATCACTTATTGGATGCACAAGATTGGTTAAAAACCCTAATTGGATGAGAATAAGCCTAGGAAGGACGAAAATGACTTAAATGTTCAACCAATGAGACAAACGTATTTATTGGATGCACAAGATTGGTTAAAAACCCTAATTGGATGAGAATAACCCTAGGGAGGACGAAAATGACCTAAATGTTCAACCAATGACACAAAATCACTTATTGGATGCACAAGATTGGTTAAAAACCCTAATTGGATGAGAATAAGGCTATGGAGGACGAAAATGACCTAAATGTTCAACCAATGACACAAAATCACTTATTGGATTCACAAGATTGGTTAAGAACCCTAATTGGATGAGAATCAGCCTAGGAAGGTCGAAAATGACCTAAATGTTCAACCAATGACACAAACGTACTTATTAGATGCACAAGATTGGTTAAAAACCCTAATTGGATGAGAATAACCCTAGGGAGGACGAAAATGACGTAAATGTTCAACCAATGACACAAAATCACTTATTGGATGCACAAGATTGGTTAAAAACCCTAATTGGATGAGAATAGCCCTAGGGAGGACGAAAATGACCTAAATGTTCAACCAATGACACAAAATCACTTATTGGATGCACAAGATTAGTTAAAAATCCTAATTGGATGAGAATAAGGCTATGGAGGACGAAAATGACCTAAATGTTCAACCAATGACACAAAATCACTTATTGGATTCACAAGATTGGTTAAGAACCCTAATTGGATGAGAATCAGCCTAGGAAGGACGAAAATGACCTAAATGTTCAACCAATGACACAAACGTACTTATTAGATGCACAAGATTGGTTAAAAACCCTAATTGAATGAGAATAACCCTACGGAGGACGAAAATGACCTAAATGTTCAACCAATGACACAAAATCACTTATTGGATGCATAAGATTGGTTAAGAACCCTTATTGGATGAGAATAAGCCTAGGAATGACGAAAATGACCTAAATGTTCAACCAATGAGACAAACGTATTTATTGGATGCACAAGATTGGTTAAAAACGCTAATTGGATGAGAATAACCCTAGGGAGGACGAAAATGACGTAAATGTTCAACCAATGACACAAAATGATTTATTGGATGCACAAGATTGGTTAAAAACCCTAAATGCATGAGAATAAGCCTAGGGAGGACGAAAATGACCTAAATGTTCAACCAATGACACAAACGTACTTATTGGATGCACAAGATTGGTTAAAAACCCTAATTGGATGAGAATAACCCTAGGGAGGACGAAAATGACGTAAATGTTCAACCAATGACACAAAATCACTTATTGGATGCACAAGATTGGTTAAGAACCCTTATTGGATGAGAATAAGCCTAGGAAGGACGAAAATGACCTAAATGTTCAACCAATGAGACAAACGTATTTATTGGATGCACAAGATTGGTTAAAAACGCTAATTGGATGAGAATAACCCTAGGGAGGATGAAAATGACGTAAATGTTCAACCAATGACACAAAATCACTTATTGGATGCACAAGATTGGTTAAAAACCCTAAATGCATGAGAATAAGCCTAGGGAGGACGAAAATGACCTAAATGTTCAACCAATGACACAAACGTACTTATTGGATGCACAAGATTGGTTAAAAACCCTAATTGGATGAAAATAACCCTAGAGAGGACGAAAATGACGTAAATGTTCAACCAATGACACAAAATCACTTATTGGATGCACAAGATTGGTTAAAAACCCTAATTGGATGAGAATAAGGCTAGGGAGGACGAAAATGACCTAAATGTTCAACCAATGACACAAAATCACTTATTGGATGCACAAGATTGGTTAAAAACCCAAATTGGATGAGAATAAGCCTCGGAAGAACGAAAATGACCTAAATGTTCAACCAATGACACAAACGTACTTATTAGATGCACAAGATTGGTTAAAAACCCTAATTGAATGAGAATAACCCTACGGAGGACGAAAATGACCTAAATGTTCAACCAATGACACAAAATCACTTATTGGATGCACAAGATTGGTTAAGAACCCTTAGTGGATGAGAATAAGCCTAGGAACGACGAAAATGACCTAAATGTTCAACAAATCTTGTGCATTCAATAAGTACGTTTGTGTCATTGGTTGAACATTTAGGTCATTTTCGTTCTTCCGATACTTATTCTCATCCAATTAGGGTTTTTAACCAATCTTGTGCATCCAATAATTGATTTTGTGTCATTGGTTGAACATTTAGGTCATTTTCGTCCTCCCTAGCCTTATTCTCATCCAATTAGGGTTTTCAACCAATCTTGTGCATTCAATAAGTACATTTGTGTCATTGGTTGAACATTTAGGTCATTTTCGTCCTTCCTAGGCTTATTCTCATCCAATAAGGGTTCATAACCAATCTTGTGCATCCAATAAGTGATTTTGTGTCATTGGTTGAACATTTAGGTCATTTTCGTCCTCCGTAGGGTTATTCTCATTCAATTAGGGTTTTTAACCAATCTTGTGCATCTAATAAGTACGTTTGTGTCATTGGTTGAACATTTAGGTCATTTTCGTTCTTCCGAGGCTTATTCTCATCCAATTAGGGTTTTTAACCAATCTTGTGCATACAATAAGTGATTTTGTGTCATTGGTTGAACATTTAGGTCATTTTCGTCCTCCCTAGCCTTATTCTCATCCAATTAGGGTTTTTAACCAATCTTGTGCATCCAATAAGTGATTTTGTGTCATTGGTTGAACATTTACGTCATTTTCATCCTCCCTAGGGTTATTCTCATCCAATTAGGGTTTTTAACCAATCTTGTGCATCCAATAAGTACGTTTGTGTCATTGGTTGAACATTTAGGTCATTTTCGTCCTCCCTAGGCTTATTCTCATCCATTTAGGGTTTTTAACCAATCTTGTGCATCCAATAAGTGATTTTGTGTCATTGGTTGAACATTTACGTCATTTTCGTCCTCCCTTGGGTTATTCTCATCCAATTCGGGTTTTTAATTACACTTGTGCATCCAATAAGTACGTTTGTCTCATTGGTTGTACATTTAGGTCATTTTCGTCCTTCCTAGGCTTATTCTCATCCAATTAGGGTTTTTAACAAATCTGGAGCATTCAATAAGTGATTTTGTGTCATTGGTTGAACATTTAGGTCATTTTCGTCCTCCGTAGGGTTATTCTCATCCAATTAGGGTTTTTAACCAATCTTGTGCATTCAATAAGTACGTTTGTGTCATTGGTTGAACATTTAGGTCATTTTCGTTCTTCCGAAGCTTATTCTCATCCAATTAGGGTTTTTAATCAATCTTGTGCATTCAATAAGTGATTTTGTGTCATTGGTTGAACATTTAGGTCATTTTCGTCCTCCCTAGCCTTATTCTCATCCAATTAGGGTTTTTAACCAATCTTGTGCATCCAATAAGTGATTTTGTGTCATTGGTTGAACATTTACATCATTTTCGTCCTCCCTAGGGTTATTCTCATCCAATTAGGGTTTTTAACCAATCTTGTGCATCCAATAAGTACGTTTGTGTCATTGGTTGAACATTTAGGTCATTTTCGTCCTCCCTAGGCTTATTCACATCCATTTAGGGTTTTTAACCAATCTTGTGCATCCAATAAGTACGTTTCTCTCATTGGTTGAACATTTAGGTCATTTTCGTCCTTCCTAGGCTTATTCTCATCCAATTAGGGTTTTTAACCAATCTTGTGCATCCAATAATTGATTTTGTGTCATTGGTTGAACATTTAGGTCATTTTCGTACTCCGTACCCTTATTCTCATCCAATTAGGGTTTTCAACCAATCTATTGCATTCAATAAGTATGTTTGTGTCCTAAATGTTCAACCAATGACACAAACGTACTTATTAGATGCACAAGATTGGTTAAAAACCCTAATTGAATGAGAATAACCCTACGGAGAACGAAAATGACCTAAATGTTCAACCAATGACACAAAATCACTTATTGGATGCACAAGATTGGTTAAGAACCCTTATTGGATGAGAATAAGCCTAGGAAGGACGAAAATGACCTAAATGTTCAACCAATGACACAAACGTACTTATTGAATGCAATAGATTGGTTGAAAACCCTAATTGGATGAGAATAAGGCTAGGGAGGACGAAAATGACCTAAATGTTCAACCAATGACACAAAATCACTTATTGGATGCACAAGATTGGTTAAAAACCCTAATTGGATGAGAATAACCCTACGGAGGAGGAAAATGACCTAACTGTTCAACCAATGACACAAAATCACTTATTGAATGCACAAGATTACTCTAAACCCTAATTGGATGAGAATAAGCCTAGGAAGGACGAAAATGACCTAAATGTTCAACCAATGAGACAAACGTACTTATTGGATGCACAAGATTAATTAAAAACCCTAATTGGATGAGAATAGCCCTAAGGAGGACGAAAATGACCTAAATGTTCAACCAATGACACAAAATCACTTATTGGATGCACAAGATTGGTTAAGAACCCTAATTGGATGAGAATAAGCCTAGGAAGGACGAAAATGACCTAAATGTTCAACCAATGAGAGAAACGTACTTATTGGATGCAGAAGATTGGTTAAAAACCCTAAATGGATGTGAATAAGCCTAGGGAGGACGAAAATGACCTAAATGTTCAACCAATGACACAAACGTACTTATTGGATGCACAAGATTGGTTAAGAACCCTAATTGGATGAGAATAAGCCTAGGAAGGTCGAAAAGGACCTAAATGTTCAACCAATGACACAAACGTACTTATTAGATGCACAAGATTGGTTAAATACCCTAATTGAATGAGAATAACCCTACGGAGGACGAAAATGACCTAAATGTTCAACCAATGACACAAAATCACTTATTGGATGCACAAGATTGGTTAAGAACCCTTATTGGATGAGAATAAGCCTAGGAAGGACGAAAATGACCTAAATGTTCAACCAATGACACAAACGTACTTATTGAATGCAATAGATTGGTTAAAAACCCTAATTGGATGAGAATAAGGCTAGGGAGGACGAAAATGACCTAAATGTTCAACCAATGACACAAACGTAGTTATTGGATGCACAAGATTGGTTAAAAACCCTAATTGGGTGAGAATAGCCCTAAGGAGGACGAAAATGACCTAAATGTTCAACCAATGACACAAAATCACTTATTGGATGCACAAGATTGGTTAAAAACCCTAATTGGATGAGAATAAGGCTAGAGAGGACGAAAATGACCTAAATGTTCAACCAATGACACAAAATCACTTATTGGATGCACAAGATTGGTTAAAAACCCTAATTGGATGAGAATAAGCCTAGGAAGGACGAAAATGACCTAAATGTTCAACCAATGAGACAAACGTACTTATTGGATGCACAAGATTGGTTAAAAACCCTAATTGGATGAGAATAAGGCTAGGGAGGACGAAAATGACCTGAATGTTCAACCAATGAAACAAAATCACTTATTGGATGCACAAGATTCGTTAAAAACCCTAAATGGATGAGAATAAGCCTAGGGAGGACGAAAATGACCTAAATGTTCAACCAATGACACAAACGTACTTATTGGATGCACAAGATTGGTTAAAAACCCTAATTGGATGAGAATAACCCTAGGGAGGACGAAAATGACGTAAATGTTCAACCAATGACACAAAATCACTTATTGGATGCACAAGATTGGTTAAAAACCCTAATTGGATGAGAATAGCCCTAGGGAGGACGAAAATGACCTAAATGTTCAACCAATGACACAAAATCACTTATTGGATGCACAAGATTGGTTAAGAACCCTTATTGGATGAGAATAAGCCTAGGAAGGACGAAAATGACCTAAATGTTCAACCAATGAGACAAACGTATTTATTGGATGCACAAGATTGGTTAAAAACGCTAATTGGATGAGAATAACCCTAGGGAGGATGAAAATGACGTAAATGTTCAACCAATGACACAAAATCACTTATTGGATGCACAAGATTGGTTAAAAACCCTAAATGCATGAGAATAAGCCTAGGGAGGACGAAAATGACCTAAATGTTCAACCAATGACACAAACGTACTTATTGGATGCACAAGATTGGTTAAAAACCCTAATTGAATGAGAATAACCCTACGGAGGACGAAAATGACCTAAATGTTCAACCAATGACACAAAATCACTTATTGGATGCACAAGATTGGTTAAGAACCCTTAGTGGATGAGAATAAGCCTAGGAAGGACGAAAATGACCTAAATGTTCAACCAATGACACAAACATACTTATTGAATGCAATAGATTGGTTGAAAACCCTAATTGGATGAGAATAAGGCTAGGGAGGACGAAAATGACCAAAATGTTCAACCAATGACACAAAATCAATTATTGGATGCACAAGATTGGTTAAAAACCCTAATTGGATGAGAATAAGCCTCGGAAGAACGAAAATGACCTAAATGTTCAACCAATGACACAAACGTACTTATTAGATGCACAAGATTGGTTAAAAACCCTAATTGAATGAGAATAACCCTACGAAGGACGAAAATGACCTAAATGTTCAACCAATGACACAAAATCACTTATTGGATGCACAAGATTGGTTAAGAACCCTTAGTGGATGAGAATAAGCCTAGGAAGGACGAAAATGACCTAAATGTTCAACCAATGACACAAACATACTTATTGAATGCAATAGATTGGTTGAAAACCCTAATTGGATGAGATTAAGGCTAGGGAGGACGAAAATGACCAAAATGTTCAACCAATGACACAAAATTAATTATTGGATGCACAAGATTGGTTAAAAACCCTAATTGGATGAGAATAAGCCTAGGAAGGATGAAAATGACCTAAATGTTCAACCAATGAGACAAACGTACTTATTGGATGCACAAGATTGGTTAAAAACCCTAAATGGATGTGAATAAGCCTAGGGAGGACGAAAATGACCTAAATGTTCAACCAATGACACAAACGTACTTATTGGATGCAGAAGATTGGTTAAAAACCCTAACTAGATGAGAATAACCCTAGGGAGGACGAAAATGATGTAAATGTTCAACCAATGACACAAAATCACTTATTGGATGCACAAGATTGATTAAAAACCCTAATTGGATGAGAATAAGGCTAGGGAGGACGAAAATGACCTAAATGTTCAACCAATGACACAAAATCACTTATTGAATGCACAAGATTGATTAAAAACCCTAATTGGATGAGAATAAGCCTAGGAAGGTCGAAAATGACCTAAATGTTCAACCAATGACACAAACGTAGTTATTGGATGAACAAGATTGGTTAAAAACCCTAATTGGATGAGAATAACCCTACGGAGGACGAAAATGACCTAAATGTTCAACCAATGACACAAAATCACTTATTGAATGCACCAGATTGGTTAAAAACCCTAATTGGATGAGACTAAGCCTAGGAAGGACGAAAATGACCTAAATGTTCTACCAACAAGACAAACGTACTTATTGGATGCACTAGATTAATTAAAAACCCTAATTGGATGAGAATAACCCTAGGGAGGCCGAAAATGACGTAAAGGTTCAACCAATGACACAAAATCACTTATTGGATGCACAAGATTGGTTAGAAACCCTAAATGGATGAGAATAAGCCTAGGGAGGACGAAAATGACCTAAATGTTCAACCAATGACACAAACGTACTTATTGGATGCACAAGATTGGTTAAAAACCCTTATTGGATGAGAATAACCCTAGGGAGGACGAAAATGACGTAAATGTTCAACCAATGACACAAAATCACTTATTGGATGCACAAGATTGGTTAAAAACCCTAATTGGATGAGAATAAGGCTAGGGAGGACGAAAATGACCTAAATGTTCAACCAATGACACAAAATCACTTATTGTATGCACAAGATTGGTTAAAAACCCTTATTGGATGAGAATAAGCCTCGGAAGAACGAAAATGACCTAAATGTTCAACCAATGACACAAACGTACTTATTAGATGCACAAGATTGGTTAAAAACCCTAATTGAATGAGAATAACCCTACGGAGGACGAAAATGACCTAAATGTTCAACCAATGACACAAAATCACTTATTGGATGCACAAGATTGGTTAAGAACCCTTAGTGGATGAGAATAAGCCTAGGAAGGACGAAAAATGACCTAAATGTTCAACCAATGACACAAACATACTTATTGAATGCAATAGATTGGTTGAAAACCCTAATTGGATGAGATTAAGGCTAGGGAGGACGAAAATGACCAAAATGTTCAACCAATGACACAAAATTAATTATTGGATGCACAAGATTGGTTAAAAACCCTAATTGGATGAGAATAAGCCTAGGAAGGATGAAAATGACCTAAATGTTCAACCAATGAGACAAACGTACTTATTGGATGCACAAGATTAATTAAAAACCCGAATTGGATGAGAATAACCCTAGGGAGGACGAAAATGACGTAAATGTTCAACCAATGACACAAAATCACTTATTGGATGCACAAGATTGGTTAAAAACCCTAAATGGATGAGAATAAGCCTAGGGAGGACGAAAATGACCTAAATGTTCAACCAATGACACAAACGTACTTATTTGATGCACAAGATTGGTTAAAAACCCTAATTGGATGAGAATAACCCTAGGGAGGACGAAAATGACGTAAATGTTCAACCAATGACACAAAATCACTTATTGGATGCACAAGATTGGTTAAAAACCCTAATTGGATGAGAATAAGGCTAGGGAGGACGAAAATGAACTAAATGTTCAACCAATGACACAAAATCACTTATTGGATGCACAAGATTGGTTAAAAACCCTAATTGGATGAGAATAAGGCTAGGGAGGACGAAAATGAACTAAATGTTCAACCAATGACACAAACGTACTTATTGGATGCACAAGATTGGTTAAAAACCCTAAATGGATGAGAATAAGCCTAGGGAGGACGAAAATGACCTAAATGTTCAACCAATGACACAAACGTACTTATTTGATGCACAAGATTGGTTAAAAACCCTAATTGGATGAGAATAAGCCTCGGAAGAACGAAAATGACCTAAATGTTCAACCAATGACACAAACGTACTTATTAGATGCACAAGATTGGTTAAAAACCCTAATTGAATGAGAATAACCCTACGGAGGACGAAAATGACCTAAATGTTCAACCAATGACACAAAATCACTTATTGGATGCACAAGATTGGTTAAGAACCCTTAGTGGATGAGAATAAGCCTAGGAAGGACGAAAATGACCTAAATGTTCAACCAATGACACAAACATACTTATTGAATGCAATAGATTGGTTGAAAACCCTAATTGGATGAGATTAAGGCTAGGGAGGACCAAAATGACCAAAATGTTCAACCAATGACACAAAATTAATTATTGGATGCACAAGATTGGTTAAAAACCCTAATTGGATGAGAATAAGCCTAGGAAGGATGAAAATGACCTAAATGTTCAACCAATGAGACAAACGTACTTATTGGATGCACAAGATTGGTTAAAAACCCTAAATGGATGTGAATAAGCCTAGGAAGGACGAAAATGACCTAATGTTCAACCAATGACACAAACGTACTTATTGGATGCACAAGATTGGTTAAAAACCCTAATTGGATGAGAATAACCCTAGGGAGGACGAAAATGATGTAAATGTTCAACCAATGACACAAAATCACTTATTGGATGCACAAGATTGGTTAAAAACCCTAATTGGATGAGAATAAGGCTAGGGAGGACGAAAATGACCTAAATGTTCAACCAATGACACAAAATCACTTATTGAATGCACAAGATTGATTAAAAACCCTAATTGGATGAGAATAAGCCTAGAAAGGTCGAAAATGACCTAAATGTTCAACCAATGACACAAACGTAGTTATTGGATGAACAAGATTGGTTAAAAACCCTAATTGGATGAGAATAACCCTACGGAGGACGAAAATGACCTAAATGTTCAACCAATGACACAAAATCACTTATTGGATGCACAAGATTGGTTAAGAACCCTTATTGGATGAGAATAAGCCTAGGAAGGACGAAAATGACCTACATGTTCAACCAATGTCACAAACGTACTTATTGAATGCAATAGATTGGTTGAAAACCCTAATTGGATGAGAATAAGGCTAGGGAGGACGAAAATGACCTAAATGTTCAACCAATGACACAAAATCACTTATTGAATGCACAAGATTGATTAAAAACCTTAATTGGATGAG
>JBBPBP010000171.1:92037-104266 GCA_037974735.1 Cicer chorassanicum
ACAAGATTGGTTAAAAACCCTAAATGGATGTGAATAAGCCTAGGGAGGACGAAAATGACCTAATGTTCAACCAATGACACAAACGTACTTATTGGATGCACAAGATTGGTTAAAAACCCTAATTGGATGAGAATAACCCTAGGGAGGACGAAAATGATGTAAATGTTCAACCAAATACACAAAATCACTTATTGGATGCACAAGATTGGTTAAAAACCCTAATTGGATGAGAATAAGGCTAGGGAGGACGAAAATGACCTAAATGTTCAACCAATGACACAAAATCACTTATTGAATGCACAAGATTGATTAAAAACCCTAATTGGATGAGAATAAGCCTAGGAAGGTCGAAAATGACTAAATGTTCAACCAATGACACAAACGTAGTTATTGGATGAACAAGATTGGTTAAAAACCCTAATTGGATGAGAATAACCCTACGGAGGACGAAAATGACCTAAATGTTCAACCAATGACACAAAATCACTTATTGAATGCACCAGATTGGTTAAAAACCCTAATTGGATGAGACTAAGCCTAGGAAGGACGAAAATGACCTAAATGTTCAACCAATGAGACATACGTACTTATTGGATGCACTAGATTAATTAAAAACCCTAATTGGATGAGAATAACCCTAGGGAGGACGAAAATGACGTAAAGGTTCAACCAATGACACAAAATCACTTATTGGATGCACAAGATTGGTTAAAAACCCTAATTGGATGAGAATAAGCCTCGGAAGAACGAAAATGACCTAAATGTTCAACCAATGACACAAACGTACTTATTAGATGCACAAGATTGGTTAAAAACCCTAATTGAATGAGAATAACCCTACGGAGGACGAAAATGACCTAAATGTTCAACCAATGACACAAAATCACTTATTCGATGCACAAGATTGGTTAAGAACCCTTATTGGATGAGAATAAGCCTAGGAAGGACGAAAATGACCTAAATGTTCAACCAATGACACAAACGTACTTATTGAATGCAATAGATTGGTTGAAAACCCTAATTGGATGAGAATAAGGCTAGGGAGGACGAAAATGACCTAAATGTTCAACCAATGACACAAAATCACTTATTGGATACACAAGATTGGTTAAAAACCCTAATTGGATGAGAATAAGCCTCGGAAGAACGAAAATGACCTAAATGTTCAACCAATGACACAAACGTACTTATTAGATGCACAAGATTGGTTAAAAACCCTAATTGAATGAGAATAACCCTACGGAGGACGAAAATGACCTAAATGTTCAACCAATGACACAAAATCACTTATTGGATGCACAAGATTGGTTAAGAACCCTTAGTGGATGAGAATAAGCCTAGGAAGGACGAAAAATGACCTAAATGTTCAACCAATGACACAAACATACTTATTGAATGCAATAGATTGGTTGAAAACCCTAATTGGATGAGATTAAGGCTAGGGAGGACGAAAATGACCAAAATGTTCAACCAATGACACAAAATTAATTATTGGATGCACAAGATTGGTTAAAAACCCTAATTGGATGAGACTAAGCCTAGGAAGGATGAAAATGACCTAAATGTTCAACCAATGAGACAAACGTACTTATTGGATGCACAAGATTAATTAAAAACCCGAATTGGATGAGAATAACCCTAGGGAGGACGAAAATGACGTAAATGTTCAACCAATGACACAAAATCACTTATTGGATGCACAAGATTGGTTAAAAACCCTAAATGGATGAGAATAAGCCTAGGGAGGACGAAAATGACCTAAATGTTCAACCAATGACACAAACGTACTTATTTGATGCACAAGATTGGTTAAAAACCCTAATTGGATGAGAATAACCCTAGGGAGGACGAAAATGACGTAAATGTTCAACCAATGACACAAAATCACTTATTGGATGCACAAGATTGTTTAAAAACCCTAATTGGATGAGAATAAGGCTAGGGAGGACGAAAATGACCTAAATATTCAACCAATGACACAAAATCACTTATCGGTACACAAGATTGGTTAAAAACCCTAATTGAATGAGAATAACCCTACGAAGGACGAAAATGACCTAAATGTTCAACCAATGACACAAAATCACTTATTGGATGCACAAGATTGGTTAAGAACCCTTAGTGGATGAGAATAAGCCTAGGAAGGACGAAAATGACCTAAATGTTCAACCAATGACACAAACATACTTATTGAATGCAATAGATTGGTTGAAAACCCTAATTGGATGAGATTAAGGCTAGGGAGGACGAAAATGACCAAAATGTTCAACCAATGACACAAAATTAATTATTGGATGCACAAGATTGGTTAAAAACCCTAATTGGATGAGAATAAGCCTAGGAAGGATGAAAATGACCTAAATGTTCAACCAATGAGACAAACGTACTTATTGGATGCACAAGATTGGTTAAAAACCCTAAATGGATGTGAATAAGCCTAGGGAGGACGAAAATGACCTAAATGTTCAACCAATGACACAAACGTACTTATTGGATGCAGAAGATTGGTTAAAAACCCTAACTAGATGAGAATAACCCTAGGGAGGACGAAAATGATGTAAATGTTCAACCAATGACACAAAATCACTTATTGGATGCACAAGATTGATTAAAAACCCTAATTGGATGAGAATAAGGCTAGGGAGGACGAAAATGACCTAAATGTTCAACCAATGACACAAAATCACTTATTGAATGCACAAGATTGATTAAAAACCCTAATTGGATGAGAATAAGCCTAGGAAGGTCGAAAATGACCTAAATGTTCAACCAATGACACAAACGTAGTTATTGGATGAACAAGATTGGTTAAAAACCCTAATTGGATGAGAATAACCCTACAGAGGACGAAAATGACCTAAATGTGCAACCAATGACACAAAATCACTTATTGAATGCACCAGATTGGTTAAAAACCCTAATTGGATGAGACTAAGCCTAGGAAGGACGAAAATGACCTAAATGTTCTACCAACAAGACAAACGTACTTATTGGATGCACTAGATTAATTAAAAACCCTAATTGGATGAGAATAACCCTAGGGAGGCCGAAAATGACGTAAAGGTTCAACCAATGACACAAAATCACTTATTGGATGCACAAGATTGGTTAGAAACCCTAAATGGATGAGAATAAGCCTAGGGAGGACGAAAATGACCTAAATGTTCAACCAATGACACAAACGTACTTATTGGATGCACAAGATTGGTTAAAAACCCTTATTGGATGAGAATAACCCTAGGGAGGACGAAAATGACGTAAATGTTCAACCAATGACACAAAATCACTTATTGGATGCACAAGATTGGTTAAAAACCCTAATTGGATGAGAATAAGGCTAGGGAGGACGAAAATGACCTAAATGTTCAACCAATGACACAAAATCACTTATTGGATGCACAAGATTGGTTAAAAACCCTAATTGGATGAGAATAAGCCTCGGAAGAACGAAAATGACCTAAATGTTCAACCAATGACACAAACGTACTTATTAGATGCACAAGATTGGTTAAAAACCCTAATTGAATGAGAATAACCCTACGGAGGACGAAAATGACCTAAATGTTCAACCAATGACACAAAATCACTTATTCGATGCACAAGATTGGTTAAGAACCCTTATTGGATGAGAATAAGCCTAGGAAGGACGAAAATGACCTAAATGTTCAACCAATGACACAAACGTACTTATTGAATGCAATAGATTGGTTGAAAACCCTAATTGGATGAGAATAAGGCTAGGGAGGACGAAAATGACCTAAATGTTCAACCAATGACACAAAATCACTTATTGGATACACAAGATTGGTTAAAAACCCTAATTGGATGAGAATAAGCCTCGGAAGAACGAAAATGACCTAAATGTTCAACCAATGACACAAACGTACTTATTAGATGCACAAGATTGGTTAAAAACCCTAATTGAATGAGAATAACCCTACGGAGGACGAAAATGACCTAAATGTTCAACCAATGACACAAAATCACTTATTGGATGCACAAGATTGGTTAAGAACCCTTAGTGGATGAGAATAAGCCTAGGAAGGACGAAAAATGACCTAAATGTTCAACCAATGACACAAACATACTTATTGAATGCAATAGATTGGTTGAAAACCCTAATTGGATGAGATTAAGGCTAGGGAGGACGAAAATGACCAAAATGTTCAACCAATGACACAAAATTAATTATTGGATGCACAAGATTGGTTAAAAACCCTAATTGGATGAGAATAAGCCTAGGAAGGATGAAAATGACCTAAATGTTCAACCAATGAGACAAACGTACTTATTGGATGCACAAGATTGGTTAAAAACCCTAAATGGATGTGAATAAGCCTAGGGAGGACGAAAATGACCTAAATGTTCAACCAATGACACAAACGTACTTATTGGATGCAGAAGATTGGTTAAAAACCCTAACTAGATGAGAATAACCCTAGGGAGGACGAAAATGATGTAAATGTTCAACCAATGACACAAAATCACTTATTGGATGCACAAGATTGATTAAAAACCCTAATTGGATGAGAATAAGGCTAGGGAGGACGAAAATGACCTAAATGTTCAACCAATGACACAAAATCACTTATTGAATGCACAAGATTGATTAAAAACCCTAATTGGATGAGAATAAGCCTAGGAAGGTCGAAAATGACCTAAATGTTCAACCAATGACACAAACGTAGTTATTGGATGAACAAGATTGGTTAAAAACCCTAATTGGATGAGAATAACCCTACGGAGGACGAAAATGACCTAAATGTTCAACCAATGACACAAAATCACTTATTGGATGCACAAGATTGGTTAAGAACCCTTATTGGATGAGAATAAGCCTAGGAAGGACGAAAATGACCTAAATGTTCAACCAATGACACAAACGTACTAATTGAATGCAATAGATTGGTTGAAAACCCTAATTGGATGAGAATAAGGCTAGGGAGGACGAAAATGACGTAAATGTTCAACCAATGACACAAAATCACTTATTGGATGCACAAGATTGGTTAAAAACCCTAATTGGATGAGAATAAGGCTAGGGAGGACGAAAATGACCTAAATGTTCAACCAATGACACAAAATCACTTATTGAATGCACAAGATTGATTAAAAACCCTAATTGGATGAGAATAAGCCTAGGAAGGTCGAAAATGACCTAAGTGTTCAACCAATGACACAAACGTACTTATTGGATGAACAAGATTGGTTAAAAACCCTAATTGGATGAGAATAACCCTACGGAGGACGAAAATGACCTAAATGTTCAGCCAATGACACAAAATCACTTATTGAATGCACAAGATTGGTTAAAAACCCTAATTGGATGAGAATAACCCTAGGGAGGACGAAAATGACGTAAATGTTCAACCAATGACACAAAATCACTTATTGGATGCACAAGATTGGTTAAAAACCCTAATTGGATGAGAATAAGGCTAGGGAGGACGAAAATGACCTAAATGTTCAACCAATGACACAAAATCACTTATTGGATGCACAAGATTGGTTAAAAACCCAAATTGGATGAGAATAAGCCTCGGAAGAACGAAAATGACCTAAATGTTCAACCAATGACACAAACGTACTTATTAGATGCACAAGATTGGTTAAAAACCCTAATTGAATGAGAATAACCCTACGGAGGACGAAAATGACCTAAATGTTCAACCAATGACACAAAATCACTTATTGGATGCACAAGATTGGTTAAGAACCCTTAGTGGATGAGAATAAGCCTAGGAAGGACGAAAATGACCTAAATGTTCAACCAATGACACAAACATACTTATTGAATGCAATAGATTGGTTGAAAACCCTAATTGGATGAGAATAAGGCTAGGGAGGACGAAAATGACCAAAATGTTCAACCAATGACACAAAATCAATTATTGGATGCACAAGATTGGTTAAAAACCCTAATTGGATGAGAATAAGCCTAGGAAGGATGAAAATGACCTAAATGTTCAACCAATGAGACAAACGTACTTATTGGATGCACATGATTGGTTAAAAACCCTAAATGGATGTGAATAAGCCTAGGGAGGACGAAAATGACCTAAATGTTCAACCAATGACACAAACGTACTTATTGGATGCAGAAGATTGGTTAAAAACCCTAACTGGATGAGAACAACCCTAGGGAGGACGAAAATGATGTAAATGTTCAACCAATGACACAAAATCACTTATTGGATGCACAAGATTGATTAAAAACCCTAATTGGATGAGAATAAGGCTAGGGAGGACGAAAATGACCTAAATGTTCAACCAATGACACAAAATCACTTATTGAATGCACAAGATTGATTAAAAACCCTAATTGGATGAGAATAAGCCTAGGAAGGTCGAAAATGACCTAAATGTTCAACCAATGACACAAACGTAGTTATTGGATGAACAAGATTGGTTAAAAACCCTAATTGGATGAGAATAACCCTACGGAGGACGAAAATGACCTAAATGTTCAACCAATGACACAAAATCACTTATTGAATGCACCAGATTGGTTAAAAACCCTAATTGGATGAGACTAAGCCTAGGAAGGACGAAAATGACCTAAATGTTCTACCAACAAGACAAACGTACTTATTGGATGCACAAGATTAATTAAAAACCCTAATTGGATGAGAATAACCCTAGGGAGGCCGAAAATGACGTAAAGGTTCAACCAATGACACAAAATCACTTATTGGATGCACAAGATTGGTTAGAAACCCTAAATGGATGAGAATAAGCCTAGGGAGGACGAAAATGACCTAAATGTTCAACCAATGACACAAACGTACTTATTGGATGCACAAGATTGGTTAAAAACCCTTATTGGATGAGAATAACCCTAGGGAGGACGAAAATGACGTAAATGTTCAACCAATGACACAAAATCACTTATTGGATGCACAAGATTGGTTAAAAACCCTAATTGGATGAGAATAAGGCTAGGGAGGACGAAAATGACCTAAATGTTCAACCAATGACACAAAATCACTTATTGGATGCACAAGATTGGTTAAAAACCCTAATTGGATGAGAATAAGCCTCGGAAGAACGAAAATGACCTAAATGTTCAACCAATGACACAAACGTACTTATTAGATGCACAAGATTGGTTAAAAACCCTAATTGAATGAGAATAACCCTACGGAGGACGAAAATGACCTAAATGTTCAACCAATGACACAAAATCACTTATTCGATGCACAAGATTGGTTAAGAACCCTTATTGGATGAGAATAAGCCTAGGAAGGACGAAAATGACCTAAATGTTCAACCAATGACACAAACGTACTTATTGAATGCAATAGATTGGTTGAAAACCCTAATTGGATGAGAATAAGGCTAGGGAGGACGAAAATGACCTAAATGTTCAACCAATGACACAAAATCACTTATTGGATACACAAGATTGGTTAAAAACCCTAATTGGATGAGAATAAGCCTCGGAAGAACGAAAATGACCTAAATGTTCAACCAATGACACAAACGTACTTATTAGATGCACAAGATTGGTTAAAAACCCTAATTGAATGAGAATAACCCTACGGAGGACGAAAATGACCTAAATGTTCAACCAATGACACAAAATCACTTATTGGATGCACAAGATTGGTTAAGAACCCTTAGTGGATGAGAATAAGCCTAGGAAGGACGAAAAATGACCTAAATGTTCAACCAATGACACAAACATACTTATTGAATGCAATAGATTGGTTGAAAACCCTAATTGGATGAGATTAAGGCTAGGGAGGACGAAAATGACCAAAATGTTCAACCAATGACACAAAATTAATTATTGGATGCACAAGATTGGTTAAAAACCCTAATTGGATGAGACTAAGCCTAGGAAGGATGAAAATGACCTAAATGTTCAACCAATGAGACAAACGTACTTATTGGATGCACAAGATTAATTAAAAACCCGAATTGGATGAGAATAACCCTAGGGAGGACGAAAATGACGTAAATGTTCAACCAATGACACAAAATCACTTATTGGATGCACAAGATTGGTTAAAAACCCTAAATGGATGAGAATAAGCCTAGGGAGGACGAAAATGACCTAAATGTTCAACCAATGACACAAACGTACTTATTTGATGCACAAGATTGGTTAAAAACCCTAATTGGATGAGAATAACCCTAGGGAGGACGAAAATGACGTAAATGTTCAACCAATGACACAAAATCACTTATTGGATGCACAAGATTGGTTAAAAACCCTAATTGGATGAGAATAGCCCTAGGGAGGACGAAAATGACCTAAATGTTCAACCAATGACACAAAATCACTTATTGGATGCACAAGATTGGTTAAAAACCCTAATTGGATGAGAATAAGGCTAGGGAGGACGAAAATGACCTAAATGTTCAACCAATGACACAAAATCACTTATTGAATGCACAAGATTGATTAAAAACCCTAATTGGATGAGAATAAGCCTAGGAAGGTCGAAAATGACTAAATGTTCAACCAATGACACAAACGTAGTTATTGGATGAACAAGATTGGTTAAAAACCCTAATTGGATGAGAATAACCCTACGGAGGACGAAAATGACCTAAATGTTCAACCAATGACACAAAATCACTTATTGAATGCACCAGATTGGTTAAAAACCCTAATTGGATGAGACTAAGCCTAGGAAGGACGAAAATGACCTAAATGTTCTACCAACAAGACAAACGTACTTATTGGATGCACTAGATTAATTAAAAACCCTAATTGGATGAGAATAACCCTAGGGAGGCCGAAAATGACGTAAAGGTTCAACCAATGACACAAAATCACTTATTGGATGCACAAGATTGGTTAGAAACCCTAAATGGATGAGAATAAGCCTAGGGAGGACGAAAATGACCTAAATGTTCAACCAATGACACAAACATACTTATTGAATGCAATAGATTGGTTGAAAACCCTAATTGGATGAGATTAAGGCTAGGGAGGACGAAAATGACCAAAATGTTCAACCAATGACACAAAATCACTTATTGGATGCACAAGATTGGTTAAGAACCCTTAGTGGATGAGAATAAGCCTAGGAAGGACGAAAAATGACCTAAATGTTCAACCAATGACACAAACATACTTATTGAATGCAATAGATTGGTTGAAAACCCTAATTGGATGAGATTAAGGCTAGGGAGGACGAAAATGACCAAAATGTTAAACCAATGACACAAAATTAATTATTGGATGCACAAGATTGGTTAAAAACCCTAATTGGATGAGAATAAGCTTAGGAAGGATGAAAATGACCTAAATGTTCAACCAATGACACAAACGTACTTATTTGATGCACAAGATTGGTTAAAAACCCTAATTGGATGAGAATAACCCTAGGGAGGACGAAAATGACGTAAATGTTCAACCAATGACACAAAATCACTTATTGGATGCACAAGATTGGTTAAAAACCCTAAATGGATGAGAATAAGCCTAGGGAGGACGAAAATGACCTAAATGTTCAACCAATGACACAAACGTACTTATTTGATGCACAAGATTGGTTAAAAACCCTAATTGGATGAGAATAACCCTAGGGAGGACGAAAATGACGTAAATGTTCAACCAATGACACAAAATCACTTATTGGATGCACAAGATTGTTTAAAAACCCTAATTGGATGAGAATAAGGCTAGGGAGGACGAAAATGACCTAAATATTCAACCAATGACACAAAATCACTTATCGGTACACAAGATTGGTTAAAAACCCTAATTGAATGAGAATAACCCTACGAAGGACGAAAATGACCTAAATGTTCAACCAATGACACAAAATCACTTATTGGATGCACAAGATTGGTTAAGAACCCTTAGTGGATGAGAATAAGCCTAGGAAGGACGAAAATGACCTAAATGTTCAACCAATGACACAAACATACTTATTGAATGCAATAGATTGGTTGAAAACCCTAATTGGATGAGATTAAGGCTAGGGAGGACGAAAATGACCAAAATGTTCAACCAATGACACAAAATTAATTATTGGATGCACAAGATTGGTTAAAAACCCTAATTGGATGAGAATAAGCCTAGGAAGGATGAAAATGACCTAAATGTTCAACCAATGAGACAAACGTACTTATTGGATGCACAAGATTGGTTAAAAACCCTAAATGGATGTGAATAAGCCTAGGGAGGACGAAAATGACCTAATGTTCAACCAATGACACAAACGTACTTATTGGATGCACAAGATTGGTTAAAAACCCTAATTGGATGAGAATAACCCTAGGGAGGACGAAAATGATGTCAATGTTCAACCAAATACACAAAATCACTTATTGGATGCACAAGATTGGTTAAAAACCCTAATTGGATGAGAATAAGGCTAGGGAGGACGAAAATGACCTAAATGTTCAACCAATGACACAAAATCACTTATTGAATGCACAAGATTGATTAAAAACCCTAATTGGATGAGAATAAGCCTAGGAAGATCGAAAATGACTAAATGTTCAACCAATGACACAAACGTAGTTATTGGATGAACAAGATTGGTTAAAAACCCTAATTGGATGAGAATAACCCTACGGAGGACGAAAATGACCTAAATGTTCAACCAATGACACAAAATCACTTATTGAATGCACCAGATTGGTTAAAAACCCTAATTGGATGAGACTAAGCCTAGGAAGGACGAAAATGACCTAAATGTTCAACCAATGAGACATACGTACTTATTGGATGCACTAGATTAATTAAAAACCCTAATTGGATGAGAATAACCCTAGGGAGGACGAAAATGACGTAAAGGTTCAACCAATGACACAAAATCACTTATTGGATGCACAAGATTGGTTAAAAACCCTAATTGGATGAGAATAAGCCTCGGAAGAACGAAAATGACCTAAATGTTCAACCAATGACACAAACGTACTTATTAGATGCACAAGATTGGTTAAAAACCCTAATTGAATGAGAATAACCCTACGAAGGACGAAAATGACCTAAATGTTCAACCAATGACACAAAATCACTTATTGGATGCACAAGATTGGTTAAGAACCCTTAGTGGATGAGAATAAGCCTAGGAAGGACGAAAATGACCTAAATGTTCAACCAATGACACAAACATACTTATTGAATGCAATAGATTGGTTGAAAACCCTAATTTGATGAGATTAAGGCTAGGGAGGACGAAAATGACCAAAATGTTCAACCAATGACACAAAATTAATTATTGGATGCACAAGATTGGTTAAAAACCCTAATTGGATGAGAATAAGCCTAGGAAGGATGAAAATGACCTAAATGTTCAACCAATGAGACAAACGTACTTATTGGATGCACAAGATTGGTTAAAAACCCTAAATGGATGTGAATAAGCCTAGGAAGGACGAAAATGACCTAATGTTCAACCAATGACACAAACGTACTTATTGGATGCACAAGATTGGTTAAAAACCCTAATTGGATGAGAATAACCCTAGGGAGGACGAAAATGATGTAAATGTTCAACCAATGACACAAAATCACTTATTGGATGCACAAGATTGGTTAAAAACCCTAATTGGATGAGAATAAGGCTAGGGAGGACGAAAATGACCTAAATGTTCAACCAATGACACAAAATCACTTATTGAATGCACAAGATTGATTAAAAACCCTAATTGGATGAGAATAAGCCTAGAAAGGTCGAAAATGACCTAAATGTTCAACCAATGACACAAACGTAGTTATTGGATGAACAAGATTGGTTAAAAACCCTAATTGGATGAGAATAACCCTACGGAGGACGAAAATGACCTAAATGTTCAACCAATGACACAAAATCACTTATTGAATGCACCAGATTGGTTAAAAACCCTAATTGGATGAGACTAAGCCTAGGAAGGACGAAAATGACCTAAATGTTCTACCAACAAGACAAACGTACTTATTGGATGCACTAGATTAATTAAAAACCCTAATTGGATGAGAATAACCCTAGGGAGGCCGAAAATGACGTAAAGGTTCAACCAATGACACAAAATCACTTATTGGATGCACAAGATTGGTTAGAAACCCTAAATGGATGAGAATAAGCCTAGGGAGGACGAAAATGACCTAAATGTTCAACCAATGACACAAACATACTTATTGAATGCAATAGATTGGTTGAAAACCCTAATTGGATGAGATTAAGGCTAGGGAGGACGAAAATGACCAAAATGTTCAACCAATGACACAAAATTAATTATTGGATGCACAAGATTGGTTAAAAACCCTAATTGGATGAGA
>JBBPBP010000171.1:116820-132796 GCA_037974735.1 Cicer chorassanicum
ATTGGATGAGAATAAGCCTCGGAAGAACGAAAATGACCTAAATGTTCAACCAATGACACAAACGTACTTATTAGATGCACAAGATTGGTTAAAAACCCTAATTGAATGAGAATAACCCTACGGAGGACGAAAATGACCTAAATGTTTAACCAATGACACAAAATCACTTATTGGATGCACAAGATTGGTTAAGAACCCTTATTGGATGAGAATAAGCCTAGGAAGGACGAAAATGACCTAAATGTTCAACCAATGACACAAACGTACTAATTGAATGCAATAGATTGGTTGAAAACCCTAATTGGATGAGAATAAGGCTAGGGAGGACGAAAATGACCTAAATGTTCAACCAATGACACAAAATCAATTATTGGATGCACAAGATTGGTTAAAAACCCTAATTGGATGAGAATAAGCCTAGGAAAGACGAAAATGACGTAAATGTTCAACCAATGAGACAAACGTACTAATTGAATGCAATAGATTGGTTGAAAACCCTAATTGGATGAGAATAAGGCTAGGGAGGACGAAAATGACGTAAATGTTCAACCAATGACACAAAATCACTTATTGGATGCACAAGATTGGTTAAAAACCCTAATTGGATGAGAATAAGGCTAGGGAGGACGAAAATGACCTAAATGTTCAACCAATGACACAAAATCACTTATTGGATGCACAAGATTGGTTACAAACCCTAATTGGATGAGAATAAGCCTCGGAAGAACGAAAATGACCTAAATGTTCAACCAATGACACAAACGTACTTATTAGATGCACAAGATTGGTTAAAAACCCTAATTGAATGAGAATAACCCTACGGAGGACGAAAATGACCTAAATGTTTAACCAATGACACAAAATCACTTATTGGATGCACAAGATTGGTTAAGAACCCTTATTGGATGAGAATAAGCCTAGGAAGGACGAAAATGACCTAAATGTTCAACCAATGACACAAACGTACTAATTGAATGCAATAGATTGGTTGAAAACCCTAATTGGATGAGAATAAGGCTAGGGAGGACGAAAATGACCTAAATGTTCAACCAATGACACAAAATCACTTATTGGATGCACAAGATTGGTTAAAAACCCTAATTGGATGAGAATAAGCCTCGGAAGAACGAAAATGACCTAAATGTTCAACCAATGACACAAACGTACTTATTAGATGCACAAGATTGGTTAAAAACCCTAATTGAATGAGAATAACCCTACGGAGGACGAAAATGACCTAAATGTTCAACCAATGACACAAAATCACTTATTCGATGCACAAGATTGGTTAAGAACCCTTATTGGATGAGAATAAGCCTAGGAAGGACGAAAATGACCTAAATGTTCAACCAATGACACAAACGTACTTATTGAATGCAATAGATTGGTTGAAAACCCTAATTGGATGAGAATAAGGCTAGGGAGGACGAAAATGACCTAAATGTTCAACCAATGACACAAAATCACTTATTGGATACACAAGATTGGTTAAAAACCCTAATTGGATGAGAATAAGCCTCGGAAGAACGAAAATGACCTAAATGTTCAACCAATGACACAAACGTACTTATTAGATGCACAAGATTGGTTAAAAACCCTAATTGAATGAGAATAACCCTACGGAGGACGAAAATGACCTAAATGTTCAACCAATGACACAAAATCACTTATTGGATGCACAAGATTGGTTAAGAACCCTTAGTGGATGAGAATAAGCCTAGGAAGGACGAAAAATGACCTAAATGTTCAACCAATGACACAAACATACTTATTGAATGCAATAGATTGGTTGAAAACCCTAATTGGATGAGATTAAGGCTAGGGAGGACGAAAATGACCAAAATGTTCAACCAATGACACAAAATTAATTATTGGATGCACAAGATTGGTTAAAAACCCTAATTGGATGAGACTAAGCCTAGGAAGGATGAAAATGACCTAAATGTTCAACCAATGAGACAAACGTACTTATTGGATGCACAAGATTAATTAAAAACCCGAATTGGATGAGAATAACCCTAGGGAGGACGAAAATGACGTAAATGTTCAACCAATGACACAAAATCACTTATTGGATGCACAAGATTGGTTAAAAACCCTAAATGGATGAGAATAAGCCTAGGGAGGACGAAAATGACCTAAATGTTCAACCAATGACACAAACGTACTTATTGGATGCACAAGATTGGTTAAAAACCCTTATTGGATGAGAATAACCCTAGGGAGGACGAAAATGACGTAAATGTTCAACCAATGACACAAAATCACTTATTGAATGCACCAGATTGGTTAAAAACCCTAATTGGATGAGACTAAGCCTAGGAAGGACGAAAATGACCTAAATGTTCTACCAACAAGACAAACGTACTTATTGGATGCACTAGATTAATTAAAAACCCTAATTGGATGAGAATAACCCTAGGGAGGCCGAAAATGACGTAAAGGTTCAACCAATGACACAAAATCACTTATTGGATGCACAAGATTGGTTAGAAACCCTAAATGGATGAGAATAAGCCTAGGGAGGACGAAAATGACCTAAATGTTCAACCAATGACACAAACGTACTTATTGGATGCACAAGATTGGTTAAAAACCCTTATTGGATGAGAATAACCCTAGGGAGGACGAAAATGACGTAAATGTTCAACCAATGACACAAAATCACTTATTGGATGCACAAGATTGGTTAAAAACCCTAATTGGATGAGAATAAGGCTAGGGAGGACGAAAATGACCTAAATGTTCAACCAATGACACAAAATCACTTATTGGATGCACAAGATTGGTTAAAAACCCTAATTGGATGAGAATAAGCCTAGGAAGAACGAAAATGACCTAAATGTTCAACCAATGACACAAACGTACTTATTAGATGCACAAGATTGGTTAAAAACCCTAATTGAATGAGAATAACCCTACGGAGGACGAAAATGACCTAAATGTTCAACCAATGACACAAAATCACTTATTGGATGCACAAGATTGGTTAAGAACCCTTAGTGGATGAGAATAAGCCTAGGAAGGACGAAAATGACCTAAATGTTCAACCAATGACACAAACATACTTATTGAATGCAATAGATTGGTTGAAAACCCTAATTGGATGAGAATAAGGCTAGGGAGGACGAAAATGACCAAAATGTTCAACCAATGACACAAAATCAATTATTGGATGCACAAGATTGGTTAAAAACCCTAATTGGATGAGAATAAGCCTAGGAAGGATGAAAATGACCTAAATGTTTAAACAATGAGACAAACGTACTTATTGGATGCACAAGATTGGTTAAAAACCCTAAATGGATGTGAATAAGCCTAGGGAGGACGAAAATGACCTAAATGTTCAACCAATGACACAAACGTACTTATTGGATGCAGAAGATTGGTTAAAAACCCTAACTGGATGAGAATAACCCTAGGGAGGACGAAAATGATGTAAATGTTCAACCAATGACACAAAATCACTTATTGGATGCACAAGATTGATTAAAAACCCTAATTGGATGAGAATAAGGCTAGGGAGGACGAAAATGACCTAAATGTTCAACCAATGACACAAAATCACTTATTGAATGCACAAGATTGATTAAAAACCCTAATTGGATGAGAATAAGCCTAGGAAGGACGAAAATGACCTAAATGTTCAACCAATGACACAAACGTAGTTATTGGATGAACAAGATTGGTTAAAAACCCTAATTGGATGAGAATAACCCTACGGAGGACGAAAATGACCTAAATGTTCAACCAATGACACAAAATCACTTATTGGATGCACAAGATTGGTTAAGAACCCTTATTGGATGAGAATAAGCCTAGGAAGGACGAAAATGACCTAAATGTTCAACCAATGACACAAACGTACTAATTGAATGCAATAGATTGGTTGAAAACCCTAATTGGATGAGAATAAGGCTAGGGAGGACGAAAATGACGTAAATGTTCAACCAATGACACAAAATCACTTATTGGATGCACAAGATTGGTTAAAAACCCTAATTGGATGAGAATAAGGCTAGGGAGGACGAAAATGACCTAAATGTTCAACCAATGACACAAAATCACTTATTGAATGCACAAGATTGATTAAAAACCCTAATTGGATGAGAATAAGCCTAGGAAGGTCGAAAATGACCTAAATGTTCAACCAATGACACAAACGTAGTTATTGGATGAACAAGATTGGTTAAAAACCCTAATTGGATGAGAATAACCCTACGGAGGACGAAAATGACCTAAATGTTCAACCAATGACACAAAATCACTTATTGAATGCACCAGATTGGTTAAAAACCCTAATTGGATGAGACTAAGCCTAGGAAGGACGAAAATGACCTAAATGTTCTACCAACAAGACAAACGTACTTATTGGATGCACTAGATTAATTAAAAACCCTAATTGGATGAGAATAACCCTAGGGAGGCCGAAAATGACGTAAAGGTTCAACCAATGACACAAAATCACTTATTGGATGCACAAGATTTGTTAGAAACCCTAAATGGATGAGAATAAGCCTAGGGAGGACGAAAATGACCTAAATGTTCAACCAATGACACAAACGTACTTATTGGATGCACAAGATTGGTTAAAAACCCTTATTGGATGAGAATAACCCTAGGGAGGACGAAAATGACGTAAATGTTCAACCAATGACACAAAATCACTTATTGAATGCACCAGATTGGTTAAAAACCCTAATTGGATGAGACTAAGCCTAGGAAGGACGAAAATGACCTAAATGTTCTACCAACAAGACAAACGTACTTATTGGATGCACTAGATTAATTAAAAACCCTAATTGGATGAGAATAACCCTAGGGAGGCCGAAAATGACGTAAAGGTTCAACCAATGACACAAAATCACTTATTGGATGCACAAGATTGGTTAGAAACCCTAAATGGATGAGAATAAGCCTAGGGAGGACGAAAATGACCTAAATGTTCAACCAATGACACAAACGTACTTATTGGATGCACAAGATTGGTTAAAAACCCTTATTGGATGAGAATAACCCTAGGGAGGACGAAAATGACGTAAATGTTCAACCAATGACACAAAATCACTTATTGGATGCACAAGATTGGTTAAAAACCCTAATTGGATGAGAATAAGGCTAGGGAGGACGAAAATGACCTAAATGTTCAACCAATGACACAAAATCACTTATTGGATGCACAAGATTGGTTAAAAACCCTAATTGGATGAGAATAAGCCTCGGAAGAACGAAAATGACCTAAATGTTCAACCAATGACACAAACGTACTTATTAGATGCACAAGATTGGTTAAAAACCCTAATTGAATGAGAATAACCCTACGGAGGACGAAAATGACCTAAATGTTCAACCAATGACACAAAATCACTTATTCGATGCACAAGATTGGTTAAGAACCCTTATTGGATGAGAATAAGCCTAGGAAGGACGAAAATGACCTAAATGTTCAACCAATGACACAAACGTACTTATTGAATGCAATAGATTGGTTGAAAACCCTAATTGGATGAGAATAAGGCTAGGGAGGACGAAAATGACCTAAATGTTCAACCAATGACACAAAATCACTTATTGGATACACAAGATTGGTTAAAAACCCTAATTGGATGAGAATAAGCCTCGGAAGAACGAAAATGACCTAAATGTTCAACCAATGACACAAACGTACTTATTAGATGCACAAGATTGGTTAAAAACCCTAATTGAATGAGAATAACCCTACGGAGGACGAAAATGACCTAAATGTTCAACCAATGACACAAAATCACTTATTGGATGCACAAGATTGGTTAAGAACCCTAAGTGGATGAGAATAAGCCTAGGAAGGACGAAAATGACCTAAATGTTCAACCAATGACACAAACATACTTATTGAATGCAATAGATTGGTTGAAAACCCTAATTGGATGAGAATAAGGCTAGGGAGGACGAAAATGACCAAAATGTTCAACCAATGACACAAAATCAATTATTGGATGCACAAGATTGGTTAAAAACCCTAATTGGATGAGAATAAGCCTAGGAAGGATGAAAATGACCTAAATGTTCAACCAATGAGACAAACGTACTTATTGGATGCACAAGATTGGTTAAAAACCCTAAATGGATGTGAATAAGCCTAGGGAGGACGAAAATGACCTAAATGTTCAACCAATGACACAAACGTACTTATTGGATGCAGAAGATTGGTTAAAAACCCTAACTAGATGAGAATAACCCTAGGGAGGACGAAAATGATGTAAATGTTCAACCAATGACACAAAATCACTTATTGGATGCACAAGATTGATTAAAAACCCTAATTGGATGAGAATAAGGCTAGGGAGGACGAAAATGACCTAAATGTTCAACCAATGACACAAAATCACTTATTGAATGCACAAGATTGATTAAAAACCCTAATTGGATGAGAATAAGCCTAGGAAGGTCGAAAATGACCTAAATGTTCAACCAATGACACAAACGTAGTTATTGGATGAACAAGATTGGTTAAAAACCCTAATTGGATGAGAATAACCCTACGGAGGACGAAAATGACCTAAATGTTCAACCAATGACACAAAATCACTTATTGAATGCACCAGATTGGTTAAAAACCCTAATTGGATGAGACTAAGCCTAGGAAGGACGAAAATGACCTAAATGTTCTACCAACAAGACAAACGTACTTATTGGATGCACAAGATTAATTAAAAACCCTAATTGGATGAGAATAACCCTAGGGAGGCCGAAAATGACGTAAAGGTTCAACCAATGACACAAAATCACTTATTGGATGCACAAGATTGGTTAGAAACCCTAAATGGATGAGAATAAGCCTAGGGAGGACGAAAATGACCTAAATGTTCAACCAATGACACAAACGTACTTATTGGATGCACAAGATTGGTTAAAAACCCTTATTGGATGAGAATAACCCTAGGGAGGACGAAAATGACGTAAATGTTCAACCAATGACACAAAATCACTTATTGGATGCACAAGATTGGTTAAAAACCCTAATTGGATGAGAATAAGGCTAGGGAGGACGAAAATGACCTAAATGTTCAACCAATGACACAAAATCACTTATTGGATGCACAAGATTGGTTAAAAACCCTAATTGGATGAGAATAAGCCTCGGAAGAACGAAAATGACCTAAATGTTCAACCAATGACACAAACGTACTTATTAGATGCACAAGATTGGTTAAAAACCCTAATTGAATGAGAATAACCCCACGGAGGACGAAAATGACCTAAATGTTTAACCAATGACACAAAATCACTTATTGGATGCACAAGATTGGTTAAGAACCCTTATTGGATGAGAATAAGCCTAGGAAGGACGAAAATGACCTAAATGTTCAACCAATGACACAAACGTACTAATTGAATGCAATAGATTGGTTGAAAACCCTAATTGGATGAGAATAAGGCTAGGGAGGACGAAAATGACCTAAATGTTCAACCAATGACACAAAATCAATTATTGGATGCACTAGATTGGTTAAAAACCCTAATTGGATGAGAATAAGCCTAGGAAAGACGAAAATGACGTAAATGTTCAACCAATGAGACAAACGTACTAATTGAATGCAATAGATTGGTTGAAAACCCTAATTGGATGAGAATAAGGCTAGGGAGGACGAAAATGACGTAAATGTTCAACCAATGACACAAAATCACTTATTGGATGCACAAGATTGGTTAAAAACCCTAATTGGATGAGAATAAGGCTAGGGAGGACGAAAATGACCTAAATGTTCAACCAATGACACAAAATCACTTATTGAATGCACAAGATTGATTAAAAACCCTAATTGGATGAGAATAAGCCTAGGAAGGTCGAAAATGACCTAAATGTTCAACCAATGACACAAACGTAGTTATTGGATGAACAAGATTGGTTAAAAACCCTAATTGGATGAGAATAACCCTACGGAGGACGAAAATGACCTAAATGTTCAACCAATGACACAAAATCACTTATTGAATGCACCAGATTGGTTAAAAACCCTAATTGGATGAGACTAAGCCTAGGAAGGACGAAAATGACCTAAATGTTCTACCAACAAGACAAACGTACTTATTGGATGCACTAGATTAATTAAAAACCCTAATTGGATGAGAATAACCCTAGGGAGGCCGAAAATTACGTAAAGGTTCAACCAATGACACAAAATCACTTATTGGATGCACAAGATTGGTTAGAAACCCTAAATGGATGAGAATAAGCCTAGGGAGGACGAAAATGACCTAAATGTTCAACCAATGACACAAACGTACTTATTGGATGCACAAGATTGGTTAAAAACCCTTATTGGATGAGAATAACCCTAGGGAGGACGAAAATGACGTAAATGTTCAACCAATGACACAAAATCACTTATTGGATGCACAAGATTGGTTAAAAACCCTAATTGGATGAGAATAAGGCTAGGGAGGACGAAAATGACCTAAATGTTCAACCAATGACACAAAATCACTTATTGGATGCACAAGATTGGTTAAAAACCCTAATTGGATGAGAATAAGCCTCGGAAGAACGAAAATGACCTAAATGTTCAACCAATGACACAAACGTACTTATTAGATGCACAAGATTGGTTAAAAACCCTAATTGAATGAGAATAACCCTACGGAGGACGAAAATGACCTAAATGTTTAACCAATGACACAAAATCACTTATTGGATGCACAAGATTGGTTAAGAACCCTTATTGGATGAGAATAAGCCTAGGAAGGACGAAAATGACCTAAATGTTCAACCAATGACACAAACGTACTAATTGAATGCAATAGATTGGTTGAAAACCCTAATTGGATGAGAATAAGGCTAGGGAGGACAAAAATGACCTAAATGTTCAACCAATGACACAAAATCAATTATTGGATGCACAAGATTGGTTAAAAACCCTAATTGGATGAGAATAACCCTAGGGAGGACAAAAATGACCTAAATGTTCAACCAATGACACAAACGTAGTTATTGGATGCACAAGATTGGTTAAAAACCCTAATTGGATGAGAATAAGCCTAGGAAGGACGAAAATGACCTAAATGTTCAACCAATGAGACAAACGTACTTATTGGATGCACAAGATTGGTTTAAAACCCTAATTGGATGAGAATAACCCTATGGAGGACGAAAATGACCTAAATGTTCAACCAATGACTGAAAATCACTTATTGGATGCACAAGATTGGTTAAATACCCTAATTGGATGAGAATAACCCTAGGGAGGACGAAAATGACCTAAATGTTCAACCAATGACACAAAATCACTTATTGAATGCACAATATTGATTAAAAACCCTAATTGGATGAGAATAAGCCTAGGAAGGTCGAAAATGACCTTAATGTTCAATAAATGACACAAACGTACTTATTGGATGAACAAGATTGGTTAAAAACCATAATTGGATGAGAATAACCCTACGGAGGACGAAAATGACCTAAATGTTCAACCAATGACACAAAATCACTTATTGAATGCACCAGATTTGTTAAAAACCCTAATTGGATGAGAATAAGCCTAGGAAGGACGAAAATGACCTAAATGTTCAACCAATGACACAAACGTACTAATTGGATGCACAAGATTGGTTAAAAACCCTAATTGGATGAGAATAACCCTAGGGAGGACAAAAATGACCTAAATGTTCAACCAATGACACAAACGTAGTTATTGGATGCACAAGATTGGTTAAAAACCCTAATTGGATGAGAATAAGTCTAGGAAGGACGAAAATGACCTAAATGTTCAACCAATGACACAAAATCACTTATTGGATGCACAAGATTGGTTAAAAACCCTAATTGGATGAGAATAAGCCTCGGAAGAACGAAAATGACCTAAATGTTCAACCAATGACACAAACGTACTTATTAGATGCACCAGATTGGTTAAAAACCCTAATTGAATGAGAATAACCCTACGGAGGACGAAAATGACCTAAATGTTCAACCAATGACACAAAATCACTTATTGGATGCACAAGATTGGTTAAGAACCCTTATTGGATGAGAATAAGCCTAGGAAGGACGAAAATGACCTAAATGTTCAACCAATGACACAAACGTACTTATTGAATGCAATAGATTGGTTGAAAACCCTAATTGGATGAGAATAAGGCTAGGGAGGACGAAAATGACCTAAATGTTCAACCAATGACACAAAATCACTTATTGGATACACAAGATTGGTTAAAAACCCTAATTGGATGAGAATAAGCCTCGGAAGAACGAAAATGACCTAAATGTTCAACCAATGACACAAACGTACTTATTAGATGCACAAGATTGGTTAAAAACCCTAATTGAATGAGAATAACCCTACGGAGGACGAAAATGACCTAAATGTTCAACCAATGACACAAAATCACTTATTCGATGCACAAGATTGGTTAAGAACCCTTATTGGATGAGAATAAGCCTAGGAAGGACGAAAATGACCTAAATGTTCAACCAATGACACAAACGTACTTATTGAATGCAATAGATTGGTTGAAAACCCTAATTGGATGAGAATAAGGCTAGGGAGGACGAAAATGACCTAAATGTTCAACCAATGACACAAAATCACTTATTGGATACACAAGATTGGTTAAAAACCCTAATTGGATGAGAATAAGCCTCGGAAGAACGAAAATGACCTAAATGTTCAACCAATGACACAAACGTACTTATTAGATGCACAAGATTTGTTAAAAACCCTAATTGAATGAGAATAACCATACGGAGGACGAAAATGACCTAAATGTTCAACCAATGACACAAAATCACTTATTGGATGCACAAGATTGGTTAAGAACCCTTATTGGATGAGAATTAGCCTAGGAAGGACGAAAATGACCTAAATGTTCAACCAATGACACAAACGTACTTATTGAATGCAATAGATTGGTTGAAAACCCTAATTGGATGAGAATAAGGCTAGGGAGGATGAAAATGACCTAAATGTTCAAACAATGACACAAACGTACTTATTGGATGCACAAGATTGGTTAAAAACCCTAATTGAATGAGAATAACCCTACGGAGGACGAAAATGACCTAAATGTTCAACCAATGACACAAAATCACTTATTGGATGCACAAGATTGGTTAAATACCCTAATTGGATGAGAATAACCCTAGGGAGGACGAAAATGACCTAAATGTTCAACCAATGACACAAAATCACTTATTGAATGCACAAGATTGATTAAAAACCTTAATTGGATGATAATAAGCCTAGGAAAGTCGAAAATGACCTTAATATTCAACCAATGACACAAACGTACTTATTGGATGAACAAGATTGGTTAAAAACCCTAATTGGATGAGAATAACCCTACGGAGGACGAAAATAACCTAAATGTTCAACCAATGACACAAAATCACTTATTGAATGCACCAGATTTGTTAAAAACCCTAATTGGATGAGAATAAGCCTAGGAAGGACGAAAATGACCTAAATGTTCAACCAATGAGACAAACGTACTTATTGGATGCACAAGATTGGTTTAAAACCCTAATTGGATGAGAATAACCCTGTGGAGGACGAAAATGACCTAAATGTTCAACCAATGACACAAAATCACTTATTGGATGCACAAGATTGGTTAAATACCCTAATTGGATGAGAATAACCCTAGGGAGGACGAAAATGACCTAAATGTTCAACCAATGACACAAAATCACTTATTGAATGGACAAGATTGATTAAAAACCCTAATTGGATGAGAATAAGCCTAGGAAGGTCGAAAATGACCTTAATGTTCAACCAATGACACAAACGTACTTATTGGATGAACAAGATTGGTTAAAAACCGTAATTGGATGAGAATAACCCTACGGAGGACGAAAATGACCTAAATGTTCAACCAATGACACAAAATCACTTATTGAATGCACCAGATTTGTTAAAAACCCTAATTGGATGAGAATAAGCCTAGGAAGGACGAAAATGACCTAAATGTTCAACCAATGACACAAACGTACTTATTGGATGCACAGCATTGGTTAAAAACCGTAATTGGATGAGAATAACCCTAGGGAGGACGAAAATGACGTAAATGTTCAACCAATGACACAAAATCACTTATTGGATGCACAAGATTGGTTAAAAACCCTAATTGGATGAGAATAAGCCTCGGAAGAACGAAAATGACCTAAATGTTCAACCAATGACACAAACGTACTTATTAGATGCACAAGATTGGTTAAAAACACTAATTGAATGAGGATAACCCTACGGAGGACGAAAATGACCTAAATGTTCAACCAATGACACAAAATCACTTATTGGATGCACAAGATTGGTTAAGAACCCTTATTGGATGAGAATTAGCCTAGGAAGGACGAAAATGACCTAAATGTTCAACCAATGACACAAACGTACTTATTGAATGCAATATATTGGTGGAAAACCCTAATTGGATGAGAATAAGGCTAGGGAGGACGAAAATGACCTAAATGTTCAACCAATGACACAAAATCACTTATTGGATGCACAAGATTGGTTAAAAACCCTAATTGGATGAGAATAAGCCTAGGGAGAACAAATATGACCTAAATGATTAACCAATGACACAAAATCACTTATTGGATGCACAAGATTGGTTAAAAATCCTAATTGGATGAGAATAAGCCTAGGAAGGACGAAAATGACCTAAATGTTCAACCAATGACACAAAATCACTTATTGGATGCACAAGATTGGTTAAATACCCTAATTGGATGAGAATAACCCTAGGGAGGACGAAAATGACCTAAATGTTCAACCAATGACACAAAATCACTTATTGAATGGACAAGATTGATTAAAAACCCTAATTGGATGAGAATAAGCCTAGGAAGGTCGAAAATGACCTTAATGTTCAACCAATGACACAAACGTACTTATTGGATGAACAAGATTGGTTAAAAACCGTAATTGGATGAGAATAACCCTACGGAGGACGAAAATGACCTAAATGTTCAACCAATGACACAAAATCACTTATTGAATGCACCAGATTTGTTAAAAACCCTAATTGGATGAGAATAAGCCTAGGAAGGACGAAAATGACCTAAATGTTCAACCAATGACACAAACGTACTTATTGGATGCACAGCATTGGTTAAAAACCGTAATTGGATGAGAATAACCCTAGGGAGGACGAAAATGACGTAAATGTTCAACCAATGACACAAAATCACTTATTGGATGCACAAGATTGGTTAAAAACCCTAATTGGATGAGAATAAGCCTCGGAAGAACGAAAATGACCTAAATGTTCAACCAATGACACAAACGTACTTATTAGATGCACAAGATTGGTTAAAAACACTAATTGAATGAGGATAACCCTACGGAGGACGAAAATGACCTAAATGTTCAACCAATGACACAAAATCACTTATTGGATGCACAAGATTGGTTAAGAACCCTTATTGGATGAGAATTAGCCTAGGAAGGACAAAAATGACCTAAATGTTCAACCAATGACACAAACGTACTTATTGAATGCAATATATTGGTGGAAAACCCTAATTGGATGAGAATAAGGCTAGGGAGGACGAAAATGACCTAAATGTTCAACCAATGACACAAAATCAATTATTGGATGCACAAGATTGGTTAAAAACCCTAATTGGATGAGAATAACCCTAGGGAGGACAAAAATGACCTAAATGTTCAACCAATGACACAAACGTAGTTATTGGATGCACAAGATTGGTTAAAAACCCTAATTGGATGAGAATAACCCTGTGGAGGACGAAAATGACCTAAATGTTCAACCAATGACACAAAATCACTTATTGGATGCACAAGATTGGTTAAATACCCTAATTGGATGAGAATAAGCCTAGGAAGGTCGAAAATGACCTAAATGTTCAACCAATAACACAAACGTACTTATTGGATGAACAAGATTGGTTAAAAACCCTAATTGGATGTGAATAACCCTACGGAGGACGAAAATGACCTAAATGTTCAACCAATGACACAAAATCACTTATTGAATGCTCCAGATTTGTTAAAAACCCTAATTGGATGAGAATAAGCCTAGGAAGGACGAAAATGACCTAAATGTTCAACCAATGACACAAACGTACTTATTAGATGAACAAGATTGGTTAAAAACCCTAATTAGATGAGAATAACCCTACGGAGGACGAAAATGACCTAAATGTTCAACCAATGACACAAAATCACTTATTGAATGCACCAGATTTGTTAAAAACCCTAATTGGATGAGAATAAGCCTAGGAAGGACGAAAATGACCTAAATGTTCAACCAATGAGACAAACGTACTTATTGGATGCACAAGATTAATTAAAAACCCTAATTGGATGAGTATAACCCTAGGGACGACGAAAATGACGTAAATGTTCTACCAATGACACAAAATCACTTATTGGATGCACAAGATTGGTTAAAAACCCTAATTGGATTAGAATAAGGCTAGGGAGGACGAAAATGACCTGAATGTTCAACCAATGACACAAAATCACTTATTGGATGCACAAGATTGGTTAAAAACCCTATTTGGATGAGAATAAGCCTCGGAAGAACGAAAATGACCTAAATGTTCAACCAATGACACAAACGTACTTATTAGATGTACAAGATTGGTTAAAAACCCTAATTGAATGAGAATAACCCTACGGAGGACGAAAATGACCTAAATGTTCAACCAATGACACAAACGTACTTATTGAATGCAATAGATTGGTTGAAAACCCTAATTGGATGAGAATAAGGCTAGGGAGGACGAAAATGACCTAAATGTTCAACCAATGACACAAAATCACTTATTGGATGCACAAGATTGGTTAAAAACCCTAATTGGATGAGAATAACCCTACGGAGGACGAAAATGACTTAAATGTTCAACCAATGACACAAAATCACTTATTGAATGCACAAGATTGGTTAAAAACCCTAATTGGATGAGAATAAGCCTAGGAAGGACGAAAATGACCTAAATGTTCAACCAATGAGACAAACGTACTTATTGGATGCACAAGATTAATTAAAAACCCTAATTGGATGAGAATAGCCCTAGGGAGGACGAAAATGACCTAAATGTTCAACCAATGACACAAAATCACTTATTGGATGCACAAGATTGGTTAAAAACCCTAATTGGATAATAATAAGGTTAGGCAGGACGAAAATGACCTAAATGTTCGACCAATGACACAAAATCACTTATTGGATGCACAAGATTGGTTAAAAACCCTAATTGGATGAGCATAACCCTAGGGAGGACAAAAATGACCTAAATGTTCAACCAATGACACAAACGTACTTATTGGATGCACAACATTGGTTAAAAACCCTAATTGGATGAGAATAACCCTACGGAGGACGAAAATGACCTAAATGTTCAACCAATGACACAAACATACTTATTGGATGCACAAGATTGGTTAAAAACCCTAATTGGATGAGAATAAGCCTAGGAAGGAAGAAAATGACCTAAATGTTCAACCAATGACCCAAACATACTTATTGGATGTACAAGATTAGTTCAAAACCCTAATTGGTTGAGAATAAGCCTAGGGAGGACGAAAATGACCTAAAAGTTCAACCAATGACACAAAATCACTTATTGGATGCACAAGATATGGTTAAAATCCCTAATTGGATGAGAATAAACCTAGGGAGGACGAAAATGACCAAAATGTTCAACCAATGACACAAACATAGTTATTGGATGCACAAGAATGGTTAAAAACCCTAACCGGATGTGAATAAGGCTAGGGAGGACGAAAATGACCTAAATATTCAACCAATGACACAAACGTACTTATTGGATGCACAAGTTTGGTTAAAAACCCTAATTGGATGAGAATAACCCTAGGGAGGACGAAAATGACCTAAATGTTAAACCAATGACACAAAATCACTTATTGGATGCACAAGAATGGTTAAAAACCCTAATTGGATGAGAACAAGCCTAGGGAGGACAAAAAATGACCGAACTGTTCAACCAATGACGCAAAATCACTTATTG
>JBBPBP010000172.1:4128-15678 GCA_037974735.1 Cicer chorassanicum
ATTTTCGTCCTTCCTAGGCTTATTCTCATCCAATTAGGGTTTTTAACCAATCTTGTGCATTCAATAAGTGATTTTGTGTCATTGGTTGAACATTTAGGTCATTTTCGTTCTCCCTAGGGTTATTCTCATCCAATTAGGGTTTTTATCCAATCTTGTGCATTCAATAAGTGATTTTGTGTCATTGGTTGAACATTTAGGTCATTTTCGTCCTCCATAGGGTTATATTCATCCAATTACGGTTTTTAACCAATCTTGTGCATCCAATAAGTACGTTTGAGTCATTGGTTGAACATTTAGGTCATTTTCGTCCTTCCTAGGCTTATTCTCATCCAATTAGGGTTTTTAACCAATCTTGTGCATCCAATAAGTGACTTTGTGTCATTGGTTGAACATTTAGGTCATTTTTGTCCTCCCTAGGGTTATTCTCATCCAATTAGGGTTTTTAACCAATCTTGTGCATCCAATAACTACGTTTGTGTCATTGGTTTAACATTTAGGTTATTTTCGTCCTTCCTAGGCTAATTCTCATCCAATAAGGGTTTTTAACCAATCTTGTGCACCCAATAAGTACGTTTGTGTCATTTGTCGAACATTTAGGTCTTTTTCGTCCTCCCTAGCCTTATTCTCATCCAATTAGGGTTTTTTACCAATCTTGTGCATTCAATAAGTGATTTTGTGTCATTGGTTGAACATTTAGGTCATTTTCATCCTCCCTAGGGTTATTCTCATCCAATTAGGGTTTTTAACCAATCTTGTGCATCCAATAAGTTATTTTGTGTCATTGGTCTAACATTTAGGTCATTTTCGTCCTCCCTAGCCTTATTCTCATCCAATTAAGGTTTTTAACCAATCTTGTGCATTCAATAAGTGATTTTGTGTCATTGGTTGAACATTTAGGTCATTTTCATCCTCCCTAGGGTTATTCTCATCCAATTAGGGTTTTTAACCAATCTTGTGCATCCAATAAGTTATTTTGTGTCATTGGTCTAAGATTTAGATCATTTTCGTCCTCCCTCGCCTTATTCTCATCCAATTAGGGTTTTTAACCAATCTTGTGCATTCAATAAGTGATTTTGTGTCATTGGTTGAACATTTAGGTCATTTTCGTCCTCCCTAGCCTTATTCTCATTCAATTAGGGTTTTTAACCAATCTTGTCAATCCAATAAGTACGTTTGTGTCATTGGTTGAACATTTAGGTCATTTTCCTCCTCCCTAGCCTTATTCTCATCCAATTTGGGTTTTTAACCAATCTTGTGCATCCAATAAGTGACTTTGTGTCATTGGTTGAACATTTAGGTCATTTTCATCCTCCCTAGGGTTATTCTCATCCAATTAGGGTTTTTAACCAATCTTGTGCATCCAATAACTATGTTTGTGTCATTGGTTGAACATTTAGGTTCTTTTCGTCCTTCCTAGTCTAATTCTCATCCAATAAGGGTTTTTAACCAATCTTGTGCATCCAATAAGTACGTTTGTGTCATTGGTCGAACATTTAGGTCATTTTCGTCCTCCCTAGCCTTATTCTCATCCAATTAGTGTTTTTAACCAATCTTGTGCATTCAATAAGTGATTTTGTGCCATTGGTTGAACATTTAGGTCATTTTCGTCCTCCCTAGGCTTATATTCATCCAGTTAGGGTTTTTAACCAATCTTGTGCATCCATTAAGTAAGTTTGTGTCATTGGTTGAACATTTAGGTCATTTTTGTCCTTCCTAGGCTTATTCTCATCCCATTAGGGTTTTTAACCAATCTTGTGTATCCATTAAGTACGTTTGTGTCATTGGTTGAACATTTAGGTCATTTTCGTCCTCCCTAGCCTTATTCTCATCCAATTAGGGTTTTTAACCAATCTTGTGCATCCAATAAGTTATTTTGTGTCATTGGTCTAACATTTAGATCATTTTCATCCTCCCTCGCCTTATTCTCATCCAATTAGGGTTTTTAACCAATCTTGTGCATTCAATAAGTGATTTTGTGTCATTGGTTGAACATTTAGGTCATTTTCGTCCTCCCTAGCCTTATTCTCATCCAATTAGGGTTTTTAACCAATCTTGTGCATCCAATAAGTACGTTTGTGTCATTGGTTGAACATTTAGGTCATTTTCCTCCTCCCTAGCCTTATTCTCATCCAATTTGGGTTTTTAACCAATCTTGTGCATCCAATAAGTGACTTTGTGTCATTGGTTGAACATTTAGGTCATTTTCGTCCTCCCTAGGGTTATTCTCATCCAATTAGGGTTTTTAACCAATCTTGTGCATCCAATAACTATGTTTGTGTCATTGGTTGAACATTTAGGTTCTTTTCGTCCTTCCTAGTCTAATTCTCATCCAATAAGGGTTTTTAACAAATCTTGTGCATCCAATAAGTACGTTTGTGTCATTGGTCGAACATTTAGGTCATTTTCGTCCTCCCTAGCCTTATTCTCATCCAATTAGGGTTTTTAACCAATCTTGTGCATTCAATAAGTGATTTTGTGCCATTGGTTGAACATTTAGGTCATTTTCGTCCTCCCTAGGGTTATTCCCATCCAATTAAGGTTTTTAAGCAATCTTGTGCATCCAATAAGTGATTTTGTGTCATTGGTTGAACATTTAGGTCATTTTCGTCCTCCCTAGCCTTATTCTCATCCAATTAGGGTTTTTAACCAATCTTGTGCATTCAATAAGTGATTTTGTGTCATTGGTTTATCATTTAGGTCATTTTCGTCCTCCCTAGGCTTATATTCATCCAGTTAGGGTTTTTAACCAATCTTGTGCATCCAATAAGTAAGTTTGTGTCATTGGTTGAACATTTAGGTCATTTTTGTCCTTCCTAGGCTTATTCTCATCCAATTAGGGTTTTTAACCAATCTTGTGCATTCAATAAGTGATTTTGTTTTATTGGTTGAACATTTAGGTCATTTTCGTCCTCCATAGGGTTATATTCATCCAATTAGGGTTTTTAACCAATCTTGTGCATCCAATAAGTACGTTTCAGTCATTGGTTGAACATTTAGGTCATTTTCGTCCTTCCTAGGCTTATTCTCATCCAATTAGGGTTTTTAACCAATCTTGTGCATCCAATAAGTACGTTTGTGTCATTGGTTGAACATTTTGGTCATTTTCGTCCTCCCTAGCCTTATTCTCATCCAATTAGGGTTTTTAACCAATCTTTTGCATCCAATAAGTTACTTTGTGTCATTGGTTGAACATTTAGGTCATTTTCGTCCTCCCTAGGGTTATTCTCATCCAATTAGGGTTTTTAACCAATCTTGTGCATCCAATAAGTGATTTTGTGTCATTGGTTGAACATTTAGGTCATTTTCGTCCTCCCTAGCCTTATTCTCATCCAATTAGGGTTTTTAACCAATCTTGTGCATCCAATAAGTACGTTTTTGTCATTGGTTGAACATTTAGGTCATTTTCCTCCTCCCTAGCCTTATTCTCATCCAATTTGGGTTTTTAACCAATCTTGTGCATCCAATAAGTGACTTTGTGTCATTGGTTGAACATTTAGGTCATTTTCGTCCTCCCTAGGGTTATTCTCATCCAATTAGGGTTTTTAACCAATCTTGTGCATCCAATAACTACGTTTGTGTCATTGGTTGATCATTTAGGTTATTTTCGTCCTTCCTAGGCTAATTCTCATCCAATAAGGGTTTTTAACGAATCTTGTGCATCCAATAAGTGAGTTTGTGTCATTGGTTGAACATTTAGGTAATTTTCGTATTCCCTATGATTATTCTCATCCAATTAGGGTTTTTAACCGATCTTGTGCATCCAATAAGTACGTTTGTGTCATTGGTTGAACATTTAGGTCATTTTCGTCCTTCCTAGGCTTATTCTCATCCAATTAGGGTTTTTAACCAATCTTGTGCATCCAATAAGTGACTTTGTGTCATTGGTTGAACATTTAGGTCATTTTCGTCCTCCCTAGGGTTATTCTCATCCAATTAGGGTTTTTAACCAATCTTGTGCATCCAATAACTACATTTGTGTCATTGGTTGAACATTTAGGTCATTTTCGTCCTCCCTAGGGTTATTCTCATCCAATTAGGGTTTTTAACCAATCTTGTGCATCCAATAAGTGATTTTGTGTCATTGGTTGAACATTTAGGTCATTTTCGTCCTCGCAATGGTTATTCTCATGCAATTAGGGTTTTTAACCAATCTTGTGCATCCAATAAGTGATTTTGTGTCATTGGTTGAACAGTTCGGTCTTTTTTTGGCCTCCCTAGGCTTATTCTCATCCAATTAGGGTTTTTAACCATTCTTGTGCATTCAATAAATACGTTTGTGTCATTGGTTGAACATTTAGGTCAAGTTCGTCCTCCCTAGGCTTATTCTCATCCAATTAGGGTTGTTAACCAATCTTGTGCATCCAATAAGTACATTTGTGTCATTGGTTGAACATTTAGGTCATTTTCGTCCTCCCTAGGGTTATTCTCATCCAATTAGGGTTTTTAACCAATCTTGTGCATCCAATAAGTGATTTTGTGTCATTGGTTGAACATTTAGGTCATTTTCGTCCTCCCTAGCCTTATTCTCATCCAATTAGGGTTTTTACCCATTCTTGTGCATCCAATAAGTACGTTTGTGTCATTGGTTGAACATTTAGGTCATTTTCGTCCTCCCTAGGTTTATTCTCATCCAATTAGGGTTTTTAACCAATCTTGTGCATCCAATAAGTACGTTTTTGTCGTTGGTTGAACTTTTAGGTCATTTTCGTCCTCCCTAGGCTTATTCTCATCCAATTAGGGTTTTTAACCAATCTTGTACATCCAATACGTACGTTTGTGTCATTGGTTGAACATTTAGGTCATTTTCGTCCTCCCTAGGCTTATTCTCATCCAATTAGGATTTTTAACCAATCTTGTGCATCCAATAAGTGATTTTGTGTCATTGGTTGAACATTTAGGTCATTTTCGTCCTCCCTAGGGTTATTCTCATCCAATTAGGGTTTTTAACCAATCTTGTGCATCCAATAAGTAAGTTTGTGTCATTGGTTGAACATTTAGGTCATTTTCGTCCTTCCTAGGATTATTCTCATCCAATTAGTGTTTTTAACCAATCTTGTGCATCCAATAAGTGATTTTGTGTCATTGGTTGAACATTTAGGTCATTTTCGTCCTCCCTAGCCTTATTCTCATCCAATTAGGGTTTTTAACCAATCTTGTGCATCCAATAAGTAAGTTTGTGTCATTGGTTGAACATTTAGGTCATTTTCGTCCTTCCTAGGCTTATTCTCATCCAATTAGGGTTTTTAACCAATCTTGTGCATCCAATAAGTACGTTTGTGTCATTGGTTGAACATTTAGGTCATTTTCGTCCTCCCTAGCCTTATTCTCATCCAATTAGGGTTTTTAACCAATCTTGTGCATCCAATAAGTGAGTTTGTGTCATTGGTCGAACATTTAGGTAATTTTCGTATTCCCTATGATTATTCTCATCCAATTAGGGTTTTTAACCAATCTTGTGCATCCAATAAGTACGTTTGTGTCATTGGTTGAACATTTAGGTCATTTTCGTCCTTCCTAGGCTTATTCTAATCCAATTAGGGTTTTTAACCAATCTTGTGCATCCAATAAGTACGTTTGTGTCATTGGTTGAACATTTAGGTTATTTTCGTCCTCCATAGCCTTATTCTCATCCAATTAGGATTTTAACCAATCTTGTGCATCCAATAAGTGACTTTGTGTCATTGGTTGAACATTTAGGTCATTTTCGTCCTCCCTAGGGTTATTCTCATCCAATTAGGGTTTTTAACCAATCTTGTGCATCCAATAACTACGTTTGTGTCATTGGTTGAACATTTAGGTTATTTTCGTCCTTCATAGGCTAATTCTCATCCAATAAGGGTTTTTAACCAATCTTGTGCATCCAATAAGTACGTTTGTGTCATTGGTCGAACATTTAGGTCATTTTCGTCCTCGCTAGCCTTATTCTCATCCAATTAGGGTTTTTAACCAATCTTGTGCATTCAATAAGTGATTTAGTGTCATTGGTTGAACATTTAGGTCATTTTCGTCCTCCCTAGGGTTATTCTCATCCAATTAGGGTTTTTTACCAATCTTGTGCATCCAATAAGTGATTTTGAGTCATTGGTTGAACATTTAGGTCATTTTCGTCCTCCCTTGCCTTATTCTCATCCAATTAGGGTTTTTAACCAATCTTGTGCATTCAATAAGTGATTTTGTGTCATTGGTTTAACATTTAGGTCATTTTCATCCTCCCTAGGCTTATATTCATCCAATTAGGGTTTTTAACCAATCTCGTGCATCCAATAAGTACGTTTGTTTCATTGGTTGAACATTTAGGTCATTTTCGTCCTTCCTAGGCTTATTCTCATCCAATTAGGGTTTTTAACCAATCTTGTGCATTCAATAAGTGATTTTGTTTTATTGGTTGAACATTTAGGTCATTTTCGTCCTCCATAGGGTTATATTCATCCAATTAGGGTTTTTAACCAATCTTGTGCATCCAATAAGTACGTTTCAGTCATTGGTTGAACATTTAGGTCATTTTCGTCCTTCCTAGGCTTATTCTCATCCAATTAGGGTTTTTAACCAATCTTGTGCATCCAATAAGTGACTTTTTGTCATTGGTTGAACATTTAGGTCATTTTCGTCCTCCCTAGGGTTATTCTCATCCAATTAGGGTTTTTAACCAATCTGGTGCATCCAATAACTACTTTTGTGTCATTGGTTGAACATTTAGGTTCTTTTCGTCCTTCCTAGTCTAATTCTCATCCAATAAGGGTTTTTAACAAATCTTGTGCATCCAATAAGTACGTTTGTGTCATTGGTCGAACATTTAGGTCATTTTCGTCCTCCCTAGCCTTATTCTCATCCAATTAGGGTTTTTAACCAATCTTGTGCATTCAATAAGTGATTTTGTGCCATTGGTTGAACATTTAGGTAATTTTCGTCCTTCCTAGGCTTATTCTCATCCAATTAGGGTTTTTAACCAATCTCGTGCATCCAATAACTACATTTGTGTCATTGGTTGAACATTTAGGTTATTTTCGTCCTTCCTAGGCTAATTCTCATCCAATAAGGGTTTTTAACCAATCTTGTGCATCCAATAAGAACGTTTCTGTCATAAGTCGAACATTTAGGCTTTTTCGTCCTCCCTGGCCTTATTCTCATCCAATTAGGGTTTTTAACCAATCTTGTGCATTCAATAAGTGATTTTGTGTCATTGGTTGAACACTTAGGTCATTTTCGTCCTCCCTAGGGTTATTCTCATCCAATTAGGGTTTTTAACTAATCTTGTGCATCCAATAAGTGATTTTGTGTCATTGGTTGAACATTTAGGTCATTTTCGTCCTCCCTAGCCTTATTCTCATCCAATTAGGGTTTTTTACCAATCTTGTGCATTCAATAAGTGATTTTGTGTCATTGGTTTAACATTTAGGTCATTTTCATCCTCCCTAGGCTTATATTCATCCAATTAGGGTTTTTAACCAATCTCGTGCATCCAATAAGTACGTTTGTGTCATTGGTTGAACATTTAGGTCATTTTCGTCCTTCCTAGGCTTATTCTCATCCAATTAGGGTTTTTAACCAATCTTGTGCATTCAATAAGTGATTTTGTTTTATTGGTTGAACATTTAGGTCATTTTCGTCCTCCATAGGGTTATATTCATCCAATTAGGGTTTTTAACCAATCTTGTGCATCCAATAAGTACGTTTCAGTCATTGGTTGAACATTTAGGTCATTTTCGTCCTTCCTAGGCTTATTCTCATCCAATTAGGGTTTTTAACCAATCTTGTGCATCCAATAAGTACGTTTGTGTCATTGGTTGAACATTTTGGTCATTTTCGTCCTCCCTAGCCTTATTCTCATCCAATTAGGGTTTTTAACCAATCTTTTGCATCCAATAAGTTACTTTGTGTCATTGGTTGAACATTTAGGTCATTTTCGTCCTCCCTAGGGTTATTCTCATCCAATTAGGGTTTTTAACCAATCTTGTGCATCCAATAAGTGATTTTGTGTCATTGGTTGAACATTTAGGTCATTTTCGTCCTCCCTAGCCTTATTCTCATCCAATTAGGGTTTTTAACCAATCTTGTGCATCCAATAAGTACGTTTTTGTCATTGGTTGAACATTTAGGTCATTTTCCTCCTCCCTAGCCTTATTCTCATCCAATTTGGGTTTTTAACCAATCTTGTGCATCCAATAAGTGACTTTGTGTCATTGGTTGAACATTTAGGTCATTTTCGTCCTCCCTAGGGTTATTCTCATCCAATTAGGGTTTTTAACCAATCTTGTGCATCCAATAACTACGTTTGTGTCATTGGTTGAACATTTAGGTTATTTTCGTCCTTCATAGGCTAATTCTCATCCAATAAGGGTTTTTAACCAATCTTGTGCATCCAATAAGTACGTTTGTGTCATTGGTCGAACATTTAGGTCATTTTCGTCCTCGCTAGCCTTATTCTCATCCAATTAGGGTTTTTAACCAATCTTGTGCATTCAATAAGTGATTTAGTGTCATTGGTTGAACATTTAGGTCATTTTCGTCCTCCCTAGGGTTATTCTCATCCAATTAGGGTTTTTTACCAATCTTGTGCATCCAATAAGTGATTTTGAGTCATTGGTTGAACATTTAGGTCATTTTCGTCCTCCCTTGCCTTATTCTCATCCAATTAGGGTTTTTAACCAATCTTGTGCATTCAATAAGTGATTTTGTGTCATTGGTTTAACATTTAGGTCATTTTCGTCCTCCCTAGGCTTATATTCATCCAATTAGGGTTTTTAACCAATCTTGTGCATCCAATAAGTAAGTTTGTGTCATTGGTTGAACATTTAGGTCATTTTCGTCCTTCCTAGGCTTATTCTCATCCAATTAGGGTTTTTAACCAATCTTGTGCATCCAATAAGTACGTTTGTGTCATTGGTTGAACATTTAGGTCATTTTTGTCCTCCCTAGCCTTATTCTCATCCAATTAGGGTTTTTAAACAATCTTGTGCATCCAATAAGTGACTTTGTGTCATTGGTTGAACATTTAGGTTATTTTCGTCCTTCCTAGGCTAATTCTCATCGAATAAGGGTTTTTAACCAATCTTGTGCATCCAATAAGTACGTTTGTGTCATTGGTCGAACATTTAGGTCATTTTCGTCCTCCCTAGCCTTATTCTCATCCAATTAGGGTTTTTAACCAATCTTGTGCAGCCAATAAGTGATTTTGTGTCATTGGTTGAACATTTAGGTCATTTTAGTCCTCCCTAGCCTTATTCTCATCCAGTTAGGTTTTTTAACCAATCTTGTGCATTCAATTACTGATTTTGTGTCATTGGCTGAACATTTACGTCATTTTCGTCCTCCCTAGGGTTATTCTCATCCAATTAGGGTTTTTAAGCAATCTCGTGCATCCAATAACTACGTTTGTGTCATTGGTTGAACATTTAGGTTATTTTCGTCCTTCCTAGGCTAATTCTCATCCAATAAGGGTTTTTAACCAATCTTGTGCATCCAATAAGTACGTTTGTGTCATAAGTCGAACATTTAGGCTTTTTCGTCCTCCCTGGCCTTATTCTCATCCAATTAGGGTTTTTAACCAATCTTGTGCATTCAATAAGTGATTTTGTGTCATTGGTTGAACACTTAGGTCATTTTCGTCCTCCCTAGGGTTATTCTCATCCACATAGGGTTTTTAACCAATCTTGTGCATCCAATAAGTGATTTTGTGTCATTGGTTGAACAATTAGGTCATTTTCGTCCTCCCTAGCCTTATTCTCATCCAATTAGGGTTTTTTACCAATCTTGTGCATTCAATAAGTGACTTTGTGTCATTGGTTTAACATTTAGGTCATTTTCATCCTCCCTCGGCTTATATTCATCCAATTAGGGTTTTTAACCAATCTCGTGCATCCAATAAGTACGTTTGTTTCATTGGTTGAACATTTAGGTCATTTTCGTCCTTCCTAGGCTTATTCTCATCCAATTAGGGTTTTTAACCAATCTTGTGCATTCAATAAGTGATTTTGTTTTATTGGTTGAACATTTAGGTCATTTTCGTCCTCCATAGGGTTATATTCATCCAATTAGGGTTTTTAACCAATCTTGTGCATCCAATAAGTACGTTTCAGTCATTGGTTGAACATTTAGGTCATTTTCGTCCTTCCTAGGCTTATTCTCATCCAATTAGGGTTTTTAACCAATCTTGTGCATCCAATAAGTGACTTTTTGTCATTGGTTGAACATTTAGGTCATTTTCGTCCTCCCTAGGGTTATTCTCATCCAATTAGGGTTTTTAACCAATCTGGTGCATCCAATAACTACGTTTGTGTCATTGGTTGAACATTTAGGTTCTTTTCGTCCTTCCTAGTCTAATTCTCATCCAATAAGGGTTTTTAACAAATCTTGTGCATCCAATAAGTACGTTTGTGTCATTGGTCGAACATTTAGGTCATTTTCGTCCTCCCTAGCCTTATTCTCATCCAATTAGGGTTTTTAACCAATCTTGTGCATTCAATAAGTGATTTTGTGCCATTGGTTGAACATTTAGGTAATTTTCGTCCTTCCTAGGCTTATTCTCATCCAATTAGGGTTTTTAACCAATCTCGTGCATCCAATAACTACATTTGTGTCATTGGTTGAACATTTAGGTTATTTTCGTCCTTCCTAGGCTAATTCTCATCCAATAAGGGTTTTTAACCAATCTTGTGCATCCAATAAGAACGTTTCTGTCATAAGTCGAACATTTAGGCTTTTTCGTCCTCCCTGGCCTTATTCTCATCCAATTAGGGTTTTTAACCAATCTTGTGCATTCAATAAGTGATTTTGTGTCATTGGTTGAACACTTAGGTCATTTTCGTCCTCCCTAGGGTTATTCTCATCCAATTAGGGTTTTTAACTAATCTTGTGCATCCAATAAGTGATTTTGTGTCATTGGTTGAACATTTAGGTCATTTTCGTCCTCCCTAGCCTTATTCTCATCCAATTAGGGTTTTTTACCAATCTTGTGCATTCAATAAGTGATTTTGTGTCATTGGTTTAACATTTAGGTCATTTTCATCCTCCCTAGGCTTATATTCATCCAATTAGGGTTTTTAACCAATCTCGTGCATCCAATAAGTACGTTTGTGTCATTGGTTGAACATTTAGGTCATTTTCGTCCTTCCTAGGCTTATTCTCATCCAATTAGGGTTTTTAACCAATCTTGTGCATTCAATAAGTGATTTTGTTTTATTGGTTGAACATTTAGGTCATTTTCGTCCTCCATAGGGTTATATTCATCCAATTAGGGTTTTTAACCAATCTTGTGCATCCAATAAGTACGTTTCAGTCATTGGTTGAAGATTTAGGTCATTTTCGTCCTTCCTAGGCTTATTCTCATCCAATTAGGGTTTTTAACCAATCTTGTGCATCCAATAAATGACTTTTTGTCATTGGTTGAACATTTAGGTCATTTTCGTCCTCCCTAGGGTTATTCTCATCCAATTAGGGTTTTTAACCAATCTGGTGCATCCAATAACTACGTTTGTGTCATTGGTTGAACATTTAGGTTCTTTTCGTCCTTCCTAGTCTAATTCTCATCCAATAAGGGTTTTTAACAAATCT
>JBBPBP010000172.1:20444-38427 GCA_037974735.1 Cicer chorassanicum
CCTAGGCTTATATTCATCCAGTTAGGGTTTTTAACCAATCTTGTGCATCCAATAAGTAAGTTTGTGTCATTGGTTGAACATTTAGGTCATTTTTGTCCTTCCTAGGCTTATTCTCATCCAATTAGGGTTTTTAACCAATCTTGTGCATTCAATAAGTGATTTTGTTTTATTGGTTGAACATTTAGGTCATTTTCGTCCTCCATAGGGTTATATTCATCCAATTAGGGTTTTTAACCAATCTTGTGCATCCAATAAGTACGTTTCAATCATTGGTTGAACATTTAGGTCATTTTCGTCCTTCCTAGGCTTATTCTCATCCAATTAGGGTTTTTAACCAATCTTGTGCATCCAATAAGTACGTTTGTGTCATTGGTTGAACATTTTGGTCATTTTCGTCCTCCCTAGCCTTATTCTCATCCAATTAGGGTTTTTAACCAATCTTTTGCATCCAATAAGTTACTTTGTGTCATTGGTTGAACATTTAGGTCATTTTCGTCCTCCCTAGGGTTATTCTCATCCAATTAGGGTTTTTAACCAATCTTGTGCATCCAATAAGTGATTTTGTGTCATTGGTTGAACATTTAGGTCATTTTCGTCCTCCCTAGCCTTATTCTCATCCAATTAGGGTTTTTAACCAATCTTGTGCATTCAATAAGTCATTGGTTGAACATTTAGGTCATATTCGTCCTCCCTTGCCTTCTTCTCATCCAATTTGGGTTTTTAACCAATCTTGTGCATCCAATAAGTAAGTTTGTGTCATTGGTTGAACATTTAGGTCATTTTCGTCCTTCCTAGGCTTATTCTCATCCAATTAGGGTTTTTAACCAATCTTGTGCATCCAATAAGTGATTTTGTGTCATTGGTTGAACATTTAGGTCATTTTCGTCCTCCCTAGGGTTATTCTCATCCAATTAGGGTTTTTAACCAATCTTGTGCATCCAATAACTATGTTTGTGTCATTGGTTGAACATTTAGGTCATTTTCGTCCTCCCTAGCCTTATTCTCATCCAATTAGGGTTTTTAACCAATCTTGTGCATCCAATAAGTACATTTGTGTCATTGGTCGAACATTTAGGTCATTTTCGTCCTCCCTAGCGTTATTCTCATCCAATTAGATTTTTTAACCAATCTTGTGCTTTCAATAAGTGATTTTGTGTCATTGGTTGAACATTTAGGTCATTTTCATCCTCCCTAGGGTTATTCTCATCCAATTAGGGTTTTTAACCAATCTTGTGCATCCAATAACTAAGTTTGTGTCATTGGTTGAACATTTAGGTCATTTTCGTCCTCCCTAGCCTTATTCTCAACCAATTAGGGTTTTTAACCAATCTTGTGCATCCAATAAGTGACTTTGTGTCATTGGTTGAACATTTAGGTCATTTTCGTCCTCCCTAGGGTTATTCTCATCCAATTAGGATTTTTAACCAATCTTGTGCATCCAATAACTACGTTTGTGTCATTGGTTGAACATTGAGGTCATTTTCGTCCTTCCTATGCATATTGTCATCCAATTAGAGTTTTTAACCAATCTTGTGCATCCAATAAGTAAGTTTGTGTCATTGGTTGAACATTGAGGTCATTTTCGTCCTTCCTATGCATATTCTCATCCAATTAGCGTTTTTAACCAATCTTGTGCATCCAATAAGTGATTTTGTGTCATTGGTTGAACATTTAGGTCATTTTCGTCCTCCCTAGGGTTATTCTCATCCAATTAGGGTTTTTAACCAATCTTGTGCATCCAATAACTATGTTTGTGTCATTGGTTGAACATTTAGGTCATTTTCGTCCTCCCTAGCCTTATTCTCATCCAATTAGGGTTTTTAACCAATCTTGTGCATCCAATAAGTGACTTTGTGTCATTGGTTGAACATTTAGGTCATTTTCGTCCTCCCTAGGGTTATTCTCATCCAATTAGGGTTTTTAACCAATCTTGTGCATCCAATAACTACGTTTGTGTCATTGGTTGAACATTTAGGTTATTTTCGTCCTTCCTAGGCTTATTCTCATCCAATAAGGGTTTTTAACCAATCTTGTGCATCCAATAAGTACGTTTGTGTCATTGGTCGAACATTTAGGTCATTTTCGTCCTCCCTAGCCTTATTCTCATCCAATTAGGGTTTTTAACCAATCTTGTGCATCCAATAAGTGATTTTGTGTCATTGGTTGAACATTTAGGTCATTTTCATCCTCCCTAGGGTTATTCTCATCCAATTAGGGTTTTTAACCAATCTTGTGCATCCAATAAGTACGTTTGTGTCATTGGTTAAACATTTAGGTCACTTTCGTCCATCCTAGGCTTATTCTCTTCTAATTAGGGTTTTTAGCCAATCTTGTGCATCCAATAAGTGAATTTGTGTCACTGGTTAAATATTTAGGTCATTTTCGTCCTCCCTAGGGTTATTCTCATCCAATTAGGGTTTTTAACCAATCTTGTGCATCCAATAAGTACGTTTGTGTCATTGGTTGAACATTTAGGTCATTTTCGTCCTCCCTAGGCTTATTCTCATCCAATTAGGGTTTTTAACCAATCTTGTGCATCCAATAAGTGCTTTTGTGTCATTGGTTGAACATTTAGGTCATTTTCGTCCTCCCTAGGGTTATTCTCATCCAATTAGGGTTTTTAACCAATCTTGTGCATCCAATAAGTGATTTTGTGTCATTGGTTGAACATTTAGGTCATTTTCGTCCTCCCTAGCCTTATTCTCATCCAATTAGGGTTTTTACCCATTCTTGTGCATCCAATAAGTACGTTTGTGTCATTGGTTGAACATTTAGGTCATTTTCGTCCTCCCTAGGTTTATTCTCATCCAATTAGGGTTTTTAACCAATCTTGTGCATCCAATAAGTGATTTTGTGTCATTGGTTGAACATTTTGGTCATTTTCGTCCTCCCTACGGTTATTCTCATCCAATTAGGGTTTTTAACCAATCTTGTGCATCCAATAAGTGATTTTGTGTCATTGGTTGAACATTTAGGTCATTTTCGTCCTCCCTAGGCTTATTCTCATCCAATTAGGGTTTTTAACCATTCTTGTGCATCCAATAAGTGATTTTGTGTCATTGGTTGAACATTTAGGTCATTTTCGTCCTCCCTAGGGTTATTCTCATCCAATTAGGGTTTTTAACCAATCTTGTGCATCCAATAAGTGATTTTGTGTCATTGGTTGAACATTTAGGTCATTTTCGTCCTCCGTAGGGTTATTCTCATTCAATTAGGGTTTTTAACCAATCTTGTGCATCTAATAAGTACGTTTGTGTCATTGGTTGAACATTTAGGTCATTTTCGACCTTCCTAGGCTGATTCTCATCCAATTAGGGTTCTTAACCAATCTTGTGAATCCAATAAGTGATTTTGTGTCATTGGTTGAACATTTAGGTCATTTTCGTCCTCCATAGCCTTATTCTCATCCAATTAGGGTTTTTAACCAATCTTGTGCATCCAATAAGTGATTTTGTGTCATTGGTTGAACATTTAGGTCATTTTCGTCCTCCCTAGCCTTATTCTCATCCAATTAGGGTTTTTAACCAATCTTGTGCATTCAATAAGTGATTTTGTGTCATTGGTTTATCATTTAGGTCATTTTCGTCCTTCCTAGGCTTATATTCATCCAGTTAGGGTTTTTAACCAATCTTGTGCATCCAATAAGTAAGTTTGTGTCATTGGTTGAACATTTAGGTCATTTTTGTCCTTCCTAGGCTTATTCTCATCCAATTAGGGTTTTTAACCAATCTTGTGCATTCAATAAGTGATTTTGTTTTATTGGTTGAACATTTAGGTCATTTTCGTCCTCCATAGGGTTATATTCATCCAATTAGGGTTTTTAACCAATCTTGTGCATCCAATAAGTACGTTTCAGTCATTGGTTGAACATTTAGGTCATTTTCGTCCTTCCTAGGCTTATTCTCATCCAATTAGGGTTTTTAACCAATCTTGTGCATCCAATAAGTACGTTTGTGTCATTGGTTGAACATTTTGGTCATTTTCGTCCTCCCTAGCCTTATTCTCATCCAATTAGGGTTTTTAACCAATCTTTTGCATCCAATAAGTTACTTTGTGTCATTGGTTGAACATTTAGGTCATTTTCGTCCTCCCTAGGGTTATTCTCATCCAATTAGGGTTTTTAACCAATCTTGTGCATCCAATAAGTGATTTGGTGTCATTGGTTGAACATTTAGGTCATTTTCATCCTCCCTAGCCTTATTCTCATCCAATTAGGGTTTTTAACCAATCTTGTGCATCCAATAAGTACGTTTTTGTCATTGGTTGAACATTTAGGTCATTTTCCTCCTCCCTAGCCTTATTCTCATCCAATTTGGGTTTTTAACCAATCTTGTGCATCCAATAAGTGACTTTGTGTCATTGGTTGAACATTTAGGTCATTTTCGTCCTCCCTAGGGTTATTCTCATCCAATTAGGGTTTTTAACCAATCTTGTGCATCCAATAACTACGTTTGTGTCATTGGTTGATCATTTAGGTTATTTTCGTCCTTCCTAGGCTAATTCTCATCCAATAAGGGTTTTTAACGAATCTTGTGCATCCAATAAGTGAGTTTGTGTCATTGGTTGAACATTTAGGTAATTTTCGTATTCCCTATGATTATTCTCATCCAATTAGGGTTTTTAACCGATCTTGTGCATCCAATAAGTACGTTTGTGTCATTGGTTGAACATTTAGGTCATTTTCGTCCTTCCTAGGCTTATTCTCATCCAATTAGGGTTTTTAACCAATCTTGTGCATCCAATAAGTGACTTTGTGTCATTGGTTGAACATTTAGGTCATTTTCGTCCTCCCTAGGGTTATTCTCATCCAATTAGGGTTTTTAACCAATCTTGTGCATCCAATAAGTGATTTTGTGTCATTGGTTGAACATTTAGGTCATTTTCGTCCTCCCTAGCCTTATTCTCATCCAATTAGGGTTTTTAACCAATCTTGTGCATTCAATAAGTGATTTTGTGTCATTGGCTGAACATTTACGTCATTTTCGTCCTCCCTAGGGTTATTCTCATCCAATTAGGGTTTTTAACCAATCTTGTGCATCCAATAAGTAAGTTGGCGTCATTGGTTGAACATTTAGGTCATTTTCGTCCTTCCTAGGCTTATTCTCATCCAATTAGGGTTTTTAACCAATCTTGTGCATCCAATAAGTGATTTTGTGTCATTGGTTGAACATTTAGGTCATTTTCGTCCTCCCTAGGGTTATTCTCATCCAATTAGGCTTTTTAACCAATCTTGTGCATCCAATAACTATGTTTGTGTCATTGGTTGAACATTTAGGTCATTTTCGTCCTCCCTAGCCTTATTCTCATCCAATTAGGGTTTTTAACCAATCTTGTGCATCCAATAAGTGACTTTGTGTCATTGGTTGAACATTTAGGTCATTTTCGTCCTCCCTAGGGTTATTCTCATCCAATTAGGATTTTTAACCAATCTTGTGCATCCAATAACTATGTTTGTGTCATTGGTTGAACATTTAGGTTATTTTCATCTTTCCTAGGCTAATTCTCATCCAATAAGGGGTTTTAACCAATCTTGTGCATCCAATAACTACGTTTGTGTCATTGGTTGAACATTGAGGTCATTTTCGTCCTTCCTATGCATATTCTCATCCAATTAGAGTTTTTAACCAATCTTGTGCATCCAATAAGTAAGTTTGTGTCATTGGTTGAACATTGAGGTCATTTTCGTCCTTCCTATGCATATTCTCATCCAATTAGAGTTTTTAACCAATCTTGTGCATCCAATAAGTGATTTTGTGTCATTGGTTGAACATTTAGGTCATTTTCGTCCTCCCTAGGGTTATTCTCATCCAATTAGGGTTTTTAACCAATCTTGTGCATCCAATAACTATGTTTGTGTCATTGGTTGAACATTTAGGTCATTTTCGTCCTCCCTAGCCTTATTCTCATCCAATTAGGGTTTTTAACCAATCTTGTGCAGCCAATAAGTGATTTTGTTTCATTGGTTGAACATTTAGGTCATTTTCGTCCTCCCTAGCCTTATTCTCATCCAATTAGGGTTTTTAACCAATATTGTGCATTCAATAAGTGATTTTGTGTCATTGGCTGAACATTTACGTCATTTTCGTCCTGCCTAGGGTTATTCTCATCCAATTAGGGTTTTTAACCAATCTTGTGCATCCAATAACTATGTTTGTGTCATTGGTTGAACATTTAGGTCATTTTCGTCCTCCCTAGCCTTATTCTCATCCAATTAGGGTTTTTAACCAATCTTGTGCAGCCAATAAGTGATTTTGTTTCATTGGTTGAACATTTAGGTCATTTTCGTCCTCCCTAGCCTTATTCTCATCCAATTAGGGTTTTTAACCAATCTTGTGCATTCAATAAGTGATTTTGTGTCATTGGCTGAAAATTTACGTCATTTTCGTCCTCCCTAGGGTTATTCTCATCCAATTAGGGTTTTTAACCAATCTTGTGCATCCAATAACTATGTTTGTGTCATTGGTTGAACATTTAGGTCATTTTCGTCCTCCCTAGCCTTATTCTCATCCAATTAGGGTTTTTAACCAATCTTGTGCATCCAATAAGTGACTTTGTGTCATTGGTTGAACATTTAGGTCATTTTCGTCCTCCCTAGGGTTATTCTCATCCAATTAGGATTTTTAACCAATCTTGTGCATCCAATAACTACGTTTGTGTCATTGGTTGAACATTGAGGTCATTTTCGTCCTTCCTATGCATATTGTCATCCAATTAGAGTTTTTAACCAATCTTGTGCATCCAATAAGTAAGTTTGTGTCATTGGTTGAACATTGAGGTCATTTTCGTCCTTCCTATGCATATTCTCATCCAATTAGCGTTTTTAACCAATCTTGTGCATCCAATAAGTGATTTTGTGTCATTGGTTGAACATTTAGGTCATTTTCGTCCTCCCTAGGGTTATTCTCATCCAATTAGGGTTTTTAACCAATCTTGTGCATCCAATAACTATGTTTGTGTCATTGGTTGAACATTTAGGTCATTTTCGTCCTCCCTAGCCTTATTCTCACCCAATTAGGGTTTTTAACCAATCTTGTGCATTCAATAAGTGATTTTGTGTCATTGGTTTAACATTTAGGTCATTTTCATCCTCCCTAGGCTTATTCTCATCCAATTAGGGTTTTTAACCAATCTTGTGCATCCAATAAGTGACTTTGTGTCATTGGTTGTACATTTAGGTCATTTTCGTCCTCCCTAGGGTTATTCTCATCCAATTAGGATTTTTAACCAATCTTGTGCATCCAATAACTACGTTTGTGTCATTGGTTGAACATTTAGGTCATTTTCGTCCTCCCTAGGGTTATTCTCATCCAATTAGGGTTTTTAACCAATCTTGTGCATCCAATAAGTACGTTTGTGTCATTGGTCGAACAGTTAGGTCATTTTCGACCTCCCTAGCCTTATTCTCATCCAATTAGGGTTTTTAACGAATCTTGTGCAGCCAATAAGTGATTTTGGGTCATTGGTTGAACATTTAGGTCATTTTCATCCTCCCTAGCCTTTTTCTCATCCAATTAGGTTTTTTAACCGATCTTGTGCATTCAATAACTGATTTTGTGTCATTGGCTGAACATTTACGTCATTTTCGTCCTCCCTAGGATTATTCTCATCCAATTAGGGTTTTTAACCAATCTTGTGCATCCAATAAGTAAGTTTGTGTCATTGGTTGAACATTGAGGTCATTTTCGTCCTTCCTATGCATATTCTCATCCAATTAGGGTTTTTAACCAATCTTGTGCATCCAATAAGTGATTTTGTGTCATTGGTTGAACATTTAGGTCATTTTCGTCCTCCCTAGGGTTATTCTCATCCAATTAGGGTTTTTAACCAATCTTGTGCATCCAATAACTACGTTTGTGTCATTGGTTGAACATTTAGGTTATTTTCGTCCTTCCTAGGCTTATTCTCATCCAATTAGGGTTTTTATCCAATCTTGTGCATCCAATAAGTACGTTTGTGTCATTGGTCGAACATTTAGCTTATTTTCGTGCTCCCTAGGCTTATTCTCATCCAATTAGGGTTTTTAACGAATCTTGTGCATCAAATAACTACGTTTGTGTCATTGGTTGAACATTTAGGTTATTTTCGTCCTTCCTAGGCTAATTCTCATCCAATAAGGGTTTTTAACCAATCTTGTGCATCCAATAAGTATGTTTGTGTCATTCGTCGAACATTTAGGTCATTTTCGTCCTCCTTAGCCGTATTCTCATCCAATTAGGGTTTTTAACCAATCTTGTGCAGCCAATAAGTGATTTTGTGTCATTGGTTGAACATTTAGGTCATTTTCGTCCTCCCTAGCCTTCTTCTCATCCAATTAGGTTTTTTAACCAATCTTGTGCATTCAATAACTGATTTTGTGTCATTGGCTCAACATTTACGTCATTTTCGTCCTCCCTAGGGTTATTCTCATCCAATTAGGGTTTTTAACCAATCTTGTGCATCCAATAAGTAAGTTTGTGTCAGTGGTTGAACATTGAGGTCATTTTCGTCCTTCTTATGCATATTCTCATCCAATTAGAGTTTTTAACCAATCTTGTGCATCCAATAAGTGATTTTGTGTCATTGGTTGAACATTTAGGTCTTTTTCGTCCTCCCTAGGGTTATTCTCATCCAATTAGGGTTTTTAACCAATCTTGTGCATCCAATAACTATGTTTGTGTCATTGGTTGAACATTTAGGTCATTTTCGTCCTCCCTAGCCTTATTCTCATCCAATTAGGGTTTTTAACCAATCTTGTGCAGCCAATAAGTGATTTTGTTTCATTGGTTGAACATTTAGGTCATTTTCGTCCTCCCTAGCCTTATTCTCATCCAATTAGGGTTTTTAACCAATCTTGTGCATTCAATAAGTGATTTTGTGTCATTGGCTGAAAATTTACGTCATTTTCGTCCTCCCTAGGGTTATTCTCATCCAATTAGGGTTTTTAACCAATCTTGTGCATCCAATAACTATGTTTGTGTCATTGGTTGAACATTTAGGTCATTTTCGTCCTCCCTAGCCTTATTCTCATCCAATTAGGGTTTTTAACCAATCTTGTGCATCCAATAAGTGACTTTGTGTCATTGGTTGAACATTTAGGTCATTTTCGTCCTCCCTAGGGTTATTCTCATCCAATTAGGATTTTTAACCAATCTTGTGCATCCAATAACTACGTTTGTGTCATTGGTTGAACATTGAGGTCATTTTCGTCCTTCCTATGCATATTGTCATCCAATTAGAGTTTTTAACCAATCTTGTGCATCCAATAAGTAAGTTTGTGTCATTGGTTGAACATTGAGGTCATTTTCGTCCTTCCTATGCATATTCTCATCCAATTAGCGTTTTTAACCAATCTTGTGCATCCAATAAGTGATTTTGTGTCATTGGTTGAACATTTAGGTCATTTTCGTCCTCCCTAGGGTTATTCTCATCCAATTAGGGTTTTTAACCAATCTTGTGCATCCAATAACTACGTTTGTGTCATTGGTTGAACATTTAGGTTATTTTCGTCCTTCCTAGGCTTATTCTCATCCAATTAGGGTTTTTATCCAATCTTGTGCATCCAATAAGTACGTTTGTGTCATTGGTCGAACATTTAGGTTATTTTCGTGCTCCCTAGGCTTATTCTCATCCAATTAGGGTTTTACACCAATCTTGTGCATCAAATAACTACGTTTGTGTCATTGGTTGAACATTTAGGTTATTTTCGTCCTTCCTAGGCTAATTCTCATCCAATAAGGGTTTTTAACCAATCTTGTGCATCCAATAAGTATGTTTGTGTCATTGGTCGAACATTTAGGTCATTTTCGTCCTCCCTAGCCTTATTCTCATCCAATTAGTGTTTTTAACCAATCTTGTGCAGCCAATAAGTGATTTTGTGTCATTGGTTGAACATTTAGGTCATTTTCGTCCTTCCTAGGCTTATTCTCATCCAATTAGGGTTTTTAACCAATCTTGTGCATCCAATAAGTGACTTTGTGTCATTGGTTGAACATTTAGGTCATTTTCGTCCTCCCTAGGGTTATTCTCATCCAATTAGGGTTTTTAACCAATCTTGTGCATCCAATAAGTAAAATTGTGTCATTGGTTGAACATTTAGGTCATTTTCGTCCTCCCTAGGGTTATTCTCATCCAATTAGGGTTTTTAACCAATCTTGTGCATCCAATAACTACGTTTGTGTCATTGGTTGAACATTTAGGTTATTTTCGTCCTTCCTAGGCTAATTCTCATCCAATAAGGGTTTTTAACCAATCTTGTGCATCCAATAAGTGATTTTGTGTCATTGGTTGAACATTTAGGTCATTTTCGTCCTCCCTAGCCTTATTCTCATCCAATTAGGGTTTTTAACCAATCTTGTGCATCCAATAAGTGACTTTGTGTCATTGGTTGAACATTTAGGTCATTTTCGTCCTCCCTAGGGTTATTCTCATCCAATTAGGGTTTTTAACCAATCTTGTGCATCCAATAAGTACATTTGTGTCATTGGTTGAACATTTAGGTCATTTTCGTCCTCCCAAGGCTTATTCTCGTCCAATTAGGGTTTTTAACCAATCTTGTGCATCCAATACGTGATTTTGTATCATTGGTTGAACATTTAGGTCATTTTCGTCATCCCAAGACTTATTCTCGTCCTATTAGTGTTTTTAACCAATCTTGTGCATCCAATAAGTTATTTTGTGTCATTGGTTGAACATTTAGGTCATTTTCGTCATCCCAAGGCTTAATCTCGTCCAATTAGGGTTTTTTACCAATCTTTTGCATCCAATAAGTGATTTTGTGTCATTGGTTGAATATTTAGGTCATTTTCGTCCTCCCAAGGCTTATTCTCGTCCAATTAGGGTTTTTAACCAATCTTGTGCATCCAATAAGTGATTTTGTGTCATTGGTTGAACATTTAGGTCATTTTCGTCCTCCCTAGGCTTATTCTCATCCAATTAGGATTTTTAACCAATCTTGTGCATCCAATAAGTACGTTTGTGTCATTGGTTGAACATTTAGGTCATTTTCGTCCTCCCTAGGCTTATTCTCACCCAATTAGGGTTTTTAACCAATCTTGTGCATCCAATAAGTGATTTTGTGTCATTGGTTGAACATTTAGGTCATTTTCGTCCTCCCTAGCCTTATTCTCATCCAATTAGGGTTTTTAACCAATCTTGTGCATCCAATAAGTAAGTTTGTGTCATTGGTTGAACATTTAGGTCATTTTCGTCCTTCCTAGGCTTATTCTCATCCAATTAGGGTTTTTAACCAATCTTGTGCATCCAATAAGTACGTTTGTGTCATTGGTTGAACATTTAGGTCATTTTCGTCCTCCATAGCCTTATTCTCATCCAATTAGGGTTTTTAACCAATCTTGTGCATCCAATAAGTACGTTTGTGTCATTGGTTCAACATTTAGGTCATTTTCGTCCTCCCTAGCCTTATTCTCATCCAATTAGGGTTTTTAACCAATCTTGTGCATCCAATAAGTGACTTTGTGTCATTGGTTGAACATTTAGGTCATTTTCGTCCTCCCTAGGGTTATTCTCATCCAATTAGGGTTTTTAACCAATCTTGTGCATCCAATAACTACATTTGTGTCATTGGTTGAACATTTAGGTCATTTTCGTCCTCCCTAGGGTTATTCTCATCCAATTAGGGTTTTTAACCAATCTTGTGCATCCAATAAGTGATTTTGTGTCATTGGTTGAACATTTAGGTCATTTTCGTCCTCCCTAGCCTTATTCTCATCCAATTAGGGTTTTTAACCAATCTTGTGCATCCAATAAGTACGTTTTTGTCATTGGTTGAACATTTAGGTCATTTTCCTCCTCCCTAGCCTTATTCTCATCCAATTTGGGTTTTTAACCAATCTTGTGCATCCAATAAGTGACTTTGTGTCATTGGTTGAACATTTAGGTCATTTTCGTCCTCCCTAGGGTTATTCTCATCCAATTAGGGTTTTTAACCAATCTTGTGCATCCAATAACTACGTTTGTGTCATTGGTTGAACATTTAGGTTCTTTTCGTCCTTCCTAGGCTAATTCTCATCCAATAAGGGTTTTTAACCAATCTTGTGCATCCAATAAGTACGTTTGTGTCATTGGTTGAACATTTAGGTCATTTTCGTCCTCCCTAGCCTTATTCTCATCCAATTAGGGTTTTTAACCAATCTTGTGCAGCCAATAAGTGATTTTGTGTCATTGGTTGAACATTTAGGTCATTTTCGTCCTCCCTAGCCTTATTGTCTTCCAATTAGGTTTTTTAACCAATCTTGTGCATTCAATTAGTGATTTTGTGTCATTGGCTGAACATTTACGTCATTTTCGTCCTCCCTAGGGTTATTCGCATCCAATTAGGTTTTTTAACCAATCTTGTGCATTGAATAAGTGATTTTGTGTCATTGGCTGAACATTTACGTCATTTTCGTCCTCCCTAGGGTTATTCTCATCCAATTAGGGTTTTTAACCAATCTTGTGCATCCAATAAGTGATTTTGTGTCATTGGTTGAACATTTAGGTCATTTTCGTCCTCCCTAGCCTTATTCTCATCCAATTAGGGTTTTTAACCAATCTTGTGCATCCAATAAGTGATTTTGTGTCATTGGTTGAACATTTAGGTCATTTTCGTCCTCCCTAGGGCTATTCTCATCCAATTAGGGTTTTTAACCAATCTTGTGCATCCAATAACTACGTTTGTGTCATTGGTTGAACATTTATGTCATTTTCGTTCTTCCGAGGCTTATTCTCATCCAATTAGGGTTTTTAACCAATCTTGTGCATCCAATAAGTGATTTTGTGTCATTGGTTGAACATTTAGGTCATTTTCGTCCTCCCTAGCCTTATTCTCATCCAATTAGGGTTTTTAACCAATCTTGTGCATTCAATAAGTGATTTTGTGTCATTGGCTGAACATTTAGGTCATTTTCGTCCTCCGTAGGGTTATTCTCATCCAATTAGGGTTTTTAACCAATCTTGTTCATCCAATAAGTACGTTTGTGTCATTGGTTGAACACTTAGGTCATTTTCGACCTTCCTAGGCTTATTCTCATCCAATTAGGGTTTTTAATCAATCTTGTGCATTCAATAAGTGATTTTGTGTCATTGGTTGAACATTTAGGTCATTTTCGTCCTCCCTAGCCTTATTCTCATCCAATTAGGGTTTTTAACCAATCTTGTGCATCCAATAAGTGATTTTGTGTCATTGGTTGAACATTTAGGTCATTTTCGTCCTCCCTAGGGTTATTCTCATCCAATTAGGATTTTTAACCAATCTTGTGCATCCAATAACTACGTTTGTGTCATTGGTTGAACATTGAGGTCATTTTCGTCCTTCCTATGCATATTCTCATCCAATTAGAGTTTTTAACCAATCTTGTGCATCCAATAAGTTAGTTTGTGTCATTGGTTGAACATTGATGTCATTTTCGTCCTTCCTATGCATATTCTCATCCAATTAGAGTTTTTAACCAATCTTGTGCATCCAATAAGTGATTTTGTGTCATTGGTTGAACATTTAGGTCATTTTCGTCCTTCCTAGGGTTATTCTCATCCAATTAGGGTTTTTAACCAATCTTCTGCATCCAATAACTATGTTTGTGTCATTGGTTGAACATTTAGGTCATTTTCGTCCTCCCTAGCCTTATTCTCATCCAATTAGGGTTTTTAACCAATCTTGTGCAGCCAATAAGTGATTTTGTTTTATTCGGGTAACATTTAGGTCATCTTCGTCCTCCCTAGCCTTATTCTCATCCAATTAGGGTTTTTAACCAATCTTGTGCATCCAATAAGTGATTTTGTGTCATTGGTTGAACATTTAGGTCATTTTCGTCCTCCCTAGGGTTATTCTCATCCAATTAGGGTTTTTAACCAATCTTGTGCATCCAATAAGTACGTTTGTGTCATTGGTCGAACATTTAGGTCATTTTCGACCTCCCTAGCCTTATTCTCATCCAATTAGGGTTTTTAACGAATCTTGTGCAGCCAATAAGTGATTTTGGGTCATTGGTAGAACATTTAGGTCATTTTCGTCCTCCCTAGCCTTATTCTCATCCAATTAGGTTTTTTAACCAATCTTGTGCATTCAATAACTGATTTTGTGTCATTGGCTGAACATTTACGTCATTTTCGTCCTCCCTAGGGTTATTCTCATCCAATTAGGATTTTTAACCAATCTTGTGCATCCAATAAGTAAGTTTGTGTCATTGGTTGAACATTGAGGTCATTTTCGTCCTTCCTATGCATATTCTCATCCAATTAGGGTTTTTAACCAATCTTGTGCATCCAATAAGTGATTTTGTGTCATTGGTTGAACATTTAGGTCATTTTCGTCCTCCCTAGGGTTATTCTCATCCAATTAGGGTTTTTAACCAATCTTGTGCATCCAATAACTACGTTTGTGTCATTGGTTGAACATTTAGGTTATTTTCGTCCTTCCTAGGCTTATTCTCATCCAATTAGGGTTTTTATCCAATCTTGTGCATCCAATAAGTACGTTTGTGTCATTGGTCGAACATTTAGGTTATTTTCGTGCTGCCTAGGCTTATTCTCATCCAATTAGGGTTTTTAACCAATCTTGTGCATCAAATAACTACGTTTGTGTCATTGGTTGAACATTTTGGTTATTTTCGTCCTTCCTAGGCTAATTGTCATCCAATAAGGGTTTTTAACCAATCTTGTGCATCCAATAAGTATGTTTGTGTCATTGGTCGAACATTTAGGTCATTTTCATCCTCCCTAGCCTTATTCTCATCCAATTAGGGTTTTTAACCAATCTTGTGCAGCCAATATGTGATTTTGTGTCATTGGTTGAACATTTAGGTCATTTTCGTCCTCCCTAGCCTTATTCTCATCCAATTAGGTTTTTTAACCAATCTTGTGCATTCAATAACTGATTTTGTGTCATTGGCTCAACATTTACGTCATTTTCGTCCTCCCTAGGGTTATTCTCATCCAATTAGGGTTTTTAACCAATCTTGTGCATCCAATAAGTAAGTTTGTGTCAGTGGTTGAACATTGAGGTCAATTTCGTCCTTCCTATGCATATTCTCATCCAATTAGGGTTTTTAACCAATCTTGTGCATCCAATAAGTGATTTTGTGTCATTGGTTGAACATTTAGGTCATTTTCGTCCTCCCTAGGGTTATTCTCATCCAATTAGGGTTTTTAACCAATCTTGTGCATCCAATAACTACGTTTGTGTCATTGGTTGAACATTTAGGTTATTTTCGTCCTTCCTAGGCTTATTCTGATCCAATTAGGGTTTTTATCCAATCTTGTGCATCCAATAAGTACGTTTGTGTCATTGGTCGAACATTTAGGTTATTTTCGTGCTCCCTAGGCTTATTCTCATCCAATTAGGGTTTTTAACCAATCTTGTGCATCAAATAACTACGTTTGTGACATTGGTTGAACATTTAGGTTATTTTCGTCCTTCCTAGGCTAATTGTCATCCAATAAGGGTTTTTAACCAATCTTGTGCATCCAATAAGTATGTTTGTGTCATTGGTCGAACATTTAGGTCATTTTCATCCTCCCTAGCCTTATTCTCATCCAATTAGGGTTTTTAACCAATCTTGTGCAGCCAATAAGTGATTTTGTGTCATTGGTTGAACATTTAGGTCATTTTCGTCCTCCCTAGCCTTATTCTCATCCAATTAGGTTTTTTAACCAATCTTGTGCATTCAATAACTGATTTTGTGTCATTGGCTCAACATTTATGTCATTTTCGTCCTCCCTAGGGTTATTCTCATCCAATTAGGGTTTTTAACCAATCTTGTGCATCCAATAAGTAAGTTTGTGTCAGTGGTTGAACATTGAGGTCATTTTCGTCCTTCTTATGCATATTCTCATCCAATTAGAGTTTTTAACCAATCTTGTGCATCCAATAAGTGATTTTGTGTCATTGGTTGAACATTTAGGTCATTTTCGTCCTCCCTAGGGTTATTCTCATCCAATTAGGGTTTTTAACCAATCTTGTGCATCCAATAACTAAGTTTGTGTCATTGGTTGAACATTTAGGTCATTTTCGTCCTCCCTAGCCTTATTCTCATCCAATTAGGGTTTTTAACCAATCTTGTGCATCCAATAAGTGACTTTGTGTCATTGGTTGAACATTTAGGTCATTTTCGTCCTCCCTAGGGTTATTCTCATCCAATTAGGATTTTTAACCAATCTTGTGCATCCAATAACTACGTTTGTGTCATTGGTTGAACATTGAGGTCATTTTCGTCCTTCCTATGCATATTGTCATCCAATTAGAGTTTTTAACCAATCTTGTGCATCCAATAAGTAAGTTTGTGTCATTGGTTGAACATTGAGGTCATTTTCGTCCTTCCTATGCATATTCTCATCCAATTAGCGTTTTTAACCAATCTTGTGCATCCAATAAGTGATTTTGTGTCATTGGTTGAACATTTAGGTCATTTTCGTCCTCCCTAGGGTTATTCTCATCCAATTAGGGTTTTTAACCAATCTTGTGCATCCAATAACTATGTTTGTGTCATTGGTTGAACATTTAGGTCATTTTCGTCCTTCCTAGGCTTATTCTCATCCAATTAGGGTTTTTATCCAATCTTGTGCATCCAATAAGTACGTTTGTGTCATTGGTCGAACATTTAGGTTATTTTCGTGCTCCCTAGGCTTATTCTCATCCAATTAGGGTTTTTAACGAATCTTGTGCATCAAATAACTACGTTTGTGTCATTGGTTGAACATTTAGGTTATTTTCGTCCTTCCTAGGCTAATTCTCATCCAATAAGGGTTTTTAACCAATCTTATGCATCCAATAAGTATGTTTGTGTCATTCGTCGAACATTTAGGTCATTTTCGTCCTCCCAAGCCTTATTCTCATCCAATTAGGGTTTTTAACTAATCTTGTGCAGCCAATAAGTGATTTTGTGTCATTGGTTGAACATTTAGGTCATTTTCGTCCTCCCTAGCCTTATTCTCATCCAATTAGGTTTTTTAACCAATCTTGTGCATTCAATAACTGATTTTGTGTCATTGGCTCAACATTTACGTCATTTTCGTCCTCCCTAGGGTTATTCTCATCCAATTAGGGTTTTTAACCAATCTTGTGCATCCAATAAGTAAGTTTGTGTCAGTGGTTGAACACTGAGGTCATTTTCGTCCTTCTTATGCATATTCTCATCCAATTAGAGTTTTTAACCAATCTTGTGCATCCAATAAGTGATTTTGTGTCATTGGTTGAACATTTAGGTCATTTTCGTCCTCCCTAGGGTTATTCTCATCCAATTAGGGTTTTTAACCAATCTTGTGCATCCAATAACTATGTTTGTGTCATTGGTTGAACATTTAGGTCATTTTCGTCCTCCCTAGCCTTATTCTCATCCAATTAGGGTTTTTAACCAATCTTGTGCATCCAATAAGTGACTTTGTGTCATTGGTTGAACATTTAGGTCATTTTCGTCCTCCCTATGGTTATTCTCATCCAATTAGCATTTTTAACCAATCTTGTGCATCCAATAACTACGTTTGTGTCATTGGTTGAACATTGAGGTCATTTTCGTCCTTCCTATGCATATTCTCATCCAATTAGAGTTTTTAACCAATCTTGTGCATCCAATAAGTAAGTTTGTGTCATTGGTTGAACATTGAGGTCATTTTCGTCTTTCCTATGCATATTCTCATCCAATTAGAGTTTTTAACCAATCTTGTGCATCCAATAAGTGATTTTGTGTCATTGGTTGAACATTTAGGTCATTTTCGTCCTTCCTAGGGTTATTCTCATCCAATTAGGGTTTTTAACCAATCTTCTGCATCCAATAACTATGTTTGTGTCATTGGTTGAACATTTAGGTCATTTTCGTCCTCATTAGCCTTATTCTCATCCAATTAGGGTTTTTAACCAATCTTGTGCAGCCAATAAGTGATTTTGTTTCATTGGTTGAACATTTAGGTCATTTTCGTCCTCCCTAGCCTTATTCTCATCCAATTAGGGTTTTTAACAAATCTTGTGCATCCAATAAGTGATTTTGTGTCATTGGTTGAACATTTAGGTCATTTT
>JBBPBP010000172.1:40847-62014 GCA_037974735.1 Cicer chorassanicum
TTGTGCATCCAATAAGTACGTTTGTGTCATTGGTCGAACATTTAGGTTATTTTCGTGCTCCCTAGGCTTATTCTCATCCAATTAGGGTTTTACACCAATCTTGTGCATCAAATAACTACGTTTGTGTCATTGGTTGAACATTTAGGTTATTTTCGTCCTTCCTAGGCTAATTCTCATCCAATAAGGGTTTTTAACCAATCTTGTGCATCCAATAAGTATGTTTGTGTCATTGGTCGAACATTTAGGTCATTTTCGTCCTCCCTAGCCTTATTCTCATCCAATTAGTGTTTTTAACCAATCTTGTGCAGCCAATAAGTGATTTTGTGTCATTGGTTGAACATTTAGGTCATTTTCGTCCTTCCTAGGCTTATTCTCATCCAATTAGGGTTTTTAACCAATCTTGTGCATCCAATAAGTGACTTTGTGTCATTGGTTGAACATTTAGGTCATTTTCGTCCTCCCTAGGGTTATTCTCATCCAATTAGGATTTTTAACCAATCTTGTGCATCCAATAACTACGTTTGTGTCATTGGTTGAACATTGAGGTCATTTTCGTCCTTCCTATGCATATTCTCATCCAATTAGAGTTTTTAACCAATCTTGTGCATCCAATAAGTGATTTTGTGTCATTGGTTGAACATTTAGGTCATTTTCGTCCTCCCTAGGGTTATTCTCATCCAATTAGGGTTTTTAACCAATCTTGTGCATCCAATAACTATGTTTGTGTCATTGGTTGAACATTTAGGTCATTTTCGTCCTCCCTAGCCTTATTCTCATCCAATTAGGGTTTTTAACAAATCTTGTGCATCCAATAAGTGATTTTGTGTCATTGGTTGAACATTTAGGTCATTTTCGTCCTACCTAGGGTTATTCTCATCCAATTAGGGTTTTTAACCAATCTTGTGCATCCAATAAGTACGTTTGTGTCATTGGTCGAACATTTAGGTCATTTTCGACCTCCCTAGCCTTATTCTCATCCAATTAGGGTTTTTAACGAATCTTGTGCAGCCAATAAGTGATTTTGGGTCATTGGTTGAACATTTAGGTCATTTTCGTCCTCCCTAGCCTTATTCTCATCGAATTAGGTTTTTTAACCAATCTTGTGCATTCAATAACTGATTTTGTGTCATTGGCTGAACATTTACGTCATTTTCGTCCTCCCTAGGGTTATTCTCATCCAATTAGGGTTTTTAACCAATCTTGTGCATCCAATAAGTAAGTTTGTGTCATTGGTTCAACATTGAGGTCATTTTCGTCCTTCCTATGCATATTCTCATCCAATTAGGGTTTTTAACCAATCTTGTGCATCCAATAAGTGATTTTGTGTCATTGGTTGAACATTTAGGTCATTTTTCGTCCTCCCTAGGGTTATTCTCATCCAATTAGGGTTTTTAATCAATCTTGTGCATCCAATAACTACGTTTGTGTCATTGGTTGAACATTTAGGTTATTTTCGTCCTTCCTAGGCTTATTCTCATCCAATTAGGGTTTTTATCCAATTTTGTGCATCCAATAAGTACGTTTGTGTCATTGGTCGAACATTTAGGTTATTTTCGTGCTCCCTAGGCTTATTCTCATCCAATTAGGGTTTTACACCAATCTTGTGCATCAAATAACTACGTTTGTGTCATTGGTTGAACATTTAGGTTATTTTCGTCCTTCCTAGGCTAATTCTCATCCAATAAGGGTTTTTAACCAATCTTGTGCATCCAATAAGTATGGTTGTGTCATTGGTCGAACATTTAGGTCATTTTCATCCTCCCTAGCCTTATTCTCATCCAATTAGGGTTTTTAACCAATCTTGTGCAGCCAATAAGTGATTTTGTGTCATTGGTTGAACATTTAGGTCATTTTCGTCCTCCCTAGCCTTATTCTCATCCAATTAGGTTTTTTAACCAATCTTGTGCATTCAATAACTGATTTTGTGTCATTGGCTCAACATTTACGTCATTTTCGTCCTCCCTAGGGTTATTCTCATCCAATTAGGGTTTTTAACCAATCTTGTGCATCCAATAAGTAAGTTTGTGTCAGTGGTTGAACATTGAGGTCATTTTCGTCCTTCTTATGCATATTCTCATCCAATTAGAGTTTTTAACCAATCTTGTGCATCCAATAAGTGATTTTGTGTCATTGGTTGAACATTTAGGTCATTTTCGTCCTCCCTAGCCTTATTCTTATCCAATTAGGTTTTTTAACCAATCTTGTGCAGCCAATAAGTGATTTTGTGTCATTGGTTGAACATTTAGGTCATTTTCGTCCTCCCTAGCCTTATTCTCATCCAATTAGGTTTTTTAACCAATCTTGTGCATTCAATAACTGATTTTGTGTCATTGGCTCAACATTTACGTCATTTTCGTCCTCCCTAGGGTTATTCTCATCCAATTAGGGTTTTTAACCAATCTTGTGCATCCAATAAGTAAGTTTGTGTCAGTGGTTGAACATTGAGATCATTTTCGTCCTTCTTATGCATATTCTCATCCAATTAGAGTTTTTAACTAATCTTGTGCATCCAATAAGTGATTTTGTGTCATTGGTTGAACATTTAGGTCATTTTCGTCCTCCCTAGGGTTATTCTCATCCAATTAGGGTTTTTAACCAATCTTGTGCATCCAATAACTAAGTTTGTGTCATTGGTTGAACATTTAGGTCATTTTCGTCCTCCCTAGCCTTATTCTCAACCAATTAGGGTTTTTAACCAATCTTGTGCATCCAATAAGTGACTTTGTGTCATTGGTTGAACATTTAGGTCATTTTCGTCCTCCCTAGGGTTATTCTCATCCAATTAGGATTTTTAACCAATCTTGTGCATCCAATAACTACGTTTGTGTCATTGGTTGAACATTGAGGTCATTTTCGTCCTTCCTATACATATTCTCATCCAATTAGAGTTTTTAACCAATCTTGTGCATCCAATAAGTAAGTTTGTGTCATTGGTTGAACATTGAGGTCATTTTCGTCCTTCCTATGCATATTCTCATCCAATTAGAGTTTTTAACCAATCTTGTGCATCCAATAAGTGATTTTGTGTCATTGGTTGAACATTTAGGTCATTTTCGTCCTCCCTAGGGTTATTCTCATCCAATTAGGGTTTTTAACCAATCTTGTGCATCCAATAACTATGTTTGTGTCATTGGTTGAACATTTAGGTCATTTTCGTCCTCCCTAGCCTTATTCTCATCCAATTAGGGTTTTTAACCAATCTTGTGCAGCCAATAAGTGATTTCGTTTCATTGGTTGAACATTTAGGTCATTTTCGTCCTCCCTAGCCTTATTCTCATCCAATTAGTGTTTTTAACCAATCTTGTGTATTCAATAAGTGATTTTGTGTCATTGGCTGAACATTTACGTCATTTTCGTCCTCCCTAGGGTTATTCTCATCCAATTAGGGTTTTTAACCAATCTTGTGCATCCCATAACTATGTTTGTGTCATTGGTTGAACATTTAGGTCATTTTCGTCCTCCCTAGCCTTATTCTCATCCAATTAGGGTTTTTAACCAATCTTGTGCATCCAATAAGTGACTTTGTGTCATTGGTTGAACATTTAGGTCATTTTCGTCCTCCCTAGGGTTATTCTCATCCAATTAGGATTTTTAACCAATCTTGTGCATCCAATAACTACGTTTGTGTCATTGGCTGAACATTTAGGTTATTTTCGTCCTTCCTAGGCTAATTCTCATCCAATAAGGGTTTTTAACCAATCTTGTGCAGCCAATAAGTGATTTTGTGTCATTGGTTGAACATTTAGGTCATTTTAGTCTTCCCTAGCCTTATTCTCATCCAATTAGGGTTTTTAACCAATCTTGTGCATCCAATAAGTAAGTTTGCGTCATTGGTTGAACATTTAGGTCATTTTCGTCCTCCCTAGCCTTATTCTCATCCAATTAGGGTTTTTAACCAATCTTGTGCATCCAATAAGTGACTTTGTGTCATTGGTTGAACATTTAGGTCATTTTCGTCCTCCCTAGGGTTATTCTCATCCAATTAGGATTTTTAACCAATCTTGTTCATCCAATAACTACGTTTGTGTCATTGGTTGAACATTTAGGTTATTTTCGTCCTTCCTAGGGTAATTCTCATCCAATAAGGGTTTTTAACCAATCTTGTGCATCCAATAAGTACGTTTGTGTCATTGGTCGAACATTTAGGTCATTTTCGTCCTCCCTAGCCTTATTCTCATCCAATTAGGGTTTTTAACCAATCTTGTGCATCCAATAAGTGATTTTGTGTCATTGGTTGAACATTTAGGTCATTTTCGTCCTCCCTAGCCTTATTCTCATCCAATTAGGTTTTTTAACCAATCTTGTGCATTCAATAACTGATTTTGTGTCATTGGCTCAACATTTACGTCATTTTCGTCCTCCCTAGGGTTATTCTCATCCAATTAGGGTTTTTAACCAATCTTGTGCATCCAATAAGTAAGTTTGTGTCAATGGTTGAACATTGAGATCATTTTCGTCCTTCTTATGCATATTCTCATCCAATTAGAGTTTTTAACTAATCTTGTGCATCCAATAAGTGATTTTGTGTCATTGGTTGAACATTTAGGTCATTTTCGTCCTCCCTAGGGTTATTCTCATCCAATTAGGGTTTTTAACCAATCTTGTGCATCCAATAACTAAGTTTGTGTCATTGGTTGAACATTTAGGTCATTTTCGTCCTCCCTAGCCTTATTCTCAACCAATTAGGGTTTTTAACCAATCTTGTGCATCCAATAAGTGACTTTGTGTCATTGGTTGAACATTTAGGTCATTTTCGTCCTCCCTAGGGTTATTCTCATCCAATTAGGATTTTTAACCAATCTTGTGCATCCAATAACTACGTTTGTGTCATTGGTTGAACATTGAGGTCATTTTCGTCCTTCCTATGCATATTCTCATCCAATTAGAGTTTTTAACCAATCTTGTGCATCCAATAAGTAAGTTTGTGTCATTGGTTGAACATTGAGGTCATTTTCGTCCTTCCTGTGCATATTCTCATCCAATTAGAGTTTTTAACCAATCTTGTGCATCCAATAAGTGATTTTGTGTCATTGGTTGAACATTTAGGTCATTTTCGTCCTCCCTAGGGTTATTCTCATCCAATTAGGGTTTTTAACCAATCTTGTGCATCCAATAACTATGTTTGTGTCATTGGTTGAACATTTAGGTCATTTTCGTCCTCCCTAGCCTTATTCTCACCCAATTAGGGTTTTTAACCAATCTTGTGCATCCAATAAGTGACTTTGTGTCATTGGTTGAACATTTAGGTCATTTTCGTCCTCCCTAGGGTTATTCTCATCCAATTAGGATTTTTAACCAATCTTGTGCATCCAATAACTACGTTTGTGTCATTGGTTGAACATTGAGGTCATTTTCGTCCTTCCTATGCATATTCTCATCCAATTAGAGTTTTTAACCAATCTTGTGCATCCAATAAGTGATTTTTTGTCATTGGTTGAACATTTAGGTCATTTTCGCCCTCCCTAGGGTTATTCTCATCCAATTAGGGTTTCTAACCAATCTTGTGCATCCAATAACTATGTTTGTGTCATTGGTTGAACATTTAGGTCATTTTCGTCCTCCCTAGCCTTATTCTCATCCAATTAGGGTTTTTAACCAATCTTGTGCAGCCAATAAGTGATTTTGTTTCATTGGATGAACATTTAGGTCATTTTCGTCCTCCCTAGCCTTATTCTCATCCAATTAGGGTTTTTAACCAATCTTGTGCATCCAATAACTATGTTTGTGTCATTGGTTGAACATTTAGGTCATTTTCCTCCTCCCTAGCCTTATTCTCATCCAATTAGGGTTTTTAACCAATCTTGTGCATCCAATAAGTGACATTTGTGTCATTGGTCGAACATTTAGGTCATTTTCGTCCTCCCTAGCCTTATTCTCATCCAATTAGGGTTTTTAACCAATCTTGTGCATCCAATAAGTACGTTTGTGTCATTGGTCGAACATTTAAGTCATTTTCGACCTCCCTAGCCTTATTCTCATCCAATTAGGGTTTTTAACGAATCTTGTGCAGCCAATAAGTGATTTTGGGTCATTGGTTGAACATTTAGGTCATTTTCGTCCTCCCTAGCCTTTTTCTCATCCAATTAGGTTTTTTAACCAATCTTGTGCATTCAATAACTGATTTTGTGTCATTGGCTGAACATTTACGTCATTTTCGTCCTCCCTAGGGTTATTCTCATCCAATTAGGGTTTTTAACCAATCTTGTGCATCCAATAAGTAAGTTTGTGTCATTGGTTCAACATTGAGGTCATTTTCGTCCTTCCTATGCATATTCTCATCCAATTAGGGTTTTTAACCAATCTTGTGCATCCAATAAGTGATTTTGTGTCATTGGTTGAACATTTAGGTCATTTTTCGTCCTCCCTAGGGTTATTCTCATCCAATTAGGGTTTTTAATCAATCTTGTGCATCCAATAACTACGTTTGTGTCATTGGTTGAACATTTAGGTTATTTTCGTCCTTCCTAGGCTTATTCTCATCCAATTAGGGTTTTTATCCAATCTTGTGCATCCAATAAGTACGTTTGTGTCATTGGTCGAACATTTAGGTTATTTTCGTGCTCCCTAGGCTTATTCTCATCCAATTAGGGTTTTACACCAATCTTGTGCATCAAATAACTACGTTTGTGTCATTGGTTGAACATTTAGGTTATTTTCGTCCTTCCTAGGCTAATTCTCATCCAATAAGGGTTTTTAACCAATCTTGTGCATCCAATAAGTATGTTTGTGTCATTGGTCGAACATTTAGGTCATTTTCGTCCTCCCTAGCCTTATTCTCATCCAATTAGTGTTTTTAACCAATCTTGTGCAGCCAATAAGTGATTTTGTGTCATTGGTTGAACATTTAGGTCATTTTCGTCCTTCCTAGGCTTATTCTCATCCAATTAGGGTTTTTAACCAATCTTGTGCATCCAATAAGTGACTTTGTGTCATTGGTTGAACATTTAGGTCATTTTCGTCCTCCCTAGGGTTATTCTCATCCAATTAGGATTTTTAACCAATCTTGTGCATCCAATAACTACGTTTGTGTCATTGGTTGAACATTGAGGTCATTTTCGTCCTTCCTATACATATTCTCATCCAATTAGAGTTTTTAACCAATCTTGTGCATCCAATAAGTAAGTTTGTGTCATTGGTTGAACATTGAGGTCATTTTCGTCCTTCCTATGCATATTCTCATCCAATTAGAGTTTTTAACCAATCTTGTGCATCCAATAAGTGATTTTGTGTCATTGGTTGAACATTTAGGTCATTTTCGTCCTCCCTAGGGTTATTCTCATCCAATTAGGGTTTTTAACCAATCTTGTGCATCCAATAACTATGTTTGTGTCATTGGTTGAACATTTAGGTCATTTTCGTCCTCCCTAGCCTTATTCTCATCCAATTAGGGTTTTTAACCAATCTTGTGCAGCCAATAAGTGATTTCGTTTCATTGGTTGAACATTTAGGTCATTTTCGTCCTCCCTAGCCTTATTCTCATCCAATTAGTGTTTTTAACCAATCTTGTGTATTCAATAAGTGATTTTGTGTCATTGGCTGAACATTTACGTCATTTTCGTCCTCCCTAGGGTTATTCTCATCCAATTAGGGTTTTTAACCAATCTTGTGCATCCCATAACTATGTTTGTGTCATTGGTTGAACATTTAGGTCATTTTCGTCCTCCCTAGCCTTATTCTCATCCAATTAGGGTTTTTAACCAATCTTGTGCATCCAATAAGTGACTTTGTGTCATTGGTTGAACATTTAGGTCATTTTCGTCCTCCCTAGGGTTATTCTCATCCAATTAGGATTTTTAACCAATCTTGTGCATCCAATAACTACGTTTGTGTCATTGGCTGAACATTTAGGTTATTTTCGTCCTTCCTAGGCTAATTCTCATCCAATAAGGGTTTTTAACCAATCTTGTGCAGCCAATAAGTGATTTTGTGTCATTGGTTGAACATTTAGGTCATTTTAGTCTTCCCTAGCCTTATTCTCATCCAATTAGGGTTTTTAACCAATCTTGTGCATCCAATAAGTAAGTTTGCGTCATTGGTTGAACATTTAGGTCATTTTCGTCCTCCCTAGCCTTATTCTCATCCAATTAGGGTTTTTAACCAATCTTGTGCATCAAATAAGTGACTTTGTGTCATTGGTTGAACATTTAGGTCATTTTCGTCCTCCCTAGGGTTATTCTCATCCAATTAGGGTTTTTAACCAATCTTGTGCATCCAATAACTACGTTTGTGTCATTGGTTGAACATTTAGGTCATTTTCGTCCTTCCTAGGCTAATTCTCATCCAATAAGGGTTTTTAACCAATCTTGTGCATCCAATAAGTACGTTTGTGTCATTGGTCGAACATTTAGGTCATTTTCGTCCTCCCTAGCCTTATTCTCATCCAATTAGGGTTTTTAACCAATCTTGTGCATTCAATAAGTGATTTTGTGTCATTGGTTGAACATTTAGGTCATTTTCGTCCTCCCTAGCCTTATTCTCATCCAATTAGGGTTTTTAACCAATCTTGTGCATCCAATAAGTGATTTTGTGTCATTGGTTGAACATTTAGGTCATTTTCGTCCTCCCTAGCCTTATTCTCATCCAATTAGGTTTTTTAACCAATCTTGTGCATTCAATAACTGATTTTGTGTCATTGGCTGAACATTTACGTCATTTTCGTCCTCCCTAGGGTTATTCTCATCCAATTAGGGTTTTTAACCAATCTTGTGCATCCAATAAGTAAAATTGTGTCATTGGTTGAACATTTAGGTCATTTTCGTCCTTCCTATGCTTATTCTCATCCAATTAGGGTTTTTAACCCATCTTGTGCATCCAATAAGTGATATTGTGTCATTGGTTGAACATTTAGGTCATTTTCGTCCTCCCTAGGGTTATTCTCATCCAAATAGGGTTTTTAACCAATCTTGTGCATCCAATAAGTACGTTTGTCTCATTGGTTGAACATTTAGGTCATTTTCGTCCTTCCTAGGCTTATTCTCATCCAATTAGGGTTTTTAACCAATCTTGTGCATCCAATAAGTGATTTTGTGTCATTGGTTGAACATTTAGGTCATTTTCGTCCTCCCTAGGGTTATTCTCATCCAATTAGGGTTTTTAACCAATCTTGTGCATCCAATAACTATGTTTGTGTCATTGGTTGAACATTTAGGTCATTTTCGTCCTCCCTAGCCTTATTCTCATCCAATTAGGGTTTTTAACCAATCTTGTGCATCCAATAAGTACATTTGTGTCATTGGTCGAACATTTAGGTCATTTTCGTCCTCCCTAGCGTTATTCTCATCCAATTAGATTTTTTAACCAATCTTGTGCTTTCAATAAGTGATTTTGTGTCATTGGTTGAACATTTAGGTCATTTTCATCCTCCCTAGGGTTATTCTCATCCAATTAGGGTTTTTAACCAATCTTGTGCATACAATAAGTACGTTTGTGTCATTGGTTGAACATTTAGGTCATTTTCGTCCTCCCTAGCCTTATTCTCATCCAATTAGGGTTTTTAACCAATCTTGTGCAGCCAATAAGTGATTTTGTTTCATTCGATGAACATTTAGGTCATTTTCGTCCTACCTAGCCTTATTCTCATCGAATTAGGGTTTTTAACCAATCTTGTGCATTCAATAAGTGATTTTGTGTCATTGGCTGAACATTTACGTCATTTTCGTCCTCCCTAGGGTTATTCTCATCCAATTAGGGTTTTTAACCAATCTTGTGCATCCAATAAGTAAGTTGGCGTCATTGGTTGAACATTTAGGTCATTTTCGTCCTTCCTAGGCTTATTCTCATCCAATTAGGGTTTTTAACCAATCTTGTGCATCCAATAAGTGATTTTGTGTCATTGGTTGAACATTTAGGTCATTTTCGTCCTCCCTAGGGTTATTCTCATCCAATTAGGATTTTTAACCAATCTTGTGCATCCAATAACTACGTTTGTGTCATTGGTTGAACATTGAGGTCATTTTCGTCCTTCCTATGCATATTCTCATCCAATTAGAGTTTTTAACCAATCTTGTGCATCCAATAAGTAAGTTTGTGTCATTGGTTGAACATTGAGGTCATTTTCGTCCTTCCTATGCATATTCTCATCCAATTAGAGTTTTTAACCAATCTTGTGCATCCAATAAGTGATTTCGTGTCATTGGTTGAACATTTAGGTCATTTTCGTCCTCCCTAGGGTTATTCTCATCCAATTAGGGTTTTTAACCAATCTTGTGCATCCAATAACTATGTTTGTGTCATTGGTTGAACATTTAGGTCATTTTCGTCCTCCCTAGCCTTATTCTCATCCAATTAGGGTTTTTAACCAATCTTATGCAGCCAATAAGTGATTTCGTTTCATTGGTTGAACATTTAGGTCATTTTCGTCCTCCCTAGCCTTATTCTCATCCAATTAGGGTTTTTAACCAATCTTGTGTATTCAATAAGTGATTTTGTGTCATTGGCTGAACATTTACGTCATTTTCGTCCTCCCTAGGGTTATTCTCATCCAATTAGGGTTTTTAACCAATCTTGTGCATCCCATAACTATGTTTGTGTCATTGGTTGAACATTTAGGTCATTTTCGTCCTCCCTAGCCTTATTCTCATCCAATTAGGGTTTTTAACCAATCTTGTGCATCCAATAAGTGACTTTGTGTCATTGGTTGAACATTTAGGTCATTTTCGTCCTCCCTAGGGTTATTCTCATCCAATTAGGATTTTTAACCAATCTTGTGCATCCAATAACTACGTTTGTGTCATTGGTTGAACATTGAGGTCATTTTCGTCCTTCCTATGCATAATCTCATCCAATTAGAGTTTTTAACCAATCTTGTGCATCCAATAAGTGATTTTTTGTCATTGGTTGAACATTTAAGTCATTTTCGCCCTCCCTAGGGTTATTCTCATCCAATTAGGGTTTCTAACCAATCTTGTGCATCCAATAACTATGTTTGTGTCATTGGTTGAACATTTAGGTCATTTTCGTCCTCCCTAGCCTTATTCTCATCCAATTAGGGTTTTTAACCAATCTTGTGCAGCCAATAAGTGATTTTGTTTCATTGGATGAACATTTAGGTCATTTTCGTCCTCCCTAGCCTTATTCTCATCCAATTAGGGTTTTTAACCAATCTTGTGCATCCAATAACTATGTTTGTGTCATTGGTTGAACATTTAGGTCATTTTCGTCCTCCCTAGCCTTATTCTCATCCAATTAGGGTTTTTAACCAATCTTGTGCATCCAATAAGTGACATTTGTGTCATTGGTCGAACATTTAGGTCATTTTCGTCCTCCCTAGCCTTATTCTCATCCAATTAGGGTTTTTAACCAATCTTGTGCATCCAATAAGTGACATTTGTGTCATTGGTCGAACATTTAGGTCATTTTCGTCCTCCCTAGCCTTATTCTCATCCAATTAGGGTTTTTAACCAATCTTGTGCATCCAATAAGTACGTTTGTGTCATTGGTCGAACATTTAAGTCATTTTCGACCTCCCTAGCCTTATTCTCATCCAATTAGGGTTTTTAACGAATCTTGTGCAGCCAATAAGTGATTTTGGGTCATTGGTTGAACATTTAGGTCATTTTCGTCCTCCCTAGCCTTTTTCTCATCCAATTAGGTTTTTTAACCAATCTTGTGCATTCAATAACTGATTTTGTGTCATTGGCTGAACATTTACGTCATTTTCGTCCTCCCTAGGGTTATTCTCATCCAATTAGGGTTTTTAACCAATCTTGTGCATCCAATAAGTAAGTTTGTGTCATTGGTTCAACATTGAGGTCATTTTCGTCCTTCCTATGCATATTCTCATCCAATTAGGGTTTTTAACCAATCTTGTGCATCCAATAAGTGATTTTGTGTCATTGGTTGAACATTTAGGTCATTTTTCGTCCTCCCTAGGGTTATTCTCATCCAATTAGGGTTTTTAATCAATCTTGTGCATCCAATAACTACGTTTGTGTCATTGGTTGAACATTTAGGTTATTTTCGTCCTTCCTAGGCTTATTCTCATCCAATTAGGGTTTTTATCCAATCTTGTGCATCCAATAAGTACGTTTGTGTCATTGGTCGAACATTTAGGTTATTTTCGTGCTCCCTATGCTTATTCTCATCCAATTAGGGTTTTACACCAATCTTGTGCATCAAATAACTACGTTTGTGTCATTGGTTGAACATTTAGGTTATTTTCGTCCTTCCTAGGCTAATTCTCATCCAATTAGGTTTTTTAACCAATCTTGTGCATTCAATAACTGATTTTGTGTCATTGGCTCAACATTTACGTCATTTTCGTCCTCCCTAGGGTTATTCTCATCCAATTAGGGTTTTTAACCAATCTTGTGCATCCAATAAGTAAGTTTGTGTTAGTGGTTGAACATTGAGGTCATTTTCGTCCTTCTTATGCATATTCTCATCCAATTAGAGTTTTTAACCAATCTTGTGCATCCAATAAGTGATTTTGTGTCATTGGTCGAACATTTAGGTCATTTTCATCCTCCCTAGCCTTATTCTCACCCAATTAGGGTTTTTAACCAATCTTGTGCAGCCAATAAGTGATTTTGTGTCATTGGTTGAACATTTAGGTCATTTTCGTCCTCCCTAGCCTTATTCTCATCCAATTAGGTTTTTTAACCAATCTTGTGCATTCAATAACTGATTTTGTGTCATTGGCTCAACATTTACGTCATTTTCGTCCTCCCTAGGGTTATTCTCATCCAATTAGGGTTTTTAACCAATCTTGTGCATCCAATAAGTAAGTTTGTGTTAGTGGTTGAACATTGAGGTCATTTTCGTCCTTCTTATGCATATTCTCATCCAATTAGAGTTTTTAACCAATCTTGTGCATCCAATAAGTGATTTTGTGTCATTGGTTGAACATTTAGGTCATTTTCGTCCTCCCTAGCCTTATTCTTATCCAATTAGGTTTTTTAACCAATCTTGTGCAGCCAATAAGTGATTTTGTGTCATTGGTTGAACATTTAGGTCATTTTCGTCCTCCCTAGCCTTATTCTCATCCAATTAGGTTTTTTAACCAATCTTGTGCATTCAATAACTGATTTTGTGTCATTGGCTCAACATTTACGTCATTTTCGTCCTCCCTAGGGTTATTCTCATCCAATTAGGGTTTTTAACCAATCTTGTGCATCCAATAAGTAAGTTTGTGTCAGTGGTTGAACACTGAGGTCATTTTCGTCCTTCTTATGCATATTCTCATCCAATTAGAGTTTTTAACCAATCTTGTGCATCCAATAAGTGATTTTGTGTCATTGGTTGAACATTTAGGTCATTTTCGTCCTCCCTAGGGTTATTCTCATCCAATTAGGGTTTTTAACCAATCTTGTGCATCCAATAACTATGTTTGTGTCATTGGTTGAACATTTAGGTCATTTTCATCCTCCCTAGCCTTATTCTCATCCAATTAGGGTTTTTAACCAATATTGTGCATCCAATAAGTACATTTGTGTCATTGGTCGAACATTTAGGTCATTTTCGTCCTCCCTAGCGTTATTCTCATCGAATTAGATTTTTTAACCAATCTTGTGCTTTCAATAAGTGATTTTGTGTCATTGGTTGAACATTTAGGTCATTTTCATCCTCCCTAGGGTTATTCTCATCCAATTAGGGTTTTTAACCAATCTTGTGCATCCAATAACTAAGTTTGTGTCATTGGTTGAACATTTAGGTCATTTTCGTCCTCCCTAGCCTTATTCTCAACCAATTAGGGTTTTTAACCAATCTTGTGCATCCAATAAGTGACTTTGTGTCATTGGTTGAACATTTAGGTCATTTTCGTCCTCCCTAGGGTTATTCTCATCCAATTAGGATTTTTAACCAATCTTGTGCATCCAATAACTACGTTTGTGTCATTGGTTGAACATTGAGGTCATTTTCGTCCTTCCTATGCATATTCTCATCCAATTAGAGTTTTTAACCAATCTTGTGCATCCAATAAGTGATTTTTTGTCATTGGTTGAACATTTAGGTCATTTTCGCCCTCCCTAGGGTTATTCTCATCCAATTAGGGTTTCTAACCAATCTTGTGCATCCAATAACTATGTTTGTGTCATTGGTTGAACATTTAGGTCATTTTCGTCCTCCCTAGCCTTATTCTCATCCAATTAGGGTTTTTAACCAATCTTGTGCAGCCAATAAGTGATTTTGTTTCATTGGATGAACATTTAGGTCATTTTCGTCCTCCCTAGCCTTATTCTCATCCAATTAGGGTTTTTAACCAATCTTGTGCATTCAATAAGTGATTTTGTGTCATTGGCTGAACATTTACGTCATTTTCGTCCTCCCTAGGGTTATTCTCATCCAATTAGGGTTTTTAACCAATCTTGTGCATCCAATAACTATGTTTGTGTCATTGGTTGAACATTTAGGTCATTTTCGTCCTCCCTAGCCTTATTCTCATCCAATTAGGGTTTTTAACCAATCTTGTGCAGCCAATAAGTGATTTCGTTTCATTGGTTGAACATTTAGGTCATTTTCGTCCTCCCTAGCCTTATTCTCATCCAATTAGTGTTTTTAACCAATCTTGTGTATTCAATAAGTGATTTTGTGTCATTGGCTGAACATTTACGTCATTTTCGTCCTCCCTAGGGTTATTCTCATCCAATTAGGGTTTTTAACCAATCTTGTGCATCCCATAACTATGTTTGTGTCATTGGTTGAACATTTAGGTCATTTTCGTCCTCCCTAGCCTTATTCTCATCCAATTAGGGTTTTTAACCAATCTTGTGCATCCAATAAGTGACTTTGTGTCATTGGTTGAACATTTAGGTCATTTTCGTCCTCCCTAGGGTTATTCTCATCCAATTAGGATTTTTAACCAATCTTGTGCATCCAATAACTACGTTTGTGTCATTGGCTGAACATTTAGGTTATTTTCGTCCTTCCTAGGCTAATTCTCATCCAATAAGGGTTTTTAACCAATCTTGTGCAGCCAATAAGTGATTTTGTGTCATTGGTTGAACATTTAGGTCATTTTAGTCTTCCCTAGCCTTATTCTCATCCAATTAGGGTTTTTAACCAATCTTGTGCATCCAATAAGTAAGTTTGCGTCATTGGTTGAACATTTAGGTCATTTTCGTCCTCCCTAGCCTTATTCTCATCCAATTAGGGTTTTTAACCAATCTTGTGCATCCAATAAGTGACTTTGTGTCATTGGTTGAACATTTAGGTCATTTTCGTCCTCCCTAGGGTTATTCTCATCCAATTAGGATTTTTAACCAATCTTGTGCATCCAATAACTACGTTTGTGTCATTGGTTGAACATTTAGGTTATTTTCATCTTTCCTAGGCTAATTCTCATCCAATAAGGGTTTTTAACCAATCTTGTGAATCCAATAACTACGTTTGTGTCATTGGTTGAACATTGAGGTCATTTTCGTCCTTCCTATGCATATTCTCATCCAATTAGAGTTTTTAACCAATCTTGTGCATCCAATAAGTAAGTTTGTGTCATTGGTTGAACATTGAGGTCATTTTCGTCCTTCCTATGCATATTCTCATCCAATTAGAGTTTTTAACCAATCTTGTGCATCCAATAAGTGATTTTGTGTCATTCGTTGAACATTTAGGTCATTTTCGTCCTCCCTAGGGTTATTCTCATCCAGTTAGGGTTTTTAACCAATCTTGTGCATCCAATAACTATGTTTGTGTCATTGGTTGAACATTTAGGTCATTTTCGTCCTCCCTAGCCTTATTCTCATCCAATTAGGGTTTTTAACCAATCTTGTGCAGCCAATAAGTGATTTTGTTTCATTGGTTGAACATTTAGGTCATTTTCGTCCTCCCTAGCCTTATTCTCATCCAATTAGGGTTTTTAACCAATCTTGTGCATTCAATAAGTGATTTTGTGTCATTGGCTGAACATTTACGTCATTTTCGTCCTGCCTAGGGTTATTCTCATCCAATTAGGGTTTTTAACCAATCTTGTGCATCCAATAACTATGTTTGTGTCATTGGTTGAACATTTAGGTCATTTTCGTCCTCCCTAGCCTTATTCTCATCCAATTAGGGTTTTTAACCAATCTTGTGCATCCAATAAGTGACTTTGTGTCATTGGTTGAACATTTAGGTCATTTTCGTCCTCCCTAGGGTTATTCTCATCCAAATAGGACTTTTAACCAATCTTGTGCATCCAATAACTACGTTTGTGTCATTGGTTGAATATTGAGGTCATTTTCGTCCTTCCTATGCATATTCTCATCCAATTAGAGTTTTTAACCAATCTTGTGCATCCAATAAGTGATTTTTTGTCATTGGTTGAACATTTAGGTCATTTTCGCCCTCCCTAGGGTTATTCTCATCCAATTAGGGTTTTTAACCAATCTTGTGCATACAATAACTATGTTTGTGTCATTGGTTGAACATTTAGGTCATTTTCGTCCTCCCTAGCCTTATTCTCATCCAATTAGGGTTTTTAACCAATCTTGTGCAGCCAATAAGTGATTTTGTTTCATTGGATGAACATTTAGGTTATTTTCGTCCTCCCTAGCCTTATTCTCATCCAATTAGGGTTTTTAACCAATCTTGTGCATTCAATAAGTGATTTTGTGTCATTGGCTGAACATTTACGCCATTTTTATCCTCCCTAGGGTTATTCTCATCCAATTAGGGTTTTTAACCAATCTTGTGCATCCAATAAGTAAGTTGGCGTCATTGGTTGAACATTTAGGTCATTTTCGTCCTTCCTAGGCTTATTCTCATCCAATTAGGGTTTTTAACCAATCTTGTGCATCCAATAAGTGATTTTGTGTCATTGGTTGAACATTTAGGTCATTTTCGCCCTCCCTAGGGTTATTCTCATCCAATTAGGGTTTTTAACCAATCTTGTGCATCCAATAACTATGTTTGTGTCATTGGTTGAACATTTAGGTCATTTTCGTCCTCCCTAGCCTTATTCTCATCCAATTAGGGTTTTTAACCAATCTTGTGCAGCCAATAAGTGATTTTGTTTCATTCGATGAACATTTAGGTCATTTTCGTCCTACCTAGCCTTATTCTCATCCAATTAGGGTTTTTAACCAATCTTGTGCATTCAATAAGTGATTTTGTGTCATTGGCTGAACATTTACGTCATTTTCGTCCTCCCTAGGGTTATTCTCATCCAATTAGGGTTTTTAACCAATCTTGTGCATCCAATAAGTAAGTTGGCGTCATTGGTTGAACATTTAGGTCATTTTCGTCCTTCCTAGGCTTATTCTCATCCAATTAGGGTTTTTAACCAATCTTGTGCATCCAATAAGTGATTTTGTGTCATTGGTTGAACATTTAGGTCATTTTCGTCCTCCCTAGGGTTATTCTCATCCAATTAGGATTTTTAACCAATCTTGTGCATCCAATAACTACGTTTGTGTCATTGGTTGAACATTGAGGTCATTTTCGTCCTTCCTATGCATATTCTCATCCAATTAGAGTTTTTAACCAATCTTGTGCATCCAATAAGTGATTTTTTGTCAATGGTTGAACATTTAGGTCATTTTCGCCCTCCCTAGGGTTATTCTCATCCAATTAGGGTTTTTAACCAATCTTGTGCATCCAATAACTATGTTTGTGTCATTGGTTGAACATTTAGGTCATTTTCGTCCTCCCTAGCCTTATTCTCATCCAATTAGGGTTTTTAACCAATCTTGTGCAGCCAATAAGTGATTTTGTTTCATTCGATGAACATTTAGGTCATTTTCGTCCTACCTAGCCTTATTCTCATCCAATTACGGTTTTTAACCAATCTTGTGCATTCAATAAGTGATTTTGTGTCATTGGCTGAACATTTACGTCATTTTCGTCCTCCCTAGGGTTATTCTCATCCAATTAGGGTTTTTAACCAATCTTGTGCATCCAATAAGTAAGTTGGCGTCATTGGTTGAACATTTAGGTCATTTTCGTCCTTCCTAGGCTTATTCTCATCCAATTAGGGTTTTTAACCAATCTTGTGCATCCAATAACTGATTTTGTGTCATTGGTTGAACATTTAGGTCATTTTCGTCCTCCCTAGGGTTATTCTCATCCAATTAGGGTTTTTAACCAATCTTGTGCATCCAATAACTATGTTTGTGTCATTGGTTGAACATTTAGGTCATTTTCATCCTCCCTAGCCTTATTCTCATCCAATTAGGGTTTTTAACCAATATTGTGCATCCAATAAGTACATTTGTGTCATTGGTCGAACATTTAGGTCATTTTCGTCCTCCCTAGCGTTATTCTCATCGAATTAGATTTTTTAACCAATCTTGTGCTTTCAATAAGTGATTTTGTGTCATTGGTTGAACATTTAGGTCATTTTCATCCTCCCTAGGGTTATTCTCATCCAATTAGGGTTTTTAACCAATCTTGTGCATCCAATAACTAAGTTTGTGTCATTGGTTGAACATTTAGGTCATTTTCGTCCTCCCTAGGGTTATTCTCATCCAATTAGGACTTTTAACCAATCTTGTGCATCCAATAACTACGTTTGTGTCATTGGTTGAACATTGAGGTCATTTTCGTCCTTCTTATGCATATTCTCATCCAATTAGAGTTTTTAACCAATCTTGTGCATCCAATAAGTGATTTTTTGTCATTGGTTGAACATTTAGGTCATTTTCGCCCTCCCTAGGGTTATTCTCATCCAATTAGGGTTTTTAACCAATCTTGTGCATACAATAACTATGTTTGTGTCATTGGTTGAACATTTAGGTCATTTTCGTCCTCCCTAGCCTTATTCTCATCCAATTAGGGTTTTTAACCAATCTTGTGCAGCCAATAAGTGATTTTGTTTCATTGGATGAACATTTAGGTTATTTTCGTCCTCCCTAGCCTTATTCTCATCCAATTAGGGTTTTTAACCAATCTTGTGCATTCAATAAGTGATTTTGTGTCATTGGCTGAACATTTACGCCATTTTTATCCTCCCTAGGGTTATTCTCATCCAATTAGGGTTTTTAACCAATCTTGTGCATCCAATAAGTAAGTTGGCGTCATTGGTTGAACATTTAGGTCATTTTCGTCCTTCCTAGGCTTATTCTCATCCAATTAGGGTTTTTAACCAATCTTGTGCATCCAATAAGTGATTTTGTGTCATTGGTTGAACATTTAGGTCATTTTCGTCCTCCCTAGGGTTATTCTCATCCAATTAGGCTTTTTAACCAATCTTGTGCATCCAATAACTATGTTTGTGTCATTGGTTGAACATTTAGGTCATTTTCGTCCTCCCTAGCCTTATTCTCATCCAATTAGGGTTTTTAACCAATCTTGTGCATCCAATAAGTGACTTTGTGTCATTGGTTGAACATTTAGGTCATTTTCGTCCTCCCTAGGGTTATTCTCATCCAATTAGGATTTTTAACCAATCTTGTGCATCCAATAACTATGTTTGTGTCATTGGTTGAACATTTAGGTTATTTTCATCTTTCCTAGGCTAATTCTCATCCAATAAGGGGTTTTAACCAATCTTGTGCATCCAATAACTACGTTTGTGTCATTGGTTGAACATTGAGGTCATTTTCGTCCTTCCTATGCATATTCTCATCCAATTAGAGTTTTTAACCAATCTTGTGCATCCAATAAGTAAGTTTGTGTCATTGGTTGAACATTGAGGTCATTTTCGTCCTTCCTATGCATATTCTCATCCAATTAGAGTTTTTAACCAATCTTGTGCATCCAATAAGTGATTTTGTGTCATTGGTTGAACATTTAGGTCATTTTCGTCCTCCCTAGGGTTATTCTCATCCAATTAGGGTTTTTAACCAATCTTGTGCATCCAATAACTATGTTTGTGTCATTGGTTGAACATTTAGGTCATTTTCGTCCTCCCTAGCCTTATTCTCATCCAATTAGGGTTTTTAACCAATCTTGTGCAGCCAATAAGTGATTTTGTTTCATTGGTTGAACATTTAGGTCATTTTCGTCCTCCCTAGCCTTATTCTCATCCAATTAGGGTTTTTAACCAATATTGTGCATTCAATAAGTGATTTTGTGTCATTGGCTGAACATTTACGTCATTTTCGTCCTGCCTAGGGTTATTCTCATCCAATTAGGGTTTTTAACCAATCTTGTGCATCCAATAACTATGTTTGTGTCATTGGTTGAACATTTAGGTCATTTTCGTCCTCCCTAGCCTTATTCTCATCCAATTAGGGTTTTTAACCAATCTTGTGCAGCCAATAAGTGATTTTGTTTCATTGGTTGAACATTTAGGTCATTTTCGTCCTCCCTAGCCTTATTCTCATCCAATTAGGGTTTTTAACCAATCTTGTGCATTCAATAAGTGATTTTGTGTCATTGGCTGAAAATTTACGTCATTTTCGTCCTCCCTAGGGTTATTCTCATCCAATTAGGGTTTTTAACCAATCTTGTGCATCCAATAACTATGTTTGTGTCATTGGTTGAACATTTAGGTCATTTTCGTCCTCCCTAGCCTTATTCTCATCCAATTAGGGTTTTTAACCAATCTTGTGCATCCAATAAGTGACTTTGTGTCATTGGTTGAACATTTAGGTCATTTTCGTCCTCCCTAGGGTTATTCTCATCCAATTAGGATTTTTAACCAATCTTGTGCATCCAATAACTACGTTTGTGTCATTGGTTGAACATTGAGGTCATTTTCGTCCTTCCTATACATATTCTCATCCAATTAGAGTTTTTAACCAATCTTGTGCATCCAATAAGTAAGTTTGTGTCATTGGTTGAACATTGAGGTCATTTTCGTCCTTCCTATGCATATTCTCATCCAATTAGAGTTTTTAACCAATCTTGTGCATCCAATAAGTGATTTTGTGTCATTGGTTGAACATTTAGGTCATTTTCGTCCTCCCTAGGGTTATTCTCATCCAATTAGGGTTTTTAACCAATCTTGTGCATCCAATAACTATGTTTGTGTCATTGGTTGAACATTTAGGTCATTTTCGTCCTCCCTAGCCTTATTCTCACCCAATTAGGGTTTTTAACCAATCTTGTGCATCCAATAAGTGACTTTGTGTCATTGGTTGAATATTTAGGTCATTTTCGTCCTCCCTAGGGTTATTCTCATCCAATTAGGATTTTTAACCAATCTTGTGCATCCAATAACTACGTTTGTGTCATTGGTTGAACATTTAGGTCATTTTCGTCCTCCCTAGGGTTATTCTCATCCAATTAGGGTTTTTAACCAATCTTGTGCATCCAATAAGTGATTTTGTGTCATTGGTTGAACATTTAGGTCATTTTCGTCCTCC
>JBBPBP010000172.1:62144-85569 GCA_037974735.1 Cicer chorassanicum
CCTAGGCTTATATTCATCCAGTTAGGGTTTTTAACCAATCTTGTGCATCCAATAAGTAAGTTTGTGTCATTGGTTGAACATTTAGGTCATTTTTGTCCTTCCTAGGCTTATTCTCATCCAATTAGGGTTTTTAACCAATCTTGTGCATTCAATAAGTGATTTTGTTTTATTGGTTGAACATTTAGGTCATTTTCGTCCTCCATAGGGTTATATTCATCCAATTAGGGTTTTTAACCAATCTTGTGCATCCAATAAGTACGTTTCAATCATTGGTTGAACATTTAGGTCATTTTCGTCCTTCCTAGGCTTATTCTCATCCAATTAGGGTTTTTAACCAATCTTGTGCATCCAATAAGTACGTTTGTGTCATTGGTTGAACATTTTGGTCATTTTCGTCCTCCCTAGCCTTATTCTCATCCAATTAGGGTTTTTAACCAATCTTTTGCATCCAATAAGTTACTTTGTGTCATTGGTTGAACATTTAGGTCATTTTCGTCCTCCCTAGGGTTATTCTCATCCAATTAGGGTTTTTAACCAATCTTGTGCATCCAATAAGTGATTTTGTGTCATTGGTTGAACATTTAGGTCATTTTCGTCCTCCCTAGCCTTATTCTCATCCAATTAGGGTTTTTAACCAATCTTGTGCATTCAATAAGTCATTGGTTGAACATTTAGGTCATATTCGTCCTCCCTTGCCTTCTTCTCATCCAATTTGGGTTTTTAACCAATCTTGTGCATCCAATAAGTAAGTTTGTGTCATTGGTTGAACATTTAGGTCATTTTCGTCCTTCCTAGGCTTATTCTCATCCAATTAGGGTTTTTAACCAATCTTGTGCATCCAATAAGTGATTTTGTGTCATTGGTTGAACATTTAGGTCATTTTCGTCCTTCCTAGCCTTATTCTCATCCAATTAGGGTTTTTAACCAATCTTGTGCATCCAATAAGTGATTTTGTGTCATTGGTTGAACATTTAGGTCATTTTCGTCCTCCCTAGGGTTATTCTCATCCAATTAGGGTTTTTAACCAATCTTGTGCATCCAATAAGTGATTTTGTGTCATTGGTTAATCATTTAGGTCATTTTCGTCCTTCCTAGGCTTATTCTCATCCAATTAGGATTTTTAACCAATCTTGTGCATCAAATAAGTGATTTTGTGTCATTGGTTAATCATTTAGGTCATTTTTGTTCTCCCTAGGCTTATTCTCATCCAATTAGGGTTTTTAACCAATCTTGTGCATCCAATAAGTGATTTTGTGTCATTGGTTGAACATTTAGGTCATTTTCGTCCTCCCTAGGGTTATTCTCATCCAATTAGGGTTTTTAACCAATCTTGTGCATCCAATAAGTACGTTTGTGTCATTGGTTAAACATTTAGGTATTTTTCGTCCATCCTAGGCTAATTCTCTTCTAATTAGGGTTTTTAACCAATCTTGTGCATCCAATAAGTTATTTTGTGTCATTGGTTGAATATTTAGGTCGTTATCGTCCTCCCTAGGGTTATTCTCATCCAATTAGGGTTTTTAACCAATCTTGTGCATCCAATAAGTGATTTTGTGTCAGTTGTTGAATATTTAGGTCATTTTCGTCCTCCCTAGGGTTATTCTCATCCAATTAGGGTTTTTAACCAATCTTGTGCATCCAATAAGTGATTTTGTGTCATTGGTTAATCATTTAGGTTATTTTCGTCCTTCCTAGGCTTATTCTCATCCAATTAGGATTTTTAACCAATCTTGTGCATCAAATAAGTGATTTTGTGTCATTGGTTAATCATTTAGGTCATTTTTGTTCTCCCTAGGCTTATTCTCATCCAATTAGGGTTTTTAACCAATCTTGTGCATCCAATAAGTGATTTTGTGTCATTGGTTGAACATTTAGGTCATTTTCGTCCTCCCTAGGCTTATTCTCATCCAATTAGGGTTTTTAACCAATCTTGTACATCCAATACGTACGTTTGTGTCATTGGATGAACATTTAGGTCATTTTCGTCCTCCCTAGGCTTATTCTCATCCAATTAGGATTTTTAACCAATCTTGTGCATCCCATAAGTGATTTTGTGTCATTGGTTGAACATTTAGGTCATTTTCGTTCTCCCTAGGGTTATTCTCATCCAATTAGGGTTTTTAACCAATCTTGTGCATCCAATAAGTACGTTTGTGTCATTGGTTAAACATTTAGGTCTTTTTCGTCCATCCTAGGCTAATTCTCTTCTAATTAGGGTTTTTAACCAATCTTGTGCATCCAATAAGTGATTTTGTGTCATTGGTTGAACATTTAGGTCATTTTCGTCCTCCCTAGGCTTATTCTCATCCAATTAGGGTTTTTAACCAATCTTGTGCATCCAATAAGTTTATTTGTGTCATTGGTTGAACATTTAGGTCATTTTCGTCCTCCCAAGGCTTATTCTCGTCCAATTAGGGTTTTTAACCAATCTTGTGCATCCAATAAGTACATTTGTTTCATTGGTTGAACATTTAGGTCATTTTTGTCCTCCCAAGGCTTATTCTCGTCCAATTAGGGTTTTTAACCAATCTTGTGCATCCAATAAGTACATTTGTGTCATTGGTTGAACATTTAGGTCATTTTCGTCCTCCCAAGGCTTATTCTCGTCCAATTAGGGTTTTTAACCAATCTTGTGCATCCAATAAGTGATTTTGTGTCATTGGTTGAACATTTTTGTCATTTTCGTCCTCCCAAGGCTTATTCTCGTTCAATTAGGGTTTTTAACCAATCTTGTGCATCTAATAAGTGATTTTGTGTCATTGGTTGATTATTTAGGTAATTTTGGTCCTCCCTAGGCTTATTCTCGTCCAATTAGGGTTTTTAAACAATCTTGTGCATCCAATAAGTGATTTTGTGTCATTGGTTGAACATTTAGGTCATTTTCGTCCTCCCTAGGCTTATTCTCTTCCAATTAGGGTTTTTAACCAATCTTGTGCATCCAATAAGTGATTTTGTGTCATTGGTTGAACATTTACGTCATTTTTGTCCTCCCTAGGATTATTCTCATCCAATTAGGGTTTTTAACCAGTCTTGTGCATCCAATAAGTGATTTTGTGTCATTGGTTGAACATTTACGTCATTTTCGTCCTCCCTAGGATTATTCTTATCCAATTAGGGTTTTTCACCAATCTTGTGCATCCAATAAGTGATTTTGTGTCATTGGTTGAACATTTAGGTCTATTTCGTCCTCCCTAGGCTTATTCTCATCCAATTAGGGTTTTTAACCAATCTTGTGCATCCAATAAGTACGTTTGTGTCATTGGTTGAACATTTAGGTCATTTTCGTCCTCCCTAGGCTTATTCTCATCCAATTAAGGTTTTTAACCAATCTTGTGCATCCAATAAGTGATTTTGTGTCATTGGTTGAACATTTAGGTCATTTTCGTCCTCCCTAGGGTTATTCTCATCCAATTAGGGTTTTTAACCAATCTTGTGCATCCAATAAGTGATTTTGTGTCATTGGTTGAACATTTAGGTCATTTTCGTCCTCCGTAGGGTTATTCTCATTCAATTAGGGTTTTTAACCAATCTTGTGCATCTAATAAGTACGTTTGTGTCATTGGTTGAACATTTAGGTCATTTTCGACCTTCCTAGGCTGATTCTCATCCAATTAGGGTTCTTAACCAATCTTGTGAATCCAATAAGTGATTTTGTGTCATTGGTTGAACATTTAGGTCATTTTCGTCCTCCATAGCCTTATTCTCATCCAATTAGGGTTTTTAACCAATCTTGTGCATCCAATAAGTGATTTTGTGTCATTGGTTGAACATTTAGGTCATTTTCGTCCTCCCTAGGGTTATTCTCATCCAATTAGGGTTTTTAACCAATCTTGTGCATCCAATAAATACATTTGTCTCATTGGTTGAACATTTAAGTCATTTTCTTCCTTCCTATGCTTATTCTCATCCAATTAGGGTTTTTAACCAATCTTGTGCATCCAATAATTGATTTGGTGTCATTGGTTGAACATTTAGGTCATTTTCGTCCTCCCTAGCCTTATTCTCATCCAATTAGGGTTTTTAACCAATCTTGTGCATCCAATAAGTGATTTTGTGTCATTGGTTGAACATTTAGGTCATTTTCGTCCTCCCTAGGGTTATTCTCATCCAATTAGGATTTTTAACCAATCTTGTGCATCCAATAACTACGTTTGTGTCATTGGTTGAACATTGAGGTCATTTTCGTCCTTCCTATGCATATTCTCATCCAATTAGAGTTTTTAACCAATCTTGTGCATCCAATAAGTGATTTTTTGTCAATGGTTGAACATTTAGGTCATTTTCGCCCTCCCTAGGGTTATTCTCATCCAATTAGGGTTTTTAACCAATCTTGTGCATCCAATAACTATGTTTGTGTCATTGGTTGAACATTTAGGTCATTTTCGTCCTCCCTAGCCTTATTCTCATCCAATTAGGGTTTTTAACCAATCTTGTGCAGCCAATAAGTGATTTTGTTTCATTCGATGAACATTTAGGTCATTTTCGTCCTACCTAGCCTTATTCTCATCCAATTACGGTTTTTAACCAATCTTGTGCATTCAATAAGTGATTTTGTGTCATTGGCTGAACATTTACGTCATTTTCGTCCTCCCTAGGGTTATTCTCATCCAATTAGGGTTTTTAACCAATCTTGTGCATCCAATAAGTAAGTTGGCGTCATTGGTTGAACATTTAGGTCATTTTCGTCCTTCCTAGGCTTATTCTCATCCAATTAGGGTTTTTAACCAATCTTGTGCATCCAATAAGTGATTTTGTGTCATTGGTTGAACATTTAGGTCATTTTCGTCCTCCCTAGGGTTATTCTCATCCAATTAGGGTTTTTAACCAATCTTGTGCATCCAATAACTATGTTTGTGTCATTGGTTGAACATTTAGGTCATTTTCGTCCTCCCTAGCCTTATTCTCATCCAATTAGGGTTTTTAACCAATCTTGTGCATCCAATAAGTACATTTGTGTCATTGGTCGAACATTTAGGTCATTTTCGTCCTCCCTAGCGTTATTCTCATCCAATTAGATTTTTTAACCAATCTTGTGCTTTCAATAAGTGATTTTGTGTCATTGGTTGAACATTTAGGTCATTTTCATCCTCCCTAGGGTTATTCTCATCCAATTAGGGTTTTTAACCAATCTTGTGCATCCAATAACTAAGTTTGTGTCATTGGTTGAACATTTAGGTCATTTTCGTCCTCCCTAGCCTTATTCTCAACCAATTAGGGTTTTTAACCAATCTTGTGCATCCAATAAGTGACTTTGTGTCATTGGTTGAACATTTAGGTCATTTTCGTCCTCCCTAGGGTTATTCTCATCCAATTAGGATTTTTAACCAATCTTGTGCATCCAATAACTACGTTTGTGTCATTGGTTGAACATTGAGGTCATTTTCGTCCTTCCTATGCATATTCTCATCCAATTAGAGTTTTTAACCAATCTTGTGCATCCAATAAGTGATTTTTTGTCATTGGTTGAACATTTAGGTCATTTTCGCCCTCCCTAGGGTTATTCTCATCCAATTAGGGTTTCTAACCAATCTTGTGCATCCAATAACTATGTTTGTGTCATTGGTTGAACATTTAGGTCATTTTCGTCCTCCCTAGCCTTATTCTCATCCAATTAGGGTTTTTAACCAATCTTGTGCAGCCAATAAGTGATTTTGTTTCATTGGATGAACATTTAGGTCATTTTCGTCCTCCCTAGCCTTATTCTCATCCAATTAGGGTTTTTAACCAATCTTGTGCATTCAATAAGTGATTTTGTGTCATTGGCTGAACATTTACGTCATTTTCGTCCTCCCTAGGGTTATTCTCATCCAATTAGGGTTTTTAACCAATCTTGTGCATCCAATAAGTAAGTTGGCGTCATTGGTTGAACATTTAGGTCATTTTCGTCCTTCCTAGGCTTATTCTCATCCAATTAGGGTTTTTAACCAATCTTGTGCATCCAATAAGTGATTTTGTGTCATTGGTTGAACATTTAGGTCATTTTCGTCCTCCCTAGGGTTATTCTCATCCAATTAGGCTTTTTAACCAATCTTGTGCATCCAATAACTATGTTTGTGTCATTGGTTGAACATTTAGGTCATTTTCGTCCTCCCTAGCCTTATTCTCATCCAATTAGGGTTTTTAACCAATCTTGTGCATCCAATAAGTGACTTTGTGTCATTGGTTGAACATTTAGGTCATTTTCGTCCTCCCTAGGGTTATTCTCATCCAATTAGGATTTTTAACCAATCTTGTGCATCCAATAACTATGTTTGTGTCATTGGTTGAACATTTAGGTTATTTTCATCTTTCCTAGGCTAATTCTCATCCAATAAGGGGTTTTAACCAATCTTGTGCATCCAATAACTACGTTTGTGTCATTGGTTGAACATTGAGGTCATTTTCGTCCTTCCTATGCATATTCTCATCCAATTAGAGTTTTTAACCAATCTTGTGCATCCAATAAGTAAGTTTGTGTCATTGGTTGAACATTGAGGTCATTTTCGTCCTTCCTATGCATATTCTCATCCAATTAGAGTTTTTAACCAATCTTGTGCATCCAATAAGTGATTTTGTGTCATTGGTTGAACATTTAGGTCATTTTCGTCCTCCCTAGGGTTATTCTCATCCAATTAGGGTTTTTAACCAATCTTGTGCATCCAATAACTATGTTTGTGTCATTGGTTGAACATTTAGGTCATTTTCGTCCTCCCTAGCCTTATTCTCATCCAATTAGGGTTTTTAACCAATCTTGTGCAGCCAATAAGTGATTTTGTTTCATTGGTTGAACATTTAGGTCATTTTCGTCCTCCCTAGCCTTATTCTCATCCAATTAGGGTTTTTAACCAATATTGTGCATTCAATAAGTGATTTTGTGTCATTGGCTGAACATTTACGTCATTTTCGTCCTGCCTAGGGTTATTCTCATCCAATTAGGGTTTTTAACCAATCTTGTGCATCCAATAACTATGTTTGTGTCATTGGTTGAACATTTAGGTCATTTTCGTCCTCCCTAGCCTTATTCTCATCCAATTAGGGTTTTTAACCAATCTTGTGCATCCAATAAGTGATTTTGTGTCATTGGTTGAACATTTAGGTCATTTTCGTCCTCCCTAGGGTTATTCTCATCCAATTAGGATTTTTAACCAATCTTGTGCATCCAATAACTACGTTTGTGTCATTGGTTGAACATTGAGGTCATTTTCGTCCTTCCTATGCATATTCTCATCCAATTAGAGTTTTTAACCAATCTTGTGCATCCAATAAGTAAGTTTGTGTCATTGGATGAACATTGAGGTTATTTTCGTCCTTGCTATGCATATTCTCATCCAATTAGAGTTTTTAACCAATCTTGTGCATCCAATAAGTGATTTTGTGTCATTGGTTGAACATTTAGGTCATTTTCGTCCTCCCTAGGGTTATTCTCATCCAATTAGGGTTTTTAACCAATCTTGTGCATCCAATAACTATGTTTGTGTCATTGGTTGAACATTTAGGTCATTTTCGTCCTCACTAGCCTTATTCTCATCCAATTAGGGTTTTTAACCAATCTTGTGCATCCAATAAGTGACTTTGTGTCATTGGTTGAACATTTAGGTCATTTTCGTCCTCCCTAGGGTTATTCTCATCCAATTAGGATTTTTAACCAATCTTGTGCATCCAATAACTACGTTTGTGTCATTGGTTGAACATTTAGGTTATTTTCATCTTTCCTAGGCTAATTCTCATCCAATAAGGGTTTTTAACCAATCTTGTGCATCCAATAACTACGTTTGTGTCATTGGTTGAATATTGAGGTCATTTTCGTCCTTCCTATGCATATTCTCATCCAATTAGAGTTTTTAACCAATCTTGTGCATCCAATAAGTAAGTTTGTGTCATTGGTTGAACATTGAGGTCATTTTCGTCCTTCCTATGCATATTCTCATCCAATTAGAGTTTTTAACCAATCTTGTGCATCCAATAAGTGATTTTGTGTCATTCGTTGAACATTTAGGTCATTTTCGTCCTCCCTAGGGTTATTCTCATCCAATTAGGGTTTTTAACCAATCTTGTGCATCCAATAACTATGTTTGTGTCATTGGTTGAACATTTAGGTCATTTTCGTCCTCCCTAGCCTTATTCTCATCCAATTAGGGTTTTTAACCAATCTTGTGCATCCAATAAGTGACTTTGTGTCATTGGTTGAACATTTAGGTCATTTTCGTCCTCCCTACGGTTATTCTCATCCAATAAGGATTTTTAACCAATCTTGTGCATCCAATAACTACGTTTGTGTCATTGGTTGAACATTTAGGTTATTTTCATCTTTCCTAGGCTAATTCTCATCCAATAAGGGTTTTTAACCAATCTTGTGCATCCAATAAGTACGTTTGTGTCATTGGTCGAACATTTAGGTCATTTTCGTCGTCCCTAGCCTTATTCTCATCCAATTAGGGTTTTTAACCAATCTTGTGCAGCCAATAAGTGATTTTGTGTCATTGGTTGAACATTTAGGTCATTTTCGTCCTCCCTAGCCTTATTCTCATCCAATTAGGTTTTTTAACCAATCTTGTGCATTCAATAACTGATTTTGTGTCATTGGCTGAACATTTACGTCATTTTCGTCCTCCCTAGGGTTATTCTCATCCAATTAGGGTTTTTAACCAATCTTGTGCATCCAATAAGTAAGTTTGTGTCATTGGTTGAACATTGAGGTCATTTTCCTCCTTCCAATGCATATTCTCATCCAATTAGAGTTTTAAACCAATCTTGTGCATCCAATAAGTCATTTTGTTTCATTGGTTGAACATTTAGGTCATTTTCGTCCTCCCTAGGGTTATTCTCATCCAATTAGGGTTTTTAACCAATCTTGTGCATCCAATAAGTTCGTTTGTGTCATTGGTTTGAACATTTAGGTCATTTTCGTCCTTCCTAGGCTTATTCTCATCCAATTAGGGTTTTTATCCAATCTTGTGCATCCAATAAGTACGTTTGTGTCATTGGTCGAACATTTAGGTTATTGTTGTGCTCCCTAGGCTTATTCTCATCCAATTAGGGTTTTTAACGAATCTTGTGCATCAAATAACTACGGATGTGTCATTGGTTGAACATTTAGGTTATTTTCGTCCTTCCTAGGCTAATTCTCATCCAATAAGGGTTTTTAACCAATCTTGTGCATCCAATAAGTACGTTTGTGTCATTGGTCGAACATTTAGGTCTTTTTCGTCCTCCCTAGCCTTATTCTCATCCAATTAGGGTTTTTAACCAATCTTGTGCATTCAATAAGTGATTTTGTGTCATTGGGTGAGCATTTAGGTCATTTTCATCCTCCCTAGGGTTATTCTCATCCAATTAGGGTTTTTAACCAATCTTGTGCAACCAATAAGTGATTTTGCGTCATTGGTTGAACATTTAGGTCATTTTCGTCCTTCCTAGGCTTATTCTCATCCAATTAGGGTTTTTAACCAATCTTGTGCATCCAATAAGTGATTTTGTGTCATTGGTTGAACATTTAGGTCATTTTCGTCCTTCCTAGGGTTATTCTCATCCAATTAGTGTTTTTAACCAATCTTGTGCATCCAATAACTATGTTTGTGTCATTGGTTGAACATTTAGGTCATTTTCGTCCTCCCTAGCCTTATTCTCATCCAATTAGGGTTTTTAACCAATCTTGTGCATCCAATAAGTGACTTTGTGTCATTGGTTGAACATTTAGGTCATTTTCGTCCTCCCTAGGGTTATTCTCATCCAATAAGGATTTTTAACCAATCTTGTGCATCCAATAACTACGTTTGTGTCATTGGTTGAACATTTAGGTTATTTTCATCTTTCCTAGGCTAATTCTCATCCAATAAGGGTTTTTAACCAATCTTGTGCATCCAATAAGTACGTTTGTGTCATTGGTCGAACATTTAGGTCATTTTCGTCGTCCCTAGCCTTATTCTCATCCAATTAGGGTTTTTAACCAATCTTGTGCAGCCAATAAGTGATTTTGTGTCATTGGTTGAACATTTAGGTCATTTTCGTCCTCCCTAGCCTTATTCTCATCCAATTAGGTTTTTTAACCAATCTTGTGCATTCAATAACTGATTTTGTGTCATTGGCTGAACATTTACGTCATTTTCGTCCTCCCTAGGGTTATTCTCATCCAATTAGGGTTTTTAACCAATCTTGTGCATCCAATAAGTAAGTTTGTGTCATTGGTTGAACATTGAGGTCATTTTCCTCCTTCCAATGCATATTCTCATCCAATTAGAGTTTTAAACCAATCTTGTGCATCCAATAAGTCATTTTGTTTCATTGGTTGAACATTTAGGTCATTTTCGTCCTCCCTAGGGTTATTCTCATCCAATTAGGGTTTTTAACCAATCTTGTGCATCCAATAAGTTCGTTTGTGTCATTGGTTTGAACATTTAGGTCATTTTCGTCCTTCCTAGGCTTATTCTCATCCAATTAGGGTTTTTATCCAATCTTGTGCATCCAATAAGTACGTTTGTGTCATTGGTCGAACATTTAGGTTATTGTTGTGCTCCCTAGGCTTATTCTCATCCAATTAGGGTTTTTAACGAATCTTGTGCATCAAATAACTACGGATGTGTCATTGGTTGAACATTTAGGTTATTTTCGTCCTTCCTAGGCTAATTCTCATCCAATAAGGGTTTTTAACCAATCTTGTGCATCCAATAAGTACGTTTGTGTCATTGGTCGAACATTTAGGTCTTTTTCGTCCTCCCTAGCCTTATTCTCATCCAATTAGGGTTTTTAACCAATCTTGTGCATTCAATAAGTGATTTTGTGTCATTGGGTGAGCATTTAGGTCATTTTCATCCTCCCTAGGGTTATTCTCATCCAATTAGGGTTTTTAACCAATCTTGTGCAACCAATAAGTGATTTTGCGTCATTGGTTGAACATTTAGGTCATTTTCGTCCTTCCTAGGCTTATTCTCATCCAATTAGGGTTTTTAACCAATCTTGTGCATCCAATAAGTGATTTTGTGTCATTGGTTGAACATTTAGGTCATTTTCGTCCTCCCTAGGGTTATTCTCATCCAATTAGGCTTTTTAACCAATCTTGTGCATCCAATAACTATGTTTGTGTCATTGGTTGAACATTTAGGTCATTTTCGTCCTCCCTAGCCTTATTCTCATCCAATTAGGGTTTTTAACCAATCTTGTGCATCCAATAAGTGACTTTGTGTCATTGGTTGAACATTTAGGTCATTTTCGTCCTCCCTAGGGTTATTCTCATCCAATTAGGATTTTTAACCAATCTTGTGCATCCAATAACTACGTTTGTGTCATTGGTTGAACATTGAGGTCATTTTCGTCCTTCCTATACATATTCTCATCCAATTAGAGTTTTTAACCAATCTTGTGCATCCAATAAGTAAGTTTGTGTCATTGGTTGAACATTGAGGTCATTTTCGTCCTTCCTATGCATATTCTCATCCAATTAGAGTTTTTAACCAATCTTGTGCATCCAATAAGTGATTTTGTGTCATTCGTTGAACATTTAGGTCATTTTCGTCCTCCCTAGGGTTATTCTCATCCAATTAGGGTTTTTAACCAATCTTGTGCATCCAATAACTATGTTTGTGTCATTGGTTGAACATTTAGGTCATTTTCGTCCTCCCTAGCCTTATTCTCATCCAATTAGGGTTTTTAACCAATCTTGTGCATCCAATAAGTGACTTTGTGTCATTGGTTGAACATTTAGGTCATTTTCGTCCTCCCTAGGGTTATTCTCATCCAAATAGGACTTTTAACCAATCTTTTGCATCCAATAACTACGTTTGTGTCATTGGTTGAACATTGAGGTCATTTTCGTCCTTCCTATGCATATTCTCATCCAATTAGAGTTTTTAACCAATATTGTGCATCCAATAAGTGATTTTTTGTCATTGGTTGAACATTTAGGTCATTTTCGCCCTCCCTAGGGTTATTCTCATCCAATTAGGGTTTTTAACCAATCTTGTGCATACAATAACTATGTTTGTGTCATTGGTTGAACATTTAGGTCATTTTCGTCCTCCCTAGCCTTATTCTCATCCAATTAGGGTTTTTAACCAATCTTGTGCAGCCAATAAGTGATTTTGTTTCATTCGATGAACATTTAGGTCATTTTCGTCCTACCTAGCCTTATTCTCATCCAATTAGGGTTTTTAACCAATCTTGTGCATTCAATAAGTGATTTTGTGTCATTGGCTGAACATTTACGTCATTTTCGTCCTCCCTAGGGTTATTCTCATCCAATTAGGGTTTTTAACCAATCTTGTGCATCCAATAAGTAAGTTGGCGTCATTGGTTGAACATTTAGGTCATTTTCGTCCTTCCTAGGCTTATTCTCATCCAATTAGGGTTTTTAACCAATCTTGTGCATCCAATAAGTGATTTTGTGTCATTGGTTGAACATTTAGGTCATTTTCGTCCTCCCTAGGGTTATTCTCATCCAATTAGGCTTTTTAACCAATCTTGTGCATCCAATAACTATGTTTGTGTCATTGGTTGAACATTTAGGTCATTTTCGTCCTCCCTAGCCTTATTCTCATCCAATTAGGGTTTTTAACCAATCTTGTGCATCCAATAAGTGACTTTGTGTCATTGGTTGAACATTTAGGTCATTTTCGTCCTCCCTAGGGTTATTCTCATCCAATTAGGATTTTTAACCAATCTTGTGCATCCAATAACTACGTTTGTGTCATTGGTTGAACGTTTAGGTTATTTTTGTCCTTCCTAGGCTAATTCTCATCCAATAAGGGTTTTTAACCAATCTTGTGCAGCCAATAAGTGATTTTGTGTCATTGGTTGAACATTTAGGTCATTTTCGTCTTCCCTAGCCTTATTCTCATCCAATTAGGTTTTTTAACCAATCTTGTGCATTCAATAACTGATTTTGTGTCATTGGCTGAACATTTACGTCATTTTCGTCCTCCCAAGGGTTATTCTCATCCAATTAGGGTTTTTAACCAATCTTGTGCATCCAATAAGTAAGTTTGTGTCATTGGTTGAACATTGAGGTCATTTTCGTCCTTCCTATGCATTTTCTCATCCAATTAGGGTTTTTAACCAATCTTGTGCATCCAATAAGTGATTTTGTGTCATTGGTGGAACATTTAGGTCATCTTCGTCCTCCCTAGAGTTATTCTCATCCAATTAGGGTTTTTAACCAATCTTGTGCATCCAATAAGTTCGTTTGTGTCATAGGTTTGAACATTTAGGTCATTTTCGTCCTTCCTAGGCTTATTCTCATCCAATTAAGGTTTTTATCCAATCTTGTGCATCCAATAAGTACGTTTGTGTCATTGGTCGAACATTTAGGTTATTTTCGTGCTCCCTAGGCTTATTCTCATCCAATTAGGTTTTTTAACCAATCTTGTGCACCCAATAAGTGATTTTGTGTCATTGGTTGAACATTTAGGTCATTTTCGTCCTCCCTAGCCTTATTCTCATCCAATTAGGTTTTTTAACCAATCTTGTGCATTCAATAACTGATTTTGTGTCATTGGCTGAACATTTACGTCATTTTCGTCCTCCCAAGGGTTATTCTCATCCAATTAGGGTTTTTAGCCAATCTTGTGCATCCAATAAGTACGTTTGTGTCATTGGTTGAACATTTAGGTCATTTTCGTCCTCCCTAGCCTTATTCTCATCCAATTAGGGTTTTTAACCAATCTTGTGCATCCAATAAGTGACTTTGTGTCATTGGTTGAACATTTAGGTCATTTTCGTCCTCCCTAGGGTTATTCTCATCCAATAAGGATTTTTAACCAATCTTGTGCATCCAATAACTACGTTTGTGTCATTGGTTGAACATTTAGGTTATTTTCATCTTTCCTAGGCTAATTCTCATCCAATAAGGGTTTTTAACCAATCTTGTGCATCCAATAAGTACGTTTGTGTCATTGGTCGAACATTTAGGTCATTTTCGTCGTCCCTAGCCCTATTCTCATCCAATTAGGGTTTTTAACCAATCTTGTGCAGCCAATAAGTGATTTTGTGTCATTGGTTGAACATTTAGGTCATTTTCGTCCTCCCTAGCCTTATTCTCATCCAATTAGGTTTTTTAACCAATCTTGTGCATTCAATAACTGATTTTGTGTCATTGGCTGAACATTTACGTCATTTTCGTCCTCCCTAGGGTTATCCTCATCCAATTAGGGTTTTTAACCAATCTTGTGCACCCAATAAGTAAGTTTGTGTCATTGGTTGAACATTGAGGTCATTTTCCTCCTTCCAATGCATATTCTCATCCAATTAGAGTTTTAAACCAATCTTGTGCATCCAATAAGTCATTTTGTTTCATTGGTTAAACATTTAGGTCATTTTCGTCCTCCCTAGGGTTATTCTCATCCAATTAGGGTTTTTAACCAATCTTGTGCATCCAATAAGTTCGTTTGTGTCATCGGTTTGAACATTTAGGTCATTTTCGTCCTTCCTAGGCTTATTCTCATCCAATTAGGGTTTTTATCCAATCTTGTGCATCCAATAAGTACGTTTGTGTCATTGGTCGAACATTTAGGTTATTTTTGTGCTCCCTAGGCTTATTCTCATCCAATTAGGGTTTTTAACGAATCTTGTGCATCAAATAACTACGGATGTGTCATTGGTTGAACATTTAGGTTATTTTCGTCCTTCCTAGGCTAATTCTCATCCAATAAGGGTTTTTAACCAATCTTGTGCATCCAATAAGTACGTTTGTGTCATTGGTCGAACATTTAGGTCTTTTTCGTCCTCCCTAGCCTTATTCTCATCCAATTAGGGTTTTTAACCAATCTTGTGCATTCAATAAGTGATTTTGTGTCATTGGGTGAACATTTAGGTCATTTTCATCCTCCCTAGGGTTATTCTCATCCAATTAGGGTTTTTAACCAATCTTGTGCAACCAATAAGTGATTTTGCGTCATTGGTTGAACATTTAGGTCATTTTCGTCCTTCCTAGGCTTATTCTCATCCAATTAGGGTTTTTAACCAATCTTGTGCATCCAATAAGTGATTTTGTGTCATTGGTTGAACATTTAGGTCATTTTCGTCCTCCCTAGCCTTATTCTCATCCAATTAGGTTTTTTAACCAATCTTGTGCATTCAATAATTGATTTTGTGTCATTGGTTGAACATTTAGGTCATTTTCGTCCTCCCTAGGGTTATTCTCATACATCTAGGGTTTTTAACCAATCTTGTGCATCCAATAAGTAAGTTTGTGTCATTGGTTGAACATTTAGGTCATTTTCGTCCTCCCTAGGGTTATTGTCATCCAATTAGGGTTTTTAACCAATCTTGTGCATCCAATAAGTACATTTGTGTCATTGGTCGAACATTTAGGTCATTTTCGTCCTCCCTAGCGTTATTCTCATCCAATTAGATTTTTTAACCAATCTTGTGCTTTCAATAAGTGATTTTGTGTCATTGGTTGAACATTTAGGTCATTTTCATCCTCCCTAGGGTTATTCTCATCCAATTAGGGTTTTTAACCAATCTTGTGCATACAATAAGTACGTTTGTGTCATTGGTTGAACATTTAGGTCATTTTCGTCCTGCCTAGCCTTATACTCATCCAATTAGGGTTTTTAATCAATCTTGTGCATCCAATAAGTACGTTTGTATCATTGGTTGAACATTTAGGTCATTTTCGTCCTTCCTAGGCTTATTCTCATCCAATTAGGGCTTTTAACCAATCTTGTGCATCCAATAAGTACGTTTGTGTCATTGGTTGAACATTTAGATCATTTTCGTCCTCCCTTGGCTTATTCTCATCCAATTAGGATTTTTAACCAATCTTGTGCATCCAATAAGTACGTTTGTGTCATTGGTTGAACATTTAGGTCATTTTCGTCCTCCCTAGCCTTATTCTCATCCAATTAGGGTTTTTAACCAATCTTGTGCATCCAGTAAGTGATTTTGTGTCGTTGGTCGAACATTTAGGTCATTTTCGTCCTCCCTCGCCTTATTCTCATCCAATTAGGGTTTTTAACCAATCTTGTGCATTTAATAAGTGATTTTGTGTCAATGGTTGAACATTTAGGTCATTTTCATCATCCCTAGGGTTATTCTCATCCAATTAGGGTTTTTAACCAATCATGTGCATCCAATAAGTTATTTTGTGTCATTGGTCTAACATTTAGGTCATTTTCGTCCTCCTTAGCCTTATTCTCATCCAATTAGTGTTTTTAACCAATCTTGTGCATTCAATAAGTGATTTTGTGTCATTGGTTGAACATTTAGGTCATTTTCGTCCTCCCTAGGGTTATATTCATCCAATTAGGGTTTTTAACCAATCTTGTGCATCCAATAAGTACGTTTGTGTCATTGGTTGAACATTTAGGTCATTTTCGTCCTCCCTAGGGTTATTCTCATCCAACTAGGGTTTTAAACCAATCTTGTGCATCCAATAACTACGTTTGTGTCATTGGTTGAACATTTAGGTTATTTTCGTCCTTCCTAGGCTAATTCTCATCCAATAAGGGTTTTTAACCAATCTTGTGCATCCAATAAGTATGTTTGTGTCATTGGTCGAACATTTAGGTCTATTTCACCCTCCCTAGCCTTATTCTCATCCAATTAGGGTTTTTAACCAATCTTGTGCAGCCAATAAGTGATTTTGTGTCATTGGTTGAACATTTAGGTCATTTTCGTCCTTCCTAGGCTTATTCTCATCCAATTAGGGTTTTTATCGAATCTTGTGCATCCAATAAGTACGTTTGTGTCATTGGTCGAACATTTAGGTCATTTTCGTGTTCCTTAGGCTTATTCTCGTCCAATTAGGGTTTTTAACCATTCTTGTGCATCCAATAACTACGTTTGTGTCATTGGTTGAACATTTAGGTTATTTTCGTCCTTCCTAGGCTAATTCTCATCCAATAAGGGTTTTTATCCAATCTTGTGCATCCGATAAGTACGTTTGTGTCATTGGTCGAACATTTAGGTCTTTTCGTCCTCCCTAGCCTTATTCTCATCCAATTAGGGTTTTTAACCAATCTTGTGCATTCAATAAGTGATTTTGTGTCATTGGTTGAACATTTAGGTCATTTTCATCCTCCCTAGGGTTATTCTCATCCAATTAGGGTTTTTAACCAATCTTGTGCATCCAATAAGTTATTTTGTGTCATTGGTCTAACATTTAGGTCATTTTCGTCCTCCCTAGCCTTATTCCCATCCAATTAGGGTTATTAACCAATCTTGTGCATTCAATAAGTGATTTTGTGTCATTGGTTGAACATTTAGGTAATTTTCATCCTCCCTAGGGTTATTCTTATCCAAATAGGGTTTTTAACCAATCTTGTGCATCCAATAAGTTATTTTGTGTCATTGGTCTAACATTTAGGTCATTTTCGTCCTCCCTAGCCTTATTCTCATCCAATTAAGGTTTTTAACCAATCTTGTGCATTCAATAAGTGATTTTGTGTCATTGGTTGAACATTTAGGTCATTTTCCTCCTCCCTAGGGTTATATTCATCCAATTAGGGTTTTTAACCAATCTTGTGCATCCAATAAGTACGTTTGTGTCATTGGTTGAACATTTAGGTCATTTTCGTCCTTCCTAGGCTTATTCTTATCCAATTAGGGTTTTTAACCAATCTTGTGCATCCAATAAGTACGTTTGTGTCATTGGTTGAACATTTAGGTCATTTTCGTCCTTCCTAGGCTTACTCTCATCCAATTAGGGTTTTTAACCAATCTTGTGCATCTAATAAGTGACTTTGTGTCATTGGTTGAACATTTAGGTCATTTTCGTCCTCCCTAGGCTTATTCTCGTCCAATTAGGGTTTTTGACCATTCTTGTGCATCCAATAACTACGTTTGTGTCATTGGTTGAACATTTAGGTTATTTTCGTCCTTCCTAGGCTAATTCTCATCCAATAAGGGTTTTTATCCAATCTTGTGCATCCAATAAGTACGTTTGTGTCATTGGTCGAACATTTAGGTCTTTTTCGTCCTCCCTAGCCTTATTCTCATCCAATTAGGGTTTTTAACCAATCTTGTGCATTCAATAAGTGATTTTGTGTCATTGGTTGAACATTTAGGTCATTTTTGTCCTCCCTAGCCTTATTCTCATCCAATTAAGGTTTTTAACCAATCTTGTGCATTCAATAAGTGATTTTGTGTCATTGGTTGAACATTTAGGTCATTTTTCTCCTCCCTAGGGTTATATTCATCCAATTAGGGTTTTTAACCAATCTTGTGCATCCAATAAGTACGTTTGTGTCATTGGTTGAACATTTAGGTCATTTTCGTCCTTCCTAGGCTTATTCTCATCCAATTAGGGTTTTTAACCAATCTTGTGCATCCAATAAGTACGTTTGTGTCATTGGTTGAACATTTAGGTCATTTTCATCCTCCCTAGGGTTATTCTTATCCAAATAGGGTTTTTAACCAATCTTGTTCATCCAATAAGTTATTTTGTGTTATTGGTCTAACATTTAGGTCATTTTCGTCCTCCCTAGCCTTATTCTCATCCAATTAAGGTTTTTAACCAATCTTGTGCATTCAATAAGTGATTTTGTGTCATTGGTTGAACATTTAGGTTATTTTCCTCCTCCCTAGGGTTATATTCATCCAATTAGGGTTTTTAACCAATCTTGTGCATCCAATAAGTACGTTTGTGTCATTGGTTGAACATTTAGGTCATTTTCGTCCTTCCTAGGCTTATTCTCATCCAATTAGGGTTTTTAACCAATCTTGTGCATCCAATAAGTACGTTTGTGTCATTGGTTGAACATTTAGGTCATTTTCGTCCTTCCTAAGCTTATTCTCATCCAATTAGGGTTTTTAACCAATCTTGTGCATCCAATAAGTGACTTTGTGTCATTGGTTGAACATTTAGGTTATTTTCGTCCTTCCTAGGCTAATTCTCATCCAATAAGGGTTTTTAACCAATCTTGTGCATCCAATAAGTACGTTTGTGTCATTGGTCGAACATTTAGGTCATTTTCGTCCTCCCTAGCCTTATTCTCATCCAATTAGGGTTTTTAACCAATCTTGTGCATTCAATAAGTGATTTTGTGTCATTGGTTGAACATTTAGGTCATTTTCGTCCTCCCTAGGGTTATATTCATCCAATTAGGGTTTTTAACCAATCTTGTGCATCCAATAAGTACGTTTGTGTCATTGGTTGAACATTTAGGTCATTTTCATCCTCCCTAGGGTTATTCTCATCCAATTAGGGTTTTTAACCAATCTTGTGCAACCAATAAGTGATTTTGCGTCATTGGTTGAACATTTAGGTCATTTTCGTCCTTCCTAGGCTTATTCTCATCCAATTAGGGTTTTTAACCAATCTTGTGCATCCAATAAGTGATTTTGTGTCATTGGTTGAACATTTAGGTCATTTTCGTCCTCCCTAGCCTTATTCTCATCCAATTAGGTTTTTTAACCAATCTTGTGCATTCAATAATTGATTTTTTGTCATTGGTTGAACATTTAGGTCATTTTCGTCCTCCCTAGGGTTATTCTCATACATCTAGGGTTTTTAACCAATCTTGTGCATCCAATAAGTAAGTTTGTGTCATTGGTTGAACATTTAGGTCATTTTCGTCCTCCCTAGGGTTATTGTCATCCAATTAGGGTTTTTAACCAATCTTGTGCATCCAATAAGTACATTTGTGTCATTGGTCGAACATTTAGGTCATTTTCGTCCTCCCTAGCGTTATTCTCATCCAATTAGATTTTTTAACCAATCTTGTGCTTTCAATAAGTGATTTTGTGTCATTGGTTGAACATTTAGGTCATTTTCATCCTCCCTAGGGTTATTCTCATCCAATTAGGGTTTTTAACCAATCTTGTGCATACAATAAGTACGTTTGTGTCATTGGTTGAACATTTAGGTCATTTTCGTCCTGCCTAGCCTTATACTCATCCAATTAGGGTTTTTAATCAATCTTGTGCATCCAATAAGTACGTTTGTATCATTGGTTGAACATTTAGGTCATTTTCGTCCTTCCTAGGCTTATTCTCATCCAATTAGGGCTTTTAACCAATCTTGTGCATCCAATAAGTACGTTTGTGTCATTGGTTGAACATTTAGATCATTTTCGTCCTCCCTTGGCTTATTCTCATCCAATTAGGATTTTTAACCAATCTTGTGCATCCAATAAGTACGTTTGTGTCATTGGTTGAACATTTAGGTCATTTTCGTCCTCCCTAGCCTTATTCTCATCCAATTAGGGTTTTTAACCAATCTTGTGCATCCAGTAAGTGATTTTGTGTCGTTGGTCGAACATTTAGGTCATTTTCGTCCTCCCTCGCCTTATTCTCATCCAATTAGGGTTTTTAACCAATCTTGTGCATTTAATAAGTGATTTTGTGTCAATGGTTGAACATTTAGGTCATTTTCATCATCCCTAGGGTTATTCTCATCCAATTAGGGTTTTTAACCAATCATGTGCATCCAATAAGTTATTTTGTGTCATTGGTCTAACATTTAGGTCATTTTCGTCCTCCTTAGCCTTATTCTCATCCAATTAGTGTTTTTAACCAATCTTGTGCATTCAATAAGTGATTTTGTGTCATTGGTTGAACATTTAGGTCATTTTCGTCCTCCCTAGGGTTATATTCATCCAATTAGGGTTTTTAACCAATCTTGTGCATCCAATAAGTACGTTTGTGTCATTGGTTGAACATTTAGGTCATTTTCGTCCTCCCTAGGGTTATTCTCATCCAACTAGGGTTTTAAACCAATCTTGTGCATCCAATAACTACGTTTGTGTCATTGGTTGAACATTTAGGTTATTTTCGTCCTTCCTAGGCTAATTCTCATCCAATAAGGGTTTTTAACCAATCTTGTGCATCCAATAAGTATGTTTGTGTCATTGGTCGAACATTTAGGTCTATTTCACCCTCCCTAGCCTTATTCTCATCCAATTAGGGTTTTTAACCAATCTTGTGCAGCCAATAAGTGATTTTGTGTCATTGGTTGAACATTTAGGTCATTTTCGTCCTTCCTAGGCTTATTCTCATCCAATTAGGGTTTTTATCGAATCTTGTGCATCCAATAAGTACGTTTGTGTCATTGGTCGAACATTTAGGTCATTTTCGTGTTCCTTAGGCTTATTCTCGTCCAATTAGGGTTTTTAACCATTCTTGTGCATCCAATAACTACGTTTGTGTCATTGGTTGAACATTTAGGTTATTTTCGTCCTTCCTAGGCTAATTCTCATCCAATAAGGGTTTTTATCCAATCTTGTGCATCCGATAAGTACGTTTGTGTCATTGGTCGAACATTTAGGTCTTTTCGTCCTCCCTAGCCTTATTCTCATCCAATTAGGGTTTTTAACCAATCTTGTGCATTCAATAAGTGATTTTGTGTCATTGGTTGAACATTTAGGTCATTTTCATCCTCCCTAGGGTTATTCTCATCCAATTAGGGTTTTTAACCAATCTTGTGCATCCAATAAGTTATTTTGTGTCATTGGTCTAACATTTAGGTCATTTTCGTCCTCCCTAGCCTTATTCCCATCCAATTAGGGTTATTAACCAATCTTGTGCATTCAATAAGTGATTTTGTGTCATTGGTTGAACATTTAGGTAATTTTCATCCTCCCTAGGGTTATTCTTATCCAAATAGGGTTTTTAACCAATCTTGTGCATCCAATAAGTTATTTTGTGTCATTGGTCTAACATTTAGGTCATTTTCGTCCTCCCTAGCCTTATTCTCATCCAATTAAGGTTTTTAACCAATCTTGTGCATTCAATAAGTGATTTTGTGTCATTGGTTGAACATTTAGGTCATTTTCCTCCTCCCTAGGGTTATATTCATCCAATTAGGGTTTTTAACCAATCTTGTGCATCCAATAAGTACGTTTGTGTCATTGGTTGAACATTTAGGTCATTTTCGTCCTTCCTAGGCTTATTCTTATCCAATTAGGGTTTTTAACCAATCTTGTGCATCCAATAAGTACGTTTGTTTCATTGGTTGAACATTTAGGTCATTTTCGTCCTTCCTAGGCTTACTCTCATCCAATTAGGGTTTTTAACCAATCTTGTGCATCTAATAAGTGACTTTGTGTCATTGGTTGAACATTTAGGTCATTTTCGTCCTCCCTAGGCTTATTCTCGTCCAATTAGGGTTTTTGACCATTCTTGTGCATCCAATAACTACGTTTGTGTCATTGGTTGAACATTTAGGTTATTTTCGTCCTTCCTAGGCTAATTCTCATCCAATAAGGGTTTTTATCCAATCTTGTGCATCCAATAAGTACGTTTGTGTCATTGGTCGAACATTTAGGTCTTTTTCGTCCTCCCTAGCCTTATTCTCATCCAATTAGGGTTTTTAACCAGTCTTGTGCATTCAATAAGTGATTTTGTGTCATTGGTTGAACATTTAGGTCATTTTCATCCTCCCTAGGGTTATTCTTATCCAAATAGGGTTTTTAACCAATCTTGTGCATCCAATAAGTTATTTTGCGTCATTGGTCTAACATTTAAGTCATTTTTGTCCTCCCTTGCCTTATTCTCATCCAATTAGGGTTATTAACCAATCTTGTGCATTCAATAAGTGATTTTGTGTCATTGGTTGAACATTTAGGTCATTTTCATCCTCCCTAGGGTTATTCTTATCCAAATAGGGTTTTTAACCAATCTTGTGCATCCAATAAGTTATTTTGTGTTATTGGTCTAACATTTAGGTCATTTTCGTCCTCCCTAGCCTTATTCTCATCCAATTAAGGTGTTTAACCAATCTTGTGCATTCAATAAGTGATTTTGTGTCATTGGTTGAACATTTAGGTTATTTTCCTCCTCCCTAGGTTTATATTCATCCAATTAGGGTTTTTAACCAATCTTGTGCATCCAATAAGTACGTTTGTGTCATTGGTTGAACATTTAGGTCATTTTCGTCCTTCCTAGGCTTATTCTCATCCAATTAGGGTTTTTAACCAATCTTGTGCATCCAATAAGTACGTTTGTGTCATTGGTTGAACATTTAGGTCATTTTCGTCCTTCCTAAGCTTATTCTCATCCAATTAGGGTTTTTAACCAATCTTGTGCATCCAATAAGTGACTTTGTGTCATTGGTTGAACATTTAGGTTATTTTCGTCCTTCCTAGGCTAATTCTCATCCAATAAGGGTTTTTAACCAATCTTGTGCATCCAATAAGTACGTTTGTGTCATTGGTCGAACATTTAGGTCATTTTCGTCCTCCATAGCCTTATTCTCATCCAATTAGGGTTTTTAACCAATCTTGTGCAGCCAATAAGTGATTTTGTGTCATTGGTTGAACATTTAGGTCATTTCCGTCCTTCCTAGGCTTATTCTCATCCAATTAGGGTTTTTATCGAATCTTGTGCATCCAATAAGTACGTTTGTGTCATTGGTCGAACATTTAGGTCATTTTCGTGTTCCTTAGGCTTATTCTCGTCCAATTAGGGTTTTTAACCATTCTTGTGCATCCAATAACTACGTTTGTGTCATTGGTTGAACATTTAGGTTATTTTCGTCCTTCCTAGGCTAATTCTCATCCAATAAGGGTTTTTA
>JBBPBP010000172.1:85750-121319 GCA_037974735.1 Cicer chorassanicum
ATCCAATTAGGGTTTTTAACCAATCTTGTGCATCCAATAAGTTATTTTGTGTCATTGGTCTAACATTTAGGTCATTTTCGTCCTCCCTAGCCTTATTCCCATCCAATTAGGGTTATTAACCAATCTTGTGCATTCAATAAGTGATTTTGTGTCATTGGTTGAACATTTAGGTCATTTTCATCCTCCCTAGGGTTATTCTTATCCAAATAGGGTTTTTAACCAATCTTGTGCATCCAATAAGTTATTTTGTGTCATTGGTCTAACATTTAGGTCATTTTCGTCCTCCCTAGCCTTATTCTCATCCAATTAAGGTTTTTAACCAATCTTGTGCATTCAATAAGTGATTTTGTGTCATTGGTTGAACATTTAGGTCATTTTCCTCCTCCCTAGGGTTATATTCATCCAATTAGGGTTTTTAACCAATCTTGTGCATCCAATAAGTACGTTTGTGTCATTGGTTGAACATTTAGGTCATTTTCGTCCTTCCTAGGCTTATTCTTATCCAATTAGGGTTTTTAACCAATCTTGTGCATCCAATAAGTACGTTTGTGTCATTGGTTGAACATTTAGGTCATTTTCGTCCTTCCTAGGCTTACTCTCATCCAATTAGGGTTTTTAACCAATCTTGTGCATCTAATAAGTGACTTTGTGTCATTGGTTGAACATTTAGGTCATTTTCGTCCTCCCTAGGCTTATTCTCGTCCAATTAGGGTTTTTGACCATTCTTGTGCATCCAATAACTACGTTTGTGTCATTGGTTGAACATTTAGGTTATTTTCGTCCTTCCTAGGCTAATTCTCATCCAATAAGGGTTTTTATCCAATCTTGTGCATCCAATAAGTACGTTTGTGTCATTGGTCGAACATTTAGGTCTTTTTCGTCCTCCCTAGCCTTATTCTCATCCAATTAGGGTTTTTAACCAATCTTGTGCATTCAATAAGTGATTTTGTGTCATTGGTTGAACATTTAGGTCATTTTCATCCTCCCTAGGGTTATTCTCATCCAATTAGGGTTTTTAACCAATCTTGTGCATCCAATAAGTTATTTTGTGTCATTGGTCTAACATTTAGGTCATTTTCGTCCTCCCTAGCCTTATTCCCATCCAATTAGGGTTATTAACCAATCTTGTGCATTCAATAAGTGATTTTGTGTCATTGGTTGAACATTTAGGTCATTTTCATCCTCCCTAGGGTTATTCTTATCCAAATAGGGTTTTTAACCAATCTTGTGCATCCAATAAGTTATTTTGTGTCATTGGTCTAACATTTAGGTCATTTTCGTCCTCCCTAGCCTTATTCTCATCCAATTAAGGTTTTTAACCAATCTTGTGCATTCAATAAGTGATTTTGTGTCATTGGTTGAACATTTAGGTCATTTTCCTCCTCCCTAGGGTTATATTCATCCAATTAGGGTTTTTAACCAATCTTGTGCATCCAATAAGTACGTTTGTGTCATTGGTTGAACATTTAGGTCATTTTCGTCCTTCCTAGGCTTATTCTTATCCAATTAGGGTTTTTAACCAATCTTGTGCATCCAATAAGTACGTTTGTGTCATTGGTTGAACATTTAGGTCATTTTCGTCCTTCCTAGGCTTACTCTCATCCAATTAGGGTTTTTAACCAATCTTGTGCATCTAATAAGTGACTTTGTGTCATTGGTTGAACATTTAGGTCATTTTCGTCCTCCCTAGGCTTATTCTCGTCCAATTAGGGTTTTTGACCATTCTTGTGCATCCAATAACTACGTTTGTGTCATTGGTTGAACATTTAGGTTATTTTCGTCCTTCCTAGGCTAATTCTCATCCAATAAGGGTTTTTATCCAATCTTGTGCATCCAATAAGTACGTTTGTGTCATTGGTCGAACATTTAGGTCTTTTTCGTCCTCCCTAGCCTTATTCTCATCCAATTAGGGTTTTTAACCAGTCTTGTGCATTAAATAAGTGATTTTGTGTCATTGGTTGAACATTTAGGTCATTTTCATCCTCCCTAGGGTTATTCTTATCCAAATAGGGTTTTTAACCAATCTTGTGCATCCAATAAGTTATTTTGTGTCATTGGTCTAACATTTAGGTCATTTTCGTCCTCCCTTGCCTTATTCTCATCCAATTAGGGTTATTAACCAATCTTGTGCATTCAATAAGTGATTTTGTGTCATTGGTTGAACATTTAGGTCATTTTCATCCTCCCTAGGGTTATTCTTATCCAAATAGGGTTTTTAACCAATCTTGTGCATCCAATAAGTTATTTTGTGTTATTGGTCTAACATTTAGGTCATTTTCGTCCTCCCTAGCCTTATTCTCATCCAATTAAGGTTTTTAACCAATCTTGTGCATTCAATAAGTGATTTTGTGTCATTGGTTGAACATTAAGGTTATTTTCCTCCTCCCTAGGGTTATATTCATCCAATTAGGGTTTTTAACCAATCTTGTGCATCCAATAAGTACGTTTGTGTCATTGGTTGAACATTTAGGTCATTTTCGTCCTTCCTAGGCTTATTCTCATCCAATTAGGGTTTTTAACCAATCTTGTGCATCCAATAAGTACGTTTGTGTCATTGGTTGAACATTTAGGTCATTTTCGTCCTTCCTAAGCTTATTCTCATCCAATTAGGGTTTTTAACCAATCTTGTGCATCCAATAAGTGACTTTGTGTCATTGGTTGAACATTTAGGTTATTTTCGTCCTTCCTAGGCTAATTCTCATCCAATAAGGGTTTTTAACCAATCTTGTGCATCCAATAAGTACGTTTGTGTCATTGGTCGAACATTTAGGTCATTTTCGTCCTCCATAGCCTTATTCTTATCCAATTAGGGTTTTTAACCAATCTTGTGCATTCAATAAGTGATTTTGTGTCATTGGTTGAACATTTAGGTCATTTTCATCCTCCCTAGGGTTATTCTCATCCAATTAGGGTTTTTAACCAATCTTGTGCAGCCAATAAGTGATTTTGTGTCGTTGGTTGAACATTTAGGTCATTTTCGTCCTACCTAGCCTTATTCTCATCCAATTAGGGTTTTTAACCAATCTTGTGCATTCAATAAGTGATTTTGTGTCATTGGCTGAACATTTACGTCATTTTCGTCCTCCCTTGGGTTATTCTCATCCAATTAGGGTTTTTAACCAATCTTGTGCATCCAATAAGTAAGTTTGCGTCATTGGTTGAACATTTAGGTCATTTTCGTCCTTCCTAGGCTTATTCTCATCCAATTAGGGTTTTTAACCAATCTTGTGCATTCAATAAGTGATTTTGTGTCATTGGTTGAACATTTAGGTCATTTTCGTCCTCCCTAGCCTTATTCTCATCCAATTAGGTTTTTTAACCAATCTTGTGCATTCAATAATTGATTTTGTGTCATTGGTTGAACATTTAGGTCATTTTCGTCCTCCCTAGGGTTATACTCATACATCTAGGGTTTTTAACCAATCGTGTGCATCCAATAAGTAAGTTTTTTACATTGGTTGAACATTTAGGTCATTTTTGTCCTCCCTAGGGTTATTCTCATCCAATTAGGGTTTTTAACCAATCTTATGCATCCAATAAGTACATTTGTGTCGTTGGTTGAACATTTAGGTCATTTTCGTCCTCCGTAGGGTTATTCTCATCCAACTAGGGTTTTTAACCAATCTTGTGCATCCAATAAGTACGTTTGTGTCATTGGTCGAACATTTAGGTCATTTTCGACCTTCCTAGGCTTATTCTCATCCAATTAGGATTTTTAACCAATCTTGTGCATTCAATAAGTGATTTTGTGTAATTGGTTTGACATTTAGGTCTTTTTCGTCCTCCCTAGAGTTATTCTCATCCAATTAGAGTTTTTAACCAATCTTGTGCATCTAATAAGTGATTTTGTGTCATTGGTTGAACATTTAGGTCATTTTCGTCCTCCCTAGGGTTATTCTCATACATCTAGGGTTTTTAACCAATCTTGTGCATCCAATAAGTAAGTTTGTGTCATTGGTTAAACATTTAGGTCATTTTCGTCCTCCCTAGGGTTATTCTCATCCAATTAGGGTTTTTAACCAATCTTGTGCATCCAATAAGTACATTTGTGTCATTGGTTGAACATTTAGGTCATTTTCGTCCTTCGTAGGGTTATTCTCATCCAATTAGGGTTTTTAACCAATCTTGTGCATCCAATAAGTACGTTTGTGTCATTGGTCGAACATTTAGGTCATTTTCGACCTTCCTAGGCTTATTCTCATCCAATTAGGATTTTTAACCTATCTTGTGCATTCAATAAGTAATTTTGTGTAATTGGTTGAACATTTAGGTCTTTTTCGTCCTCCCTAGAGTTATTCTCATCCAATTAGAGTTTTTAACCAATCTTGTGCATCCAATAAGTGATTTTGTGTCATTGGTAGAACTTTTTTGTCATTTTCGTCCTCCCTAGCGTTATTCTCATCCAATTAGGGTTTTTAACCAATCTTGTGTATACAATAAGTACGTTTGTGTCATTAGTTGAACATTTAAGTCATTTTCGTCCTGCCTAGCCTTATACTCATCCAATTAGGGTTTTTAATCAATCTTGTGCATCCAATAAGTTTGTTTGTATCATTGGTTGAACATTTAGGTCATTTTCGTCCTTCCTAGGCTTATTCTCATCCAATTAGGGCTTTTAACCAATCTTGTGCATCCAATAAGTACGTTTGTGTCATTGGTTGAACATTTAGTTCATTTTCGTCCTCCCTTGGCTTATTCTCATCCAATTAGGATTTTTAACCAATCTTGTGCACCCAATAAGTACGTTTGTGTCATTGGTTGAACATTTAGGTCATTTTCGTCCTCCCTAGCCTTATTCTCATCCAATTAGGGTTTTTAACCAATCTTGTGCATCCAATAAGTGATTTTGTGTCGTTGGTCGAACATTTAGGTCATTTTCGTCCTCCCTAGCCTTATTCTCATCCAATTAGGGTTTTTAACCAATCTTGTGCATTTAATAAGTGATTTTGTGTCAATGGTTGAACATTTAGGTCATTTTCATCCTCCCTAGGGTTATTCTCATCCAATTAGGGTTTTTAACCAATCATGTGCATCCAATAAGTTATTTTGTGTCATTGGTCTAACATTTAGGTCATTTTCGTCCTCCTTAGCCTTATTCTCATCCAATTAGGGTTTTTAACCAATCTTGTGCATTCAATAAGTGATTTTGTGTCATTGGTTGAACATTTAGGTCATTTTCGTCCTCCCTAGGGTTATATTCATCCAATTAGGGTTTTTAACCAATCTTGTGCATCCAATAAGTATGTTTGTGTCATTGGTTGAACATTTAGGTCATTTTCGTCCTCCCTAGGGTTATTCTCATCCAATTAGGGTTTTAAACCAATCTTGTGCATCCAATAACTACGTTTGTGTCATTGGTTGAACATTTAGGTTATTTTCGTGCTTCCTAGGCTAATTCTCAACGAATAAGGGTTTTTAACCAATCTTGTGCATCCAATAAGTATGTTTGTGTCATTGGTCGAACATTTAGGTCATTTTCGCCCTCCCTAGCCTTATTCTCATCCAATTATGGTTTTTAACCAATCTTGTGCAGCCAATAAGTGATTTTGTGTCATTGGTTGAACATTTAGGTCATTTTCGTCATTCCTAGGCTTATTCTCATCCAATTAGGGTTTTTATCCAATCTTGTGCATCCAATAAGTACGTTTGTGTCATTGGTCGAACATTTAGGTCATTTTCGTGTTCCTTAGGCTTATTCTCGTCCAATTAGGGTTTTTAACCATTCTTGTGCATCCAATAACTACGTTTGTGTCATTGGTTGAACATTTAGGTTATTTTCGTCCTTCCTAGGCTAATTCTCATCCAATAAGGGTTTTTATCCAATCTTGTGCATCCAATAAGTACGTTTGTGTCATTGGTCGAACATTTAGGTCTTTTTCGTCCTCCCTAGCCTTATTCTCATCCAATTAGGGTTTTTAACCAATCTTGTGCATTCAATAATTGATTTTGTGTCATTGGTTGAACATTTAGGTTATTTTCATCCTCCCTAGGGTTATTCTCATCCAATTAGAGTTTTTAACCAATCTTGTGCATCCAATAAGTTATTTTGTGTCATTGGTCTAACATTTAGGTCATTTTCGTCCTCCCTAGCCTTATTCTCATCCAATTAGGGTTATTAACCAATCTTGTGCATTCAATAAGTGATTTTGTGTCATTGGTTGAACATTTAGGTCATTTTCATCCGCCCTAGGGTTATTCTTATCCAAATAGGGTTTTTAACCAATCTTGTGCATCCAATAAGTTATTTTGTGTCATTAGGCTAACATTTAGGTCATTTTCGTCCTCCCTAGCCTTATTCTCATCCAATTAAGGTTTTTAACCAATCTTGTGCATTCAATAAGTGATTTTGTGTCATTGGTTGAACATTTAGGTCATTTTCCTCCTCCCTAGGGTTATATTCATCCAATTAGGGTTTTTAACCAATCTTGTGCATCCAATAAGTACGTTTGTGTCATTGGTTGAACATTTAGGTCATTTTCGTCCTTCCTAGGCTTATTCTCATCCAATTAGGGTTTTTAACCAATCTTGTGCATCCAATAAGTACGTTTGTGTCATTGGTTGAACATTTAGGTCATTTTCGTCCTTCCAAGGCTTACTCTCATCCAATTAGGGTTTTTAACCAATCTTGTGCATCCAATAAGTGACTTTGTGTCATTGGTTGAACATTTAGGTCATTTTCGTCCTCCCTAGGCTTATTCTCGTCCAATTAGGGTTTTTGACCATTCTTGTGCATCCAATAACTACGTTTGTGTCATTGGTTGAACATTTAGGTTATTTTCGTCCTTCCTAGGCTAATTCTCATCCAATAAGGGTTTTTATCCAATCTTGTGCATCCAATAAGTACGTTTGTGTCATTGGTCGAACATTTAGGTCTCTTTCGTCCTCCCTAGCCTTATTCTCATCCAATTAGGGTTTTTAACCAATCTTGTGCATTCAATAAGTGATTTTGTGTCATTGGTTGAACATTTAGGTCATTTTCATCCTCCCTAGGGTTATTCTTATCCAAATAGGGTTTTTAACCAATCATGTGCACCCAATAAGTTATTTTGTGTCATTGGTCTAACATTTAGTCATTTTCGTCCTCCCTTGCCTTATTCTCATCCAATAAGGGTTTTTAACCAATCTTGTGCATCCAATAAGTACGTTTATGTCATTGGTCGAACATTTAGGTCATTTTCGTCCTCCGTAGCCTTATTCTCATCCAATTAGGGTTTTTAACCAATCTTGTGCAGCCAATAAGTGATTTTGTGTCATTGGTTGAACATTTAGGTCATTTTTGTCCTCCCTAGCCTTATTCTCATCCAATTAAGGTTTTTAACCAATCTTGTGCATTCAATAAGTGATTTTGTGTCATTGGTTGAACATTTAGGTCATTTTCCTCCTCCCTAGGGTTATATTCATCCAATTAGGGTTTTTAACCAATCTTGTGCATCCAATAAGTACGTTTGTGTCATTGGTTGAACATTTAGGTCATTTTCGTCCTTCCTAGGCTTATTCGCATCCAATTAGGGTTTTGAACCAATCTTGTGCATCCAATAAGTACGTTTGTGTCATTGGTTGAACATTTAGGTCATTTTCGTCCTTCCTAGGCTTATTCTCATCCAATAAGGGTTTTTAACCAATCTTGTGCATCCAATAAGTGACTTTGTGTCATTGGTTGAACATTTAGGTCATTTTCGTCCTCCCTAGGCTTATTCTCGTCCAATTAGGGTTTTTGACCATTCTTGTGCATCCAATAACTACGTTTGTGTCATTGGTTGAACATTTAGGTTATTTTCGTCCTTCCTAGGCTAATTCTCATCCAATAAGGGTTTTTATCCAATCTTGTGCATCCAATAAGTACGTTTGTGTCATTGGTCGAACATTTAGGTCTTTTTCGTCCTCCCTAGCCTTATTCTCATCCAATTAGGGTTTTTAACCAATCTTGTGCATTCAATAAGTGATTTTGTGTCATTGGTTGAACATTTAGGTCATTTTCATCCTCCCTAGGGTTATTCTTATCCAAATAGGGTTTTTAACTAATCATGTGCACCCAATAAGTTATTTTGTGTCATTGGTCTAACATTTAGTCATTTTCGTCCTCCCTTGCCTTATTCTCATCCAATAAGGGTTTTTAACCAATCTTGTGCATCCAATAAGTACGTTTGTCATTGGTCGAACATTTAGCTCATTTTCGTCCTCCGTAGCCTTATTCTCATCCAATTAGGGTTTTTAACCAATCTTGTGCAGCCAATAAGTGATTTTGTGTCATTGGTTGAACATTTAGGTCATTTTTGTCCTCCCTAGCCTTATTCTCATCCAATTAAGGTTTTTAACCAATCTTGTGCATTCAATAAGTGATTTTGTGTCATTGGTTGAACATTTAGGTCATTTTCCTCCTCCCTAGGGTTATATTCATCCAATTAGGGTTTTTAACCAATCTTGTGCATCCAATAAGTACGTTTGTGTCATTGGTTGAACATTTAGGTCATTTTCGTCCTTCCTAGGCTTATTCTCATCCAATTAGGGTTTTTAACCAATCTTGTGCATCCAATAATATGTTTGTGTCATTTGTTTAACATTTAGGTCATTTTTGACTTTCCTAGGCTTATTCTCATCCCATTAGGGTTTTTAACCAATCTTGTGCATTCAATAAGTGATTGTGTGTCATTGGTTGAACATTTAGGTCATTTTCGTCCTTCGTAGGGTTATTCTCATCCAATTAGGGTTTTTAACCAATCTTGTGCATCCAATAAGTACGTTTGTGTCATTGGTTGAACATTTAGGTCATTTTCGTCCTTCCTAGGCTTATTCTCATCCAATTAGGGTTTTTAACCAATCTTGTGCATCCAATAAGTACGTTTGTGTCATTGGTTGAACATTTAGGTTATTTTCGTCCTTCCTAGGCTAATTCTCATCCAATAAGGGTTTTTAACCAATCTTGTGCATCCAATAAGTACGTTTGTGTCATTGGTCGAACATTTAGGTCATTTTCGTCCTCCGTAGCCTTATTCTCATCCAATTAGGGTTTTTAACCAATCTTGTGCAGCCAATAAGTGATTTTGTGTCATTGGTTGAACATTTAGGTCATTTTTGTCCTCCCTAGCCTAATTCTCATCCAATTAAGGTTTTTAACCAATCTTGTGCATTCAATAAGTGATTTTGTGTCATTGGTTGAACATTTAGGTCATTTTTCTCCTCCCTAGGGTTATATTCATCCAATTAGGGTTTTTAACCAATCTTGTGCATCCAATAAGTACGTTTGTGTCATTGGTTGAACATTTAGGTCATTTTCGTCCTTCCTAGGCTTATTCTCATCCAATTAGGGTTTTTAACCAATCTTGTGCATCCAATAAGTACGTTTGTGTCATTGGTTGAACATTTAGGTCATTTTCATCCTCCCTAGGGTTATTCTTATCCAAATAGGGTTTTTAACCAATCTTGTTCATCCAATAAGTTATTTTGTGTTATTGGTCTAACATTTAGGTCATTTTCGTCCTCCCTAGCCTTATTCTCATCCAATTAAGGTTTTTAACCAATCTTGTGCATTCAATAAGTGATTTTGTGTCATTGGTTGAACATTTAGGTTATTTTCCTCCTCCCTAGGGTTATATTCATCCAATTAGGGTTTTTAACCAATCTTGTGCATCCAATAAGTACGTTTGTGTCATTGGTTGAACATTTAGGTCATTTTCGTCCTTCCTAGGCTTATTCTCATCCAATTAGGGTTTTTAACCAATCTTGTGCATCCAATAAGTACGTTTGTGTCATTGGTTGAACATTTAGGTCATTTTCGTCCTTCCTAGGCTTATTCTCATCCAATTAGGGTTTTTAGCCAATCTTGTGCATCCAATAACTACATTTGTGTCGTTGGTTGAACATTTAGGTTATTTTCGTCCTTCCTATGCTTATTTTCATCCAATTAGGGTTTTTAACCAATCTTGTGCATCCAATAAGTGAATTTGTGTCATTGGTTGAACATTTAGGTAATTTTCGTATTCCCTATGGTTATTCTCATCCAATTAGGGTTTTTAACCAATCTTGTGCATCCAATAAGTACGTTTGTGTCATTGGTTGAACATTTAGGTCATTTTCGTCCTTCCTAGGCTTATTCTCATCCAATTAGGGTTTTTAACCAATCTTGTGCATCCAATAAGTACGTTTGTGTCGTTGGTTGAACATTTAGGTCATTTTCGTCCTTCCTAGGCTTATACTCATCCAATTAGGGTTTTTAACCAATCTTGTGCATCCAATAAGTACGTTTGTGTCATTGGTTGAACAGTTAGGTCATTTTCGTCCTTCCTATGCTTATTCTCATCCAATTAGGGTTTTTAACCAATCTTGTGCATCCAATAAGTACGTTTGTGTCATTGGTTGAACATTTAGGTCATTTTCGTCCTTCCTAGGCTTATTCTCATCCAATTAGGGTTTTTAACCAATCTTGTGCATCCAATAAGTACGTTTGTGTCATTGGTTGTACATTTAGGTCATTTTCGTCCTCCATAGCCTTATTCTCATCCAATTAGGGTTTTTAACCAATCTTGTGCATCCAATAAGTGACTTTGTGTCATTGGTTGAACATTTAGGTCATTTTCGTCCTCCCTAGGGTTATTCTCATCCAATTAGGGTTTTTAATCAATCTTGTGCATCCAATAACTAGGTTTGTGTCATTGGTTGAACATTTAGGTCATTTTCGTCCTTCCTAGGCTTATTCTCATCCAATTAGGGTTTTTAACCAATCTTGTGCATCCATTAACTACGTTTGTGTCATTGGTTGAACATTTAGGTTATTTTCGTCCTTCCTAGGCTAATTCTCATCCAATAAGGGTTTTTAACCAATCTTGTGCATCCAATAAGTACGTTTGTGTCATTGGTCGAACCTTTAGGTCATTTTCGTCCTCCCTAGCCTTATTCTCATCCAATTAGGGTTTTTAACCAATCTTGTGCATCCAATAAGTACGTTTGTGTCATTGGTTGAACATTTAGGTCATTTTCGTCCTTCCTAGGCTTATTCTCATCCAATTAGGGTTTTTAACCAATCTTGTGCATCCAATAAGTATGTTTGTGTCATTGGTTGAACATTTAGGTCATTTTCGTCCTTCCTATGCTTATTCTCATCCAATTAGGGTTTTTAACAAATCTTGTGCATCCAATAAGTACGTTTGTGTCATTGGTTGAACATTTAGGTCATTTTCGTCCTTCCTAGGCTTATTCTCATCCAATTAGGGTTTTTAACCAATCTTGTGCATCCAATAAGTACGTTTGTGTCATTGGTCGAACATTTAGGTCATTTTCGTCCTCCCTAGCCTTATTCTCATCCAATTAGGGTTTTTAACCAATCTTATGCATCCAATAAGTACGTTTGTGTCATTGGTTGAACATTTAGGTCATTTTCGTCCTTCCTAGGCTTATACTCATCCAATTAGGGTTTTTAACCAATCTTGTGCATCCAATAAGTACGTTTGTGTCATTGGTTGAACATTTAGGTCATTTTCGTCCTTCCTAGGCTTATTCTCATCCAATTAGGGTTTTTAACCAATCTTGTGCATCCAATAACTACGTTTGTGTCATTGGTTGAACATTTAGGTTATTTTCGTCCTTCCTAGGCTAATTCTCATCCAATAAGGGTTTTTAACCAATCTTGTGCATCCAATAAGTACGTTTGTGTCATTGGTTGAACATTTAGGTCATTTTCGTCCTCCCTAGCCTTATTCTCATCCAATTAGGGTTTTTAACCAATCTTGTGCATTCAATAAGTGATTTTGTGTCATTGGTTGAACATTTAGGTCATTTTCGTCCTCCCTAGGGTTATTCTCATCCAATTAGGGTTTCTAACCAATCTTGTGCATCCAATAACTACGTTTCTGTCATTGGTTGAACATTTAGGTTATTTTCGTCCTTCCTAGGCTAATTCTCATCCAATAAGGGTTTTTAACCAATCTTGTGCATCCAATAAGTACATTTGTGTCATTGGTCGAACATTTAGGTCATTTTCGTCCTCCCTAGCCTTATTCTCATCCAATTAGGGTTTTTAACCAATCTTGTGCAGCCAATAAGTGATTTTGTGTCATTGGTTGAATATTTAGGTTATTTTTGTCCTCCCTAGCCTTATTCTCATCCAATTAGGGTTTTTAACCAATCTTGTGCATTCAATAAGTGATTTTGTGTCATTGGTTGAACATTTAGGTCATTTTCGTCCTCCCTAGGGTTATTCTCATCCAATTAGGGTTTTTAACCACTCTTGTGCATCCAATAAGTACGTTTGTGTCATTGGTTGAACATTTAGGTCATTTTTGTCCTTCCTAGGCTTATTCTCATCCAATAAGGGTTTTTAACCAATCTTGTGCACCCAATAAGTGATTTTGTGTCATTGGTTGAACATTTAGGTCATTTTCGTCCTCCCTAGCCTTATTCTCATCCAATTAGGTTTTTTAACCAATCTTGTGCATTCAATAACTGATTTTGTGTCATTGGCTGAACATTTACGTCATTTTCGTCCTCCCAAGGGTTATTCTCATCCAATTAGGGTTTTTAGCCAATCTTGTGCATCCAATAAGTACGTTTGTGTCATTGGTTGAACATTTAGGTCATTTTCGTCCTCCCTAGCCTTATTCTCATCCAATTAGGTTTTTTAACCAATCTTATGCATTCAATAAGTGATTTTGTGTCATTGGCTGAACATTTACGTCATTTTCTTCCTCCCTAGGGTTATTCTCATCCAATTAGGGTTTTTAACCAATCTTGTGCATCCAATAAGTAAGTTTGCGTCATTGGTTGAACATTTAGGTCATTTTCGTCCTCCCTAGCCTTATTCTCATCCAATTAGGGTTTTTAACCAATCTTGTGCATCCAATAAGTGACTTTGTGTCATTGGTTGAACATTTAGGTCATTTTCGTCCTCCCTAGGGTTATTCTCATCCAATTAGGGTTTTTAACCAATCTTATGCATCCAATAACTACGTTTGTGTCATTGGTTGAACATTTAGGTTATTTTCGTCCTTCCTAGGCTAATTCTCATCCAATAAGGGTTTTAACCAATCTTGTGCATCCAATAAGTACGTTTGTGTCATTGGTCGAACATTTTAGGTCATTTTCGTCCTCCGTAGCCTTATTCTCATCCAATTAGGGTTTTTAACCAATCTTGTGCAACCAATAAGTGATTTTGTGTCATTGGTTGAACATTTAGGTCATTTTTGTCCTCCCTAGCCTTATTCTCATCCAATTAGGGTTTTTAACCAATCTTGTGCATTCAATAAGTGATTTTGTGTCATTGGCTGAACATTTACGTCATTTTCGTCCTCTCTAGGGTTATTCTCATCCAATTAGGGTTTTTAACCAATCTTGTGCATCCAATAAGTAAGTTTGCGTCATTGGTTGAACATTTAGGTCATTTTCGTCCTCCCTAGCCTTATTCTCATCCAATTAGGGTTTTTAACCAATCTTGTGCATCAAATAAGTGACTTTGTGTCATTGGTTGAACATTTAGGTCATTTTCGTCCTCCCTAGGGTTATTCTCATCCAATTAGGGTTTTTAACCAATCTTGTGCATCTAATAACTACGTTTGTGTCATTGGTTGAACATTTAGGTCATTTTCGTCCTCCCTAGCCTTATTCTCATCCAATTAGGGTTTTTAACCAATCTTGTGCATCCAATAAGTGACTTTGTGTCATTGGTTGAACATTTAGGTCATTTTCGTCCTCCCTAAGGTTATTCTCATCCAATTAGGGTTTTTAACCAATCTTGTGCATCCAATAAGTAAGTTTGTGTCATTGGTTGAACATTGAGGTCATTTTCGTCCTTCCTATGCATATTCTCATCCAATTAGGGTTTTTACTCAATCTTGTGCATCCAATAAGTGATTTTGTGTCATTGGTGGAACATTTAGGTCATCTTCGTCCTCCCTAGGGTTATTCTCATCCAATTAGGGTTTTTAACCAATCTTGTGCATCCAATAAGTTCGTTTGTGTCATAGGTTTGAACATTTAGGTCATTTTCGTCCTTCCTAGGCTTATTCTCATCCAATTAAGGTTTTTATCCAATCTTGTGCATCCAATAAGTACGTTTGTGTCATTGGTCGAACATTTAGGTTATTTTCGTGCTACCTAGGCTTATTCTTATCCAATTAGGGTTTTTAACCAATCTTGTGCATCAAATAACTACGTTTGTGTCATTGGTTGAACATTTAGGTTATTTTCGTCCTTCCTAGGCTAATTCTCATCCAATAAGGGTTTTTAACCAATCTTGTGCATCCAATAAGTACGTTTGTGTCATTGGTCGAACATTTAGGTCATTTTCGTCCTCCATAGCCTTATTCTCATCCAATTAGGGTTTTTAACCAATCTTGTGCATTCAATAAGTGATTTTGTGTCATTGGTTGAACATTTAGGTCATTTTCATCCTCCCTAGGGTTATTCTCATCCAATTAGGGTTTTTAACCAATCTTGTGCAGCCAATAAGTGATTTTGTGTCGTTGGTTGAACATTTAGGTCATTTTCATCCTACCTAGCCTTATTCTCATCCAATTAGGGTTTTTAACCAATCTTGTGCATTCAATAAGTGATTTTGTGTCATTGGCTGAACATTTACGTCATTTTCGTCCTCCCTTGGGTTATTCTCATCCAATTAGGGTTTTTAACCAATCTTGTGCATCCAATAAGTAAGTTTGCGTCATTGGTTGAACATTTAGGTCATTTTCGTCCTTCCTAGGCTTATTCTCATCCAATTAGGGTTTTTAACCAATCTTGTGCATTCAATAAGTGATTTTGTGTCATTGGTTGAACATTTAGGTCATTTTCGTCCTCCCTAGCCTTATTCTCATCCAATTAGGTTTTTTAACCAATCTTGTGCATTCAATAATTGATTTTGTGTCATTGGTTGAACATTTAGGTCATTTTCGTCCTCCCTAGGGTTATACTCATACATCTTGGGTTTTTAACCAATCGTGTGCATCCAATAAGTAAGTTTTTGTCATTGGTTGAACATTTAGGTCATTTTTGTCCTCCCTAGGGTTATTCTCATCCAATTAGGGTTTTTAACCAATCTTATGCATCCAATAAGTACATTTGTGTCGTTGGTTGAACATTTAGGTCATTTTCGTCCTCCGTAGGGTTATTCTCACCCAACTAGGGTTTTTAACCAATCTTGTGCATCCAATAAGTACGTTTGTGTCATTGGTCGAACATTTAGGTCATTTTCGACCTTCCTAGGCTTATTCTCATCCAATTTGGATTTTTAACCAATCTTGTGCATTCAATAAGTGATTTTGTGTAATTGGTTTGACATTTAGGTCTTTTTCGTCCTCCCTAGAGTTATTCTCATCCAATTAGAGTTTTTAACCAATCTTGTGCATCTAATAAGTGATTTTGTGTCATTGGTTGAACATTTAGGTCATTTTCGTCCTCCCTAGGGTTATTCTCATACATCTAGGGTTTTTAACCAATCTTGTGCATCCAATAAGTAAGTTTGTGTCATTGGTTGAACATTTAGGTTATTTTCCTCCTCCCTAGGGTTATATTCATCCAATTAGGGTTTTTAACCAATCTTGTGCATCCAATAAGTACGTTTGTGTCATTGGTTGAACATTTAGGTCATTTTCGTCCTTCCTAGGCTTATTCTCATCCAATTAGGGTTTTTAACCAATCTTGTGCATCCAATAAGTACGTTTGTGTCATTGGTTGAACATTTAGGTAATTTTCGTCCTTCCTAAGCTTATTCTCATCCAATTAGGGTTTTTAACCAATCTTGTGCATCCAATAAGTGACTTTGTGTCATTGGTTGAACATTTAGGTCATTTTCGTCCTCCCTAGCCTTATTCTCATCCAATTAGGGTTTTTAACCAATCTTGTGCATTTAATAAGTGATTTTGTGTCAATGGTTGAACATTTAGGTCATTTTCATCCTCCCTAGGGTTATTCTCATCCAATTAGGGTTTTTAACCAATCATGTGCATCCAATAAGTTATTTTGTGTCATTGGTCTAACATTTAGGTCATTTTCGTCCTCCTTAGCCTTATTCTCATCCAATTAGGGTTTTTAACCAATCTTGTGCATTCAATAAGTGATTTTGTGTCATTGGTTGAACATTTAGGTCATTTTCGTCCTCCCTAGGGTTATATTCATCCAATTAGGGTTTTTAACCAATCTTGTGCATCCAATAAGTATGTTTGTGTCATTGGTTGAACATTTAGGTCATTTTCGTCCTCCCTAGGGTTATTCTCATCCAATTAGGGTTTTAAACCAATCTTGTGCATCCAATAACTACGTTTGTGTCATTGGTTGAACATTTAGGTTATTTTCGTGCTTCCTAGGCTAATTCTCAACCAATAAGGGTTTTTAACCAATCTTGTGCATCCAATAAGTATGTTTGTGTCATTGGTCGAACATTTAGGTCATTTTCGCCCTCCCTAGCCTTATTCTCATCCAATTATGGTTTTTAACCAATCTTGTGCAGCCAATAAGTGATTTTGTGTCATTGGTTGAACTTTTAGGTCATTTTCGTCCTTCCTAGGCTTATTCTCATCCAATTAGGGTTTTTATCCAATCTTGTGCATCCAATAAGTACGTTTGTGTCATTGGTCGAACATTTAGGTCATTTTCGTGTTCCTTAGGCTTATTCTCGTCCAATTAGGGTTTTTAACCATTCTTGTGCATCCAATAACTACGTTTGTGTCATTGGTTGAACATTTAGGTTATTTTCGTCCTTCCTAGGCTAATTCTCATCCAATAAGGGTTTTTATCCAATCTTGTGCATCCAATAAGTACGTTTGTGTGATTGGTCGAACATTTAGGTCTTTTTCGTCCTCCCTAGCCTTATTCTCATCCAATTAGGGTTTTTAACCAATCTTGTGCATTCAATAAGTGATTTTGTGTCATTGGTTGAACATTTAGGTCATTTTCATCCTCCCTAGGGTTATTCTCATCCAATTAGAGTTTTTAACCAATCTTGTGCATCCAATAAGTTATTTTGTGTCATTGGTCTAACATTTAGGTCATTTTCGTCCTCCCTAGCCTTATTCTCATCCAATTAGGGTTATTAACCAATCTTGTGCATTCAATAAGTGATTTTGTGTCATTGGTTGAACATTTAGGTCATTTTCATCCTCCCTAGGGTTATTCTTATCCAAATAGGGTTTTTAACCAATCTTGTGCATCCAATAAGTTATTTTGTGTCATTACGCTAACATTTAGGTCATTTTCGTCCTCCCTAGCCTTATTCTCATCCAATTAAGGTTTTTAACCAATCTTGTGCATTCAATAAGTGATTTTGTGTCATTGGTTGAACATTTAGGTCATTTTCCTCCTCCCTAGGGTTATATTCATCCAATTAGGGTTTTTAACCAATCTTGTGCATCCAATAAGTACGTTTGTGTCATTGGTTGAACATTTAGGTCATTTTCGTCCTTCCTAGGCTTATTCTCATCCAATTAGGGTTTTTAACCAATCTTGTGCATCCAATAATATGTTTGTGTCATTTGTTTAACATTTAGGTCATTTTTGACTTTCCTAGGCTTATTCTCATCCCATTAGGGTTTTTAACCAATCTTGTGCATTCAATAAGTGATTGTGTGTCATTGGTTGAACATTTAGGTCATTTTCGTCCTTCGTAGGGTTATTCTCATCCAATTAGGGTTTTTAACCAATCTTGTGCATCCAATAAGTACGTTTGTGTCATTGGTTGAACATTTAGGTCATTTTCGTCCTTCCTAGGCTTATTCTCATCCAATTAGGGTTTTTAACCAATCTTGTGCATCCAATAAGTACGTTTGTGTCATTGGTTGAACATTTAGGTCATTTTCTTCCTTCCTATGCTTATTCTCATCCAATTAGGGTTTTTAACCAATCTTGTGCATCCAATAAGTACGTTTGTGTCATTGGTTGAACATTTAGGTCATTTTCGTCCTTCCTATGCTTATTCTCATCCAATTAGGATTTTTAACCAATCTTGTGCATCCAATAAGTACGTTTGTGTCATTGGTTGAACATTTAGGTCATTTTCGTCCTCCCTGGCCTTATTCTCATCCAATTAGGGTTTTTAACCAATCTTGTGCATCCAATAAGTACGTTTGTGTCATTGGTTGAACATTTAGGTCATTTTCGTCCTTCCTAGGCTTATTCTCATCCAATTAGGGTTTTTAACCAATCTTGTGCATCCAATAAGTGACTTTGTGTCATTGGTTGAACATTTAGGTCATTTTCGTCCTCCCTAGGCTTATTCTCGTCCAATTAGGGTTTTTGACCATTCTTGTGCATCCAATAACTACGTTTGTGTCATTGGTTGAACATTTAGGTTATTTTCGTCCTTCCTAGGCTAATTCTCATCCAATAAGGGTTTTTATCCAATCTTGTGCATCCAATAAGTACGTTTGTGTCATTGGTCGAACATTTAGGTCTCTTTCGTCCTCCCTAGCCTTATTCTCATCCAATTAGGGTTTTTAACCAATCTTGTGCATTCAATAAGTGATTTTGTGTCATTGGTTGAACATTTAGGTCATTTTAATCCTCCGTAGGGTTATTCTTATCCAAATAGGGTTTTTAACCAATCATGTGCACCCAATAAGTTATTTTGTGTCATTGGTCTAACATTTAGTCATTTTCGTCCTCCCTTGCCTTATTCTCATCCAATAAGGGTTTTTAACCAATCTTGTGCATCCAATAAGTACGTTTGTGTCATTGGTCGAACATTTAGGTCATTTTCGTCCTCCGTAGCCTTATTCTCATCCAATTAGGGTTTTTAACCAATCTTGTGCAGCCAATAAGTGATTTTGTGTCATTGGTTGAACATTTAGGTCATTTTTGTCCTCCCTAGCCTTATTCTCATCCAATTAAGGTTTTTAACCAATCTTGTGCATTCAATAAGTGATTTTGTGTCATTGGTTGAACATTTAGGTCATTTTCCTCCTCCCTAGGGTTATATTCATCCAATTAGGGTTTTTAACCAATCTTGTGCATCCAATAAGTACGTTTGTGTCATTGGTTGAACATTTAGGTCATTTTCGTCCTTCCTAGGCTTATTCGCATCCAATTAGGGTTTTGAACCAATCTTGTGCATCCAATAAGTACGTTTGTGTCATTGGTTGAACATTTAGGTCATTTTCGTCCTTCCTAGGCTTATTCTCATCCAATAAGGGTTTTTAACCAATCTTGTGCATCCAATAAGTGACTTTGTGTCATTGGTTGAACATTTAGGTCATTTTCGTCCTCCCTAGGCTTATTCTCGTCCAATTAGGGTTTTTGACCATTCTTGTGCATCCAATAACTACGTTTGTGTCATTGGTTGAACATTTAGGTTATTTTCGTCCTTCCTAGGCTAATTCTCATCCAATAAGGGTTTTTATCCAATCTTGTGCATCCAATAAGTACGTTTGTGTCATTGGTCGAACATTTAGGTCTTTTTCGTCCTCCCTAGCCTTATTCTCATCCAATTAGGGTTTTTAACCAATCTTGTGCATTCAATAAGTGATTTTGTGTCATTGGTTGAACATTTAGGTCATTTTTGTCCTCCCTAGCCTTATTCTCATCCAATTAAGGTTTTTAACCAATCTTGTGCATTCAATAAGTGATTTTGTGTCATTGGTTGAACATTTAGGTCATTTTTCTCCTCCCTAGGGTTATATTCATCCAATTAGGGTTTTTAACCAATCTTGTGCATCCAATAAGTACGTTTGTGTCATTGGTTGAACATTTAGGTCATTTTCGTCCTTCCTAGGCTTATTCTCATCCAATTAGGGTTTTTAACCAATCTTGTGCATCCAATAAGTAAAATTGTGTCATTGGTTGAACATTTAGGTCATTTTCGTCCTCCCTAGGGTTATTCTCATCCAATTAGGGTTTTTAACCAATCTTGTGCATCCAATAACTACGTTTGTGTCATTGGTTGAACATTTAGGTTATTTTCGTCCTTCCTAGGCTAATTCTCATCCAATAAGGGTTTTTAACCAATCTTGTGCATCCAATAAGTGATTTTGTGTCATTGGTTGAACATTTAGGTCATTTTCGTCCTCCCTAGCCTTATTCTCATCCAATTAGGGTTTTTAACCAATCTTGTGCATCCAATAAGTGACTTTGTGTCATTGGTTGAACATTTAGGTCATTTTCGTCCTCCCTAGGGTTATTCTCATCCAATTAGGATTTTTAACCAATCTTGTGCATCCAATAACTACGTTTGTGTCATTGGCTGAACATTTAGGTTATTTTCGTCCTTCCTAGGCTAATTCTCATCCAATAAGGGTTTTTAACCAATCTTGTGCAGCCAATAAGTGATTTTGTGTCATTGGTTGAACATTTAGGTCATTTTAGTCTTCCCTAGCCTTATTCTCATCCAATTAGGGTTTTTAACCAATCTTGTGCATCCAATAAGTAAGTTTGCGTCATTGGTTGAACATTTAGGTCATTTTCGTCCTCCCTAGCCTTATTCTCATCCAATTAGGGTTTTTAACCAATCTTGTGCATCCAATAAGTGACTTTGTGTCATTGGTTGAACATTTAGGTCATTTTCGTCCTCCCTAGGGTTATTCTCATCCAATTAGGATTTTTAACCAATCTTGTTCATCCAATAACTACGTTTGTGTCATTGGTTGAACATTTAGGTTATTTTCGTCCTTCCTAGGGTAATTCTCATCCAATAAGGGTTTTTAACCAATCTTGTGCATCCAATAAGTACGTTTGTGTCATTGGTCGAACATTTAGGTCATTTTCGTCCTCCGTAGCCTTATTCTCATCCAATTAGGGTTTTTAACCAATCTTGTGCATCCAATAAGTGATTTTGTGTCATTGGTTGAACATTTAGGTCATTTTTGTCCTCCCTAGCCTTATTCTCATCCAATTAGGGTTTTTAACCAATCTTGTGCATTCAATAAGTGATTTTGTGTCATTGGTTGAACATTTAGGTCATTTTCGTCCTCCCTAGGGTTATATTCATCCAATTAGGGTTTTTAACCAATCTTGTGCATCCAATAAGTACGTTTGTGTCATTGGTTGAACATTTAGGTCATTTTCGTCCTTCCTAGGCTTATTCTCATCCAATTAGGGTTTTTAACCAATCTTGTGCATCCAATAAGTACGTTTGTATCATTGGTTGAACATTTAGGTCATTTTCGTCCTTCCTAAGCTTATTCTCATCCAATTAAGGTTTTTAACCAATCATGTGCATCCAATAAGTGACTTTGTGTCATTAGTTGAACATTTAGGTCATTTTCGTCCTCCCTAGGGTTATTCTCATCCAATTAGGGTTTCTAACCAATCTTGTGCATCCAATAACTACGTTTCTGTCATTGGTTGAACATTTAGGTTATTTTCGTCCTTCCTAGGCTAATTCTCATCCAATAAGGGTTTTTAACCAATCTTGTGCATCCAATAAGTACATTTGTGTCATTGGTCGAACATTTAGGTCATTTTCGTCCTCCCTAGCCTTATTCTCATCCAATTAGGGTTTTTAACCAATCTTGTGCAGCCAATAAGTGATTTTGTGTCATTGGTTGAATATTTAGGTTATTTTTGTCCTCCCTAGCCTTATTCTCATCCAATTAGGGTTTTTAACCAATCTTGTGCATTCAATAAGTGATTTTGTGTCATTGGTTGAACATTTAGGTCATTTTCGTCCTCCCTAGGGTTATATTCATCCAATTAGGGTTTTTAACCAATCTTGTGCATCCAATAAGTACGTTTGTGTCACTGGTTGAACATTTAGGTCATTTTCGTCCTTCCTAGGCTTATTCTCATCCAATAAGGGTTTTTAACCAATCTTGTGCATCCAATAAGTGACTTTGTGTCATTGGTTGAACATTTAGGTCATTTTCGTCCTCCCTAGGCTTATTCTCGTCCAATTAGGGTTTTTGACCATTCTTGTGCATCCAATAACTACGTTTGTGTCATTGGTTGAACATTTAGGTTATTTTCGTCCTTCCTAGGCTAATTCTCATCCAATAAGGGTTTTTATCCAATCTTGTGCATCCAATAAGTACGTTTGTGTCATTGGTCGAACATTTAGGTCTTTTTCGTCCTCCCTAGCCTTATTCTCATCCAATTAGGGTTTTTAACCAATCTTGTGCATTCAATAAGTGATTTTGTGTCATTGGTTGAACATTTAGGTCATTTTCATCCTCCCTAGGGTTATTCTTATCCAAATAGGGTTTTTAACTAATCATGTGCACCCAATAAGTTATTTTGTGTCATTGGTCTAACATTTAGTCATTTTCGTCCTCCCTTGCCTTATTCTCATCCAATAAGGGTTTTTAACCAATCTTGTGCATCCAATAAGTACGTTTGTCATTGGTCGAACATTTAGCTCATTTTCGTCCTCCGTAGCCTTATTCTCATCCAATTAGGGTTTTTAACCAATCTTGTGCAGCCAATAAGTGATTTTGTGTCATTGGTTGAACATTTAGGTCATTTTTGTCCTCCCTAGCCTTATTCTCATCCAATTAAGGTTTTTAACCAATCTTGTGCATTCAATAAGTGATTTTGTGTCATTGGTTGAACATTTAGGTCATTTTCCTCCTCCCTAGGGTTATATTCATCCAATTAGGGTTTTTAACCAATCTTGTGCATCCAATAAGTACGTTTGTGTCATTGGTTGAACATTTAGGTCATTTTCGTCCTTCCTAGGCTTATTCGCATCCAATTAGGGTTTTGAACCAATCTTGTGCATCCAATAAGTACGTTTGTGTCATTGGTTGAACATTTAGGTCATTTTCGTCCTTCCTAGGCTTATTCTCATCCAATAAGGGTTTTTAACCAATCTTGTGCATCCAATAAGTGACTTTGTGTCATTGGTTGAACATTTAGGTCATTTTCGTCCTCCCTAGGCTTATTCTCGTCCAATTAGGGTTTTTGACCATTCTTGTGCATCCAATAACTACGTTTGTGTCATTGGTTGAACATTTAGGTTATTTTCGTCCTTCCTAGGCTAATTCTCATCCAATAAGGGTTTTTATCCAATCTTGTGCATCCAATAAGTACGTTTGTGTCATTGGTCGAACATTTAGGTCTTTTTCGTCCTCCCTAGCCTTATTCTCATCCAATTAGGGTTTTTAACCAATCTTGTGCATTCAATAAGTGATTTTGTGTCATTGGTTGAACATTTAGGTCATTTTCATCCTCCCTAGGGTTATTCTTATCCAAATAGGGTTTTTAACTAATCATGTGCACCCAATAAGTTATTTTGTGTCATTGGTCTAACATTTAGTCATTTTCGTCCTCCCTTGCCTTATTCTCATCCAATAAGGGTTTTTAACCAATCTTGTGCATCCAATAAGTACGTTTGTCATTGGTCGAACATTTAGCTCATTTTCGTCCTCCGTAGCCTTATTCTCATCCAATTAGGGTTTTTAACCAATCTTGTGCAGCCAATAAGTGATTTTGTGTCATTGGTTGAACATTTAGGTCATTTTTGTCCTCCCTAGCCTTATTCTCATCCAATTAAGGTTTTTAACCAATCTTGTGCATTCAATAAGTGATTTTGTGTCATTGGTTGAACATTTAGGTCATTTTCCTCCTCCCTAGGGTTATATTCATCCAATTAGGGTTTTTAACCAATCTTGTGCATCCAATAAGTACGTTTGTGTCATTGGTTGAACATTTAGGTCATTTTCGTCCTTCCTAGGCTTATTCGCATCCAATTAGGGTTTTTAACCAATCTTGTGCATCCAATAAGTACGTTTGTATCTTTGGTTGAACATTTAGGTCATTTTCGTCCTTCCTAAGCTTATTCTCATCCAATTAGGGTTTTTAACCAATCATGTGCCTCCAATAAGTGACTTTGTGTCATTGGTTGAACATTTAGGTCATTTTCGTCCTCCCTAGGGTTATTCTCATCCAATTAGGGTTTCTAACCAATCTTGTGCATCCAATAACTACGTTTCTGTCATTGGTTGAACATTTAGGTTATTTTCGTCCTTCCTAGGCTAATTCTCATCCAATAAGGGTTTTTAACCAATCTTGTGCATCCAATAAGTACATTTGTGTCATTGGTCGAACATTTAGGTCATTTTCGTCCTCCCTAGCCTTATTCTCATCCAATTAGGGTATTTAACCAATCTTGTGCAGCCAATAAGTGATTTTGTGTCATTGGTTGAATATTTAGGTTATTTTTGTCCTCCCTAGCCTTATTCTCATCCAATTAGGGTTTTTAACCAATCTTGTGCATTCAATAAGTGATTTTGTGTCATTGGTTGAACATTTAGGTCATTTTCGTCCTCCCTAGGGTTATTCTCATCCAATTAGGGTTTTTAACCAATCTTGTGCATCCAATAAGTACGTTTGTGTCATTGGTTGAACATTTAGGTCATTTTTGTCCTTCCTAGGCTTATTCTCATCCAATAAGGGTTTTTAACCAATCTTGTGCACCCAATAAGTGATTTTGTGTCATTGGTTGAACATTTAGGTCATTTTCGTCCTCCCTAGCCTTATTCTCATCCAATTAGGTTTTTTAACCAATCTTGTGCATTCAATAACTGATTTTGTGTCATTGGCTGAACATTTACGTCATTTTCGTCCTCCCAAGGGTTATTCTCATCCAATTAGGGTTTTTAGCCAATCTTGTGCATCCAATAAGTACGTTTGTGTCATTGGTTGAACATTTAGGTCATTTTCGTCCTCCCTAGCCTTATTCTCATCCAATTAGGTTTTTTAACCAATCTTATGCATTCAATAAGTGATTTTGTGTCATTGGCTGAACATTTACGTCATTTTCTTCCTCCCTAGGGTTATTCTCATCCAATTAGGGTTTTTAACCAATCTTGTGCATCCAATAAGTAAGTTTGCGTCATTGGTTGAACATTTAGGTCATTTTCGTCCTCCCTAGCCTTATTCTCATCCAATTAGGGTTTTTAACCAATCTTGTGCATCCAATAAGTGACTTTGTGTCATTGGTTGAACATTTAGGTCATTTTCGTCCTCCCTAGGGTTATTCTCATCCAATTAGGATTTTTAACCAATCTTGTGCATCCAATAACTACGTTTGTGTCATTGGCTGAACATTTAGGTTATTTTCGTCCTTCCTAGGCTAATTCTCATCCAATAAGGGTTTTTAACCAATCTTGTGCAGCCAATAAGTGATTTTGTGTCATTGGTTGAACATTTAGGTCATTTTAGTCTTCCCTAGCCTTATTCTCATCCAATTAGGGTTTTTAACCAATCTTGTGCATCCAATAAGTAAGTTTGCGTCATTGGTTGAACATTTAGGTCATTTTCGTCCTCCCTAGCCTTATTCTCATCCAATTAGGGTTTTTAACCAATCTTGTGCATCCAATAAGTGACTTTGTGTCATTGGTTGAACATTTAGGTCATTTTCGTCCTCCCTAGGGTTATTCTCATCCAATTAGGATTTTTAACCAATCTTGTTCATCCAATAACTACGTTTGTGTCATTGGTTGAACATTTAGGTTATTTTCGTCCTTCCTAGGGTAATTCTCATCCAATAAGGGTTTTTAACCAATCTTGTGCATCCAATAAGTACGTTTGTGTCATTGGTCGAACATTTAGGTCATTTTCGTCCTCCGTAGCCTTATTCTCATCCAATTAGGGTTTTTAACCAATCTTGTGCAGCCAATAAGTGATTTTGTGTCATTGGTTGAACATTTAGGTCATTTTTGTCCTCCCTAGCCTTATTCTCATCCAATTAGGGTTTTTAACCAATCTTGTGCATTCAATAAGTGATTTTGTGTCATTGGTTGAACATTTAGGTCATTTTCGTCCTCCCTAGGGTTATATTCATCCAATTAGGGTTTTTAACCAATCTTGTGTATCCAATAAGTACGTTTGTGTCATTGGTTGAACATTTAGGTCATTTTTGTCCTCCCTAGCCTTATTCTCATCCAATTAGGGTTTTTAACCAATCTTGTGCATCCAATAAGTGACTTTGTGTCATTGGTTGAACATTTAGGTCATTTTCGTCCTCCCTAGGGTTATTCTCATCCAATTAGGGTTTTTAACCAATCTTGTGCATCCAATAACTACGTTTGTGTCATTGGTTGAACATTTAGGTTATTTTCGTCCTTCCTAGGCTAATTCTCATCCAATAAGGGTTTTTAACCAATCTTGTGCATCCAATAAGTACGTTTGTGTCATTGGTCGAACATTTAGGTCATTTTCGTCCTCCGTAGCCTTATTCTCATCCAATTAGGGTTTTTAACCAATCTTGTGCAGCCAATAAGTGATTTTGTGTCATTGGTTGAACATTTAGGTCATTTTTGTCCTCCCTAGCCTTATTCTCATCCAATTAAGGTTTTTAACCAATCTTGTGCATTCAATAAGTGATTTTGTGTCATTGGTTGAACATTTAGGTCATTTTCATCCTCCCTAGGGTTATTCTTATCCAAATAGGGTTTTTAACCAATCATGTGCACCCAATAAGTTATTTTGTGTCATTGGTCTAACATTTAGTCATTTTCGTCCTCCCTTGCCTTATTCTCATCCAATAAGGGTTTTTAACCAATCTTGTGCATCCAATAAGTACGTTTGTCATTGGTCGAACATTTAGGTCATTTTCGTCCTCCGTAGCCTTATTCTCATCCAATTAGGGTTTTTAACCAATCTTGTGCAGCCAATAAGTGATTTTGTGTCATTGGTTGAACATTTAGGTCATTTTTGTCCTCCCTAGCCTTATTCTCATCCAATTAAGGTTTTTAACCAATCTTGTGCATTCAATAAGTGATTTTGTGTCATTGGTTGAACATTTAGGTCATTTTCCTCCTCCCTAGGGTTATATTCATCCAATTAGGGTTTTTAACCAATCTTGTGTATCCAATAAGTACGTTTGTGTCATTGGTTGAACATTTAGGTCATTTTCGTCCTTCCTAGGCTTATTCGCATCCAATTAGGGTTTTTAACCAATCTTGTGCATCCAATAAGTACGTTTGTATCTTTGGTTGAACATTTAGGTCATTTTCGTCCTTCCTAAGCTTATTCTCATCCAATTAGGGTTTTTAACCAATCATGTGCATCCAATAAGTGACTTTGTGTCATTGGTTGAACATTTAGGTCATTTTCGTCCTCCCTAGGGTTATTCTTATCCAATTAGGGTTTCTAACCAATCTTGTGCATCCAATAACTACGTTTCTGTCATTGGTTGAACATTTAGGTTATTTTCGTCCTTCCTAGGCTAATTCTCATCCAATAAGGGTTTTTAACCAATCTTGTGCATCCAATAAGTACATTTGTGTCATTGGTCGAACATTTAGGTCATTTTCGTCCTCCCTAGCCTTATTCTCATCCAATTAGGGTTTTTAACCAATCTTGTGCAGCCAATAAGTGATTTTGTGTCATTGGTTGAATATTTAGGTTATTTTTGTCCTCCCTAGCCTTATTCTAATCCAATTAGGGTTTTTAACCAATCTTGTGCATTCAATAAGTGATTTTGTGTCATTGGTTGAACATTTAGGTCATTTTCGTCCTCCCTAGGGTTATTCTCATCCAATTAGGGTTTCTAACCAATCTTGTGCATCCAATAACTACGTTTCTGTCATTGGTTGAACATTTAGGTTATTTTCGTCCTTCCTAGGCTAATTCTCATCCAATAAGGGTTTTTAACCAATCTTGTGCATCCAATAAGTACATTTGTGTCATTGGTCGAACATTTAGGTCATTTTCGTCCTCCCTAGCCTTATTCTCATCCAATTAGGGTATTTAACCAATCTTGTGCAGCCAATAAGTGATTTTGTGTCATTGGTTGAATATTTAGGTTATTTTTGTCCTCCCTAGCCTTATTCTCATCCAATTAGGGTTTTTAACCAATCTTGTGCATTCAATAAGTGATTTTGTGTCATTGGTTGAACATTTAGGTCATTTTCGTCCTCCCTAGGGTTATTCTCATCCAATTAGGGTTTTTAACCAATCTTGTGCATCCAATAAGTACGTTTGTGTCATTGGTTGAACATTTAGGTCATTTTTGTCCTTCCTAGGCTTATTCTCATCCAATAAGGGTTTTTAACCAATCTTGTGCACCCAATAAGTGATTTTGTGTCATTGGTTGAACATTTAGGTCATTTTCGTCCTCCCTAGCCTTATTCTCATCCAATTAGGTTTTTTAACCAATCTTGTGCATTCAATAACTGATTTTGTGTCATTGGCTGAACATTTACGTCATTTTCGTCCTCCCAAGGGTTATTCTCATCCAATTAGGGTTTTTAGCCAATCTTGTGCATCCAATAAGTACGTTTGTGTCATTGGTTGAACATTTAGGTCATTTTCGTCCTCCCTAGCCTTATTCTCATCCAATTAGGTTTTTTAACCAATCTTATGCATTCAATAAGTGATTTTGTGTCATTGGCTGAACATTTACGTCATTTTCTTCCTCCCTAGGGTTATTCTCATCCAATTAGGGTTTTTAACCAATCTTGTGCATCCAATAAGTAAGTTTGCGTCATTGGTTGAACATTTAGGTCATTTTCGTCCTCCCTAGCCTTATTCTCATCCAATTAGGGTTTTTAACCAATCTTGTGCATCCAATAAGTGACTTTGTGTCATTGGTTGAACATTTAGGTCATTTTCGTCCTCCCTAGGGTTATTCTCATCCAATTAGGATTTTTAACCAATCTTGTGCATCCAATAACTACGTTTGTGTCATTGGCTGAACATTTAGGTTATTTTCGTCCTTCCTAGGCTAATTCTCATCCAATAAGGGTTTTTAACCAATCTTGTGCAGCCAATAAGTGATTTTGTGTCATTGGTTGAACATTTAGGTCATTTTAGTCTTCCCTAGCCTTATTCTCATCCAATTAGGGTTTTTAACCAATCTTGTGCATCCAATAAGTAAGTTTGCGTCATTGGTTGAACATTTAGGTCATTTTCGTCCTCCCTAGCCTTATTCTCATCCAATTAGGGTTTTTAACCAATCTTGTGCATCCAATAAGTGACTTTGTGTCATTGGTTGAACATTTAGGTCATTTTCGTCCTCCCTAGGGTTATTCTCATCCAATTAGGATTTTTAACCAATCTTGTTCATCCAATAACTACGTTTGTGTCATTGGTTGAACATTTAGGTTATTTTCGTCCTTCCTAGGGTAATTCTCATCCAATAAGGGTTTTTAACCAATCTTGTGCATCCAATAAGTACGTTTGTGTCATTGGTCGAACATTTAGGTCATTTTCGTCCTCCGTAGCCTTATTCTCATCCAATTAGGGTTTTTAACCAATCTTGTGCATCCAATAAGTGATTTTGTGTCATTGGTTGAACATTTAGGTCATTTTTGTCCTCCCTAGCCTTATTCTCATCCAATTAGGGTTTTTAACCAATCTTGTGCATTCAATAAGTGATTTTGTGTCATTGGCTGAACATTTACGTCATTTTCGTCCTCTCTAGGGTTATTCTCATCCAATTAGGGTTTTTAACCAATCTTGTGCATCCAATAAGTAAGTTTGCGTCATTGGTTGAACATTTAGCTCATTTTCGTCCTCCCTAGCCTTATTCTCATCCAATTAGGGTTTTTAACCAATCATGTGCATCCAATAAGTGACTTTGTGTCATTGGTTGAACGTTTAGGTTATTTTCGTCCTTCCTAGGCTAATTCTCATCCAATAAGGGTTTTTAACCAATCTTGTGCATCCAATAAGTACATTTGTGTCATTGGTCGAACATTTAGGTCATTTTCGTCCTCCCTAGCCTTATTCTCATCCAATTAGGGTTTTTAACCAATCTTGTGCAGCCAATAAGTGATTTTGTGTCATTGGTTGAATATTTAGGTTATTTTTGTCCTCCCTAGCCTTATTCTCATCCAATTAGGGTTTTTAACCAATCTTGTGCATTCAATAAGTGATTTTGTGTCATTGGTTGAACATTTAGGTCATTTTCGTCCTCCCTAGGGTTATATTCATCCAATTAGGGTTTTTAACCAATCTTGTGCATCCAATAAGTACGTTTGTGTCACTGGTTGAACATTTAGGTCATTTTCGTCCTTCCTAGGCTTATTCTCATCCAATAAGGGTTTTTAACCAATCTTGTGCATCCAATAAGTGACTTTGTGTCATTGGTTGAACATTTAGGTCATTTTCGTCCTCCCTAGGCTTATTCTCGTCCAATTAGGGTTTTTGACCATTCTTGTGCATCCAATAACTACGTTTGTGTCATTGGTTGAACATTTAGGTTATTTTCGTCCTTCCTAGGCTAATTCTCATCCAATAAGGGTTTTTATCCAATCTTGTGCATCCAATAAGTACGTTTGTGTCATTGGTCGAACATTTAGGTCTTTTTCGTCCTCCCTAGCCTTATTCTCATCCAATTAGGGTTTTTAACCAATCTTGTGCATTCAATAAGTGATTTTGTGTCATTGGTTGAACATTTAGGTCATTTTCATCCTCCCTAGGGTTATTCTTATCCAAATAGGGTTTTTAACCAGTCATGTGCACCCAATAAGTTATTTTGTGTCATTGGTCTAACATTTAGTCATTTTCGTCCTCCCTTGCCTTATTCTCATCCAATAAGGGTTTTTAACCAATCTTGTGCATCCAATAAGTACGTTTGTGTCATTGGTCGAACATTTAGGTCATTTTCGTCCTCCGTATCCTTATTCTCATCCAATTAGGGTTTTTAACCAATCTTGTGCAGCCAATAAGTGATTTTGTGTCATTGGTTGAACATTTAGGTCATTTTTGTCGTCCCTAGCCTTATTCTCATCCAATTAAGGTTTTTAACCAATCTTGTGCATTCAATAAGTGATTTTGTGTCATTGGTTGAACATTTAGGTCATTTTCCTCCTCCCTAGGGTTATATTCATCCAATTAGGGTTTTTAACCAATCTTGTGCATCCAATATGTACGTTTGTGTCATTGGTTGAACATTTAGGTCATTTTCGTCCTTCCTAGGCTTATTCTCATCCAATTAGGGTTTTTAACCAATCTTGTGCATCCAATAAGTGACTTTGTGTCATTGGTTGAACATTTAGGTCATTTTCGTCCTCCCTAGGGTTATTCTCATCCAATTAGGGTTTTTAACCAATCTTGTGCATCCAATAACTACGTTTGTGTCGTTGGTTGAACATTTAGGTTATTTTCGTCCTTCCTATGCTTATTCTCATCCAATTAGGGTTTTTAACCAATCTTGTGCATCCAATAAGTGAGTTTGTGTCATTGGTTGAACATTTAGGTAATTTTCATATTCCCTATGGTTATTCTCATCCAATTAGGGTTTTTAACCAATCTTGTGCATCCAATAAGTACGTTTGTGTCATTGGTTGAACATTTAGGTCATTTTCGTCCTTCCTAGGCTTATTCTCATCCAATTAGGGTTTTTAACCAATCTTGTGCATCCAATAAGTGACTTTGTGTCATTGGTTGAACATTTAGGTCATTTTCGTCCTCCCAAGGGTTATTCTCATCCAATTAGGGTTTTTAACCAATCTTGTGCATCCAATAACTACGTTTGTGTCATTGGTTGAACATTTAGGTTATTTTCGTCCTTCCTAGGCTAATTCTCATCCAATAAGGGTTTTAACCAATCTTGTGCATCCAATAAGTACGTTTGTGTCATTGGTCGAACATTTAGGTCATTTTCGTCCTCCGTAGCCTTATTCTCATCCAATTAGGGTTTTTAACCAATCTTGTGCAACCAATAAATGATTTTGTGTCATTGGTTGAACATTTAGGTCATTTTTGTCCTCCCTAGCCTTATTCTCATCCAATTAGGGTTTTTAACCAATCTTGTGCATTCAATAAGTGATTTTGTGTCATTGGCTGAACATTTACGTCATTTTCGTCCTCTCTAGGGTTATTCTCATCCAATTAGGGTTTTTAACCAATCTTGTGCATCCAATAAGTAAGTTTGCGTCATTGGTTGAACATTTAGGTCATTTTCGTCCTCCCTAGCCTTATTCTCATCCAATTAGGGTTTTTAACCAATCTTGTGCATCCAATAAGTGACTTTGTGTCATTGGTTGAACATTTAGGTCATTTTCGTCCTCCCTAGGGTTATTCTCATCCAATTAGGATTTTTAACCAATCTTGTTCATCTAATAACTACGTTTGTGTCATTGGTTGAACATTTAGGTTATTTTTGTCCTTCTTAGGGTAATTCTCATCCAATAAGGGTTTTTAACCAATCTTGTGCATCCAATAAGTACGTTTGTGTCATTGGTCGAACATTTAGGTCATTTTCGTCCTCCGTAGCCTTATTCTCATCCAATTAGGGTTTTTAACCAATCTTGTGCAGCCAATAAGTGATTTTGTGTCATTGGTTGTAAATTTAGGTCATTTTTTTCCTCCCTAGCCTTATTCTCATCCAATTAGGGTTTTTAACCAATCTTGTGCATTCAATAAGTGATTTTGTGTCATTGGTTGAACATTTAGGTCATTTTCGTCCTCCCTAAGGTTATATTCATCCAATTAGGGTTTTTAACCAATCTTGTGCATCCAATAAGTACGTTTGTGTCATTGGTTGAACATTTAGGTCATTTTCGTCCTTCCTAGGCTTATTCTCATCCAATTAGGGTTTTTAACCAATCTTGTGCATCCAATAAGTGACTTTGTGTCATTGGTTGAACATTTAGGTCATTTTCGTCCTCCCTAGGGTTATTCTCATCCAATTAGGATTTTTAACCAATCTTGTGCATCCAATAACTACGTTTGTGTCATTGGTTGAACATTGAGGTCATTTTCGTCCTTCCTATGCATATTCTCATCCAATTAGAGTTTTTAACCAATCTTGTGCATCCAATAAGTAAGTTTGTGTCATTGGATGAACATTGAGGTTATTTTCGTCCTTGCTATGCATATTCTCATCCAATTAGAGTTTTTAACCAATCTTGTGCATCCAATAAGTGATTTTGTGTCATTGGTTGAACATTTAGGTCATTTTCGTCCTCCCTAGGGTTATTCTCATCCAATTAGGGTTTTTAACCAATCTTGTGCATCCAATAACTATGTTTGTGTCATTGGTTGAACATTTAGGTCATTTTCGTCCTCACTAGCCTTATTCTCATCCAATTAGGGTTTTTAACCAATCTTGTGCATCCAATAAGTGACTTTGTGTCATTGGTTGAACATTTAGGTCATTTTCGTCCTCCCTAGGGTTATTCTCATCCAATTAGGATTTTTAACCAATCTTGTGCATCCAATAACTACGTTTGTGTCATTGGTTGAACATTTAGGTTATTTTCATCTTTCCTAGGCTAATTCTCATCCAATAAGGGTTTTTAACCAATCTTGTGCATCCAATAACTACGTTTGTGTCATTGGTTGAATATTGAGGTCATTTTCGTCCTTCCTATGCATATTCTCATCCAATTAGAGTTTTTAACCAATCTTGTGCATCCAATAAGTAAGTTTGTGTCATTGGTTGAACATTGAGGTCATTTTCGTCCTTCCTATGCATATTCTCATCCAATTAGAGTTTTTAACCAATCTTGTGCATCCAATAAGTGATTTTGTGTCATTCGTTGAACATTTAGGTCATTTTCGTCCTCCCTAGGGTTATTCTCATCCAATTAGGGTTTTTAACCAATCTTGTGCATCCAATAACTATGTTTGTGTCATTGGTTGAACATTTAGGTCATTTTCGTCCTCCCTAGCCTTATTCTCATCCAATTAGGGTTTTTAACCAATCTTGTGCAGCCAATAAGTGATTTTGTTTCATTGGTTGAACATTTAGGTCATTTTCGTCCTCCCTAGCCTTATTCTCATCCAATTAGGGTTTTTAACCAATCTTGTGCATTCAATAAGTGATTTTGTGTCATTGGCTGAAAATTTACGTCATTTTCGTCCTCCCTAGGGTTATTCTCATCCAATTAGGGTTTTTAACCAATCTTGTGCATCCAATAACTATGTTTGTGTCATTGGTTGAACATTTAGGTCATTTTCGTCCTCCCTAGCCTTATTCTCATCCAATTAGGGTTTTTAACCAATCTTGTGCATCCAATAAGTGACTTTGTGTCATTGGTTGAACATTTAGGTCATTTTCGTCCTCCCTAGGGTTATTCTCATCCAATTAGGATTTTTAACCAATCTTGTGCATCCAATAACTACGTTTGTGTCATTGGCTGAACATTTAGGTTATTTTCGTCCTTCCTAGGCTAATTCTCATCCAATAAGGGTTTTTAACCAATCTTGTGCAGCCAATAAGTGATTTTGTGTCATTGGTTGAACATTTAGGTCATTTTAGTCTTCCCTAGCCTTATTCTCATCCAATTAGGGTTTTTAACCAATCTTGTGCATCCAATAAGTAAGTTTGCGTCATTGGTTGAACATTTAGGTCATTTTCGTCCTCCCTAGCCTTATTCTCATCCAATTAGGGTTTTTAACCAATCTTGTGCATCCAATAAGTGACTTTGTGTCATTGGTTGAACATTTAGGTCATTTTCGTCCTCCCTAGGGTTATTCTCATCCAATTAGGATTTTTAACCAATCTTGTTCATCCAATAACTACGTTTGTGTCATTGGTTGAACATTTAGGTTATTTTCGTCCTTCCTAGGGTAATTCTCATCCAATAAGGGTTTTTAACCAATCTTGTGCATCCAATAAGTACGTTTGTGTCATTGGTCGAACATTTAGGTCATTTTCGTCCTCCGTAGCCTTATTCTCATCCAATTAGGGTTTTTAACCAATCTTGTGCAGCCAATAAGTGATTTTGTGTCATTGGTTGAACATTTAGGTCATTTTTGTCCTCCCTAGCCTTATTCTCATCCAATTAGGGTTTTTAACCAATCTTGTGCATTCAATAAGTGATTTTGTGTCATTGGTTGAACATTTAGGTCATTTTCGTCCTCCCTAGGGTTATATTCATCCAATTAGGGTTTTTAACCAATCTTGTGTATCCAATAAGTACGTTTGTGTCATTGGTTGAACATTTAGGTCATTTTTGTCCTCCCTAGCCTTATTCTCATCCAATTAGGGTTTTTAACCAATCTTGTGCATCCAATAAGTGACTTTGTGTCATTGGTTGAACATTTAGGTCATTTTCGTCCTCCCTAGGGTTATTCTCATCCAATTAGGGTTTTTAACCAATCTTGTGCATCCAATAACTACGTTTGTGTCATTGGTTGAACATTTAGGTTATTTTCGTCCTTCCTAGGCTAATTCTCATCCAATAAGGGTTTTTAACCAATCTTGTGCATCCAATAAGTACGTTTGTGTCATTGGTTGAACATTTAGGTCATTTTCGTCCTCCCTAGCCTTATTCTCATCCAATTAGGTTTTTTAACCAATCTTATGCATTCAATAAGTGATTTTGTGTCATTGGCTGAACATTTACGTCATTTTCTTCCTCCCTAGGGTTATTCTCATCCAATTAGGGTTTTTAACCAATCTTGTGCATCCAATAAGTAAGTTTGCGTCATTGGTTGAACATTTAGGTCATTTTCGTCCTCCCTAGCCTTATTCTCATCCAATTAGGGTTTTTAACCAATCTTTTGCATCCAATAAGTGACTTTGTGTCATTGGTTGAACATTTAGGTCATTTTCGTCCTCCCTAGGGTTATTCTCATCCAATTAGGATTTTTAACCAATCTTGTTCATCCAATAACTACGTTTGTGTCATTGGTTGAACATTTAGGTTATTTTCGTCCTTCCTAGGGTAATTCTCATCCAATAAGGGTTTTTAACCAATCTTGTGCATCCAATAAGTACGTTTGTGTCATTGGTCGAACATTTAGGTCATTTTCGTCCTCC
>JBBPBP010000172.1:128346-140437 GCA_037974735.1 Cicer chorassanicum
AGGCTAGGGAGGACGAAAATGACCTAAATGTTCAACCAATGACGCAAACTTACTTATTGGATGCACAAGATTGGTTAAAAACCCTAATTGGATGAGAATAACCCTAGAGAGGACGAAAATGACGTAAATGTTCAGCCAATGACACAAAATCACTTATTGAATGCACAAGATTGGTTAAAAACCCTAATTGGATGAGAATAAGGCTAGGGAGGACAAAAATGACCTAAATGTTCAACCAATGACACAAAATCATTTATTGGTTGCACAAGATTGGTTAAAAACCCTAATTGGATGAGAATAAGGCTACGGAGGACGAAAATGACCTAAATGTTCGACCAATGACACAAACGTACTTATTGGATGCACAAGATTGGTTAAAACCCTTATTGGATGAGAATTAGCCCAGGAAGGACGAAAATAACCTAAATGTTCAACCAATGACACAAACGTAGTTATTGGATGCACAAGATTGGTTAAAAACCCTAATTGGATGAGAATAACCCTAGGGAGGACGAAAATGACCTAAATGTTCAACCAATGACACAAAGTCACTTATTAGATGCACAAGATTGGTTAAAAACCCTAATTGGATGAGAATAAGCCTAGGAAGGACGAAAATGACGTAAATGTTCAACCAATGACACAAACGTACTTATTGGATGCACAAGATTGGTTAAAAACCCTAATTGGATGAATATAACCCTAGGGAGGACGAAAATGACCTAAATGTTCAACCAATGACACAAAATCACTTATTGAATGCACAAGATTGGTTAAAAACCCTAATTGGATGAGAATAAGGCTAGGGAGGACAAAAATGACCTAAATGTTCAACCAATGACACAAAATCAGTTATTGGCTGCACAAGATTGGTTAAAAACCCTAATTGGATGAGAATAAGGCTACGGAGGACGAAAATGACCTAAATGTTCGACCAATGACACAAACGTACTTATTGGATGCACAAGATTGGTTAAAAACCCTTATTGGATGAGAATTAGCCTAGGAAGGACGAAAATAACCTAAATGTTCAACCAATGACACAAACGTAGTTATTTGATGCACAAGATTGGTTAAAAACCCTAATTGGATGAGAATAAGCCTAGGGAGCACGAAAATAACCTAAATGTTCGACCAATGACACAAACGTACTTATTGGATGCACAAGATTGGATAAAAACCTTAATTGGATGAGAATAAGCCTAGGAAGGACGAAAATGACCTAAATGTTCAAACCTATGACACAAACGAACTTATTGGATGCACAAGATTGGTTAAAAACCCTAATTGGATGAGAATAACCCTAGGGAGGACGAAGATGACCTAAATGTTCCACCAATGACACAAAATCACTTATTGGATGCACAAGATTGGTTAAAAACCCTAATTGGATGAGAATATGCATAGGAAGGACGAAAATGACCTCAATGTTCAACCAATGACACAAACTTACTTATTGGATGCACAAGATTGGTTAAAAACCCTAATTGGATGAGAATAACCCTAGGGAGGACGAAAATGACGTAAATGTTCAGCCAATGACACAAAATCAGTTATTGAATGCACAAGATTGGTTAAAAAACCTAATTGGATGAGAATAAGGCTAGGGAGGAAGAAAATGACCTAAATGTTCAACCAATGACACAAAATCACTTATTGGGTGCACAAGATTGGTTAAAAACCCTTATTGGATGAGAATTAGCCTAGGAAGGACGAAAATAACCTAAATGTTCAACCAATGACACAAACGTAGTTATTGGATGCACAAGATTGGTTAAAAACCCTAATTGGATGAGAATAAGCCTAGGGAGGACGAAAATGACCTAAATGTTCAACCAATGACACAAACGTACTTATTGGATGCACAAGATTGGTTAAAAACCCTAATTGGATGAGAATAAGCATAGGAAGGACGAAAATGACCTAAATGTTCAACCAATGACACAAACGTAGTTATTGGATGCACAAGATTGGTTAAAAACCCTAATTGGATGAGAATAACCCTAGGGAGGACGAAAATGACCTAAATGTTCAACCAATGACACAAAGTCACTTATTTGATGCACAAGATTGGTTAAAAACCCTAATTGGATGAGAATCAGGCTAGGGAGGACGAAAATGACCTAAATGTTCAACCAATGACGCAAACTTACTTATTGGATGCACAAGATTGGTTAAAAACCCTAATTGGATGAGAATAACCCTAGAGAGGACGAAAATGACGTAAATGTTCAGCCAATGACACAAAATCACTTATTGAATGCACAAGATTGGTTAAAAACCCTAATTGGATGAGAATAAGGCTAGGGAGGACAAAAATGACCTAAATGTTCAACCAATGACACAAAATCATTTATTGGTTGCACAAGATTGGTTAAAAACCCTAATTGGATGAGAATAAGGCTACGGAGGACGAAAATGACCTAAATGTTCGACCAATGACACAAACGTACTTATTGGATGCACAAGATTGGTTAAAACCCTTATTGGATGAGAATTAGCCTAGGAAGGACGAAAATAACCTAAATGTTCAACCAATGACACAAACGTAGTTATTGGATGCACAAGATTGGTTAAAAACCCTAATTGGATGAGAATAACCCTTGGGAGGACGAAAATGACCTAAATGTTCAACCAATGACACAAAGTCACTTATTGGATGCACAAGATTGGTTAAAAACCCTAATTGGATGAGAATAAGCCTAGGAAGGACGAAAATGACCTAAATGTTCAACCAATGACACAAACGTACTTATTGGATGCACAAGATTGGTTAAAAACCCTAATTGGATGAGAATACCCTTAGGGAGGACGAAAATGACCTAAATGTTCAACCAATGACACAAAATCACTTATTGGATGCACAAGAATGGTTAAAAACCCTAATCGGATGAGAATAAGGCTAGGGAGGACGAAAATGACCTAAATGTTCAACCAATGACACAAAATCACTTATTGGATGCACAAGATTGGTTAAAAACCCTAATTGGATGAGAATAACCCTAGGGAGGACGAAAATGACCTAAATGTTCAACCAATGACACAAACGTAGTTATTGGATGCACAAGATTGGTTAAAAATCCTAATTGGATGAGAATAACCCTAGGGAGGACGAAAATGACCTAAATGTTCAACCAATGACACAAAGTCACTTATTGGATGCACAAGATTGGTTAAAAACCCTAATTGGATGAGAATAAGGCTAGGGAGGACGAAAATGACCTAAATGTTCAACCAATGACGCAAACTTACTTATTGGATGCACAAGATTGGTTAAAAACCCTAATTGGATGAGAATAAGGCTAGGGAAGACTAAAATGACCTAAATGTTCAACCAATGACACAAAATCACTTATTGGCTGCACAAGATTGGTTAAAAACCCTTATTGGATGAGAATTAGCCTAGGAAGGACGAAAATAACCTAAATGTTCAGCCAATGACACAAACGTAGTTATTGGATGCACAAGATTGGTTAAAAATCCTAATTGGATGAGAATAACCCTAGGGAGGACGAAAATGACCTAAATGTTCAACCAATGACACAAAGTCACTTATTGGATGCACAAGATTGGTTAAAAACCCTAATTGGATGAGAATAAGGCTAGGGAGGACGAAAATGACCTAAATGTTCAACCAATGACACAAACGTAGTTATTCGATGCACAAGATTGGTTAAAAACCCTAATTGGATGAGAATAACCCTAGGGAGGACGAAAATGACCTCAATGTTCAACCAATGACACAAAGTCACTTATTTGATGCACAAGATTGGTTAAAAACCCTAATTGGATGAGAATAAGGCTAGGGAGGACGAAAATGAGCTAAATGTTCAACCAATGACGCAAACTTACTTATTGGATGCACAAGATTGGTTAAAAACCCTAATTGGATGAGAATAACCCTAGGGAGGAAGAAAATGACGTAAATGTTCAGCCAATGACACAAAATCACTTATTGAATGCACAAGATTGGTTAAAAAACCTAATTGGATGAGAATAAGGCTAGGGAGGACGAAAATGACCTAAATGTTCAACCAATGACACAAAATCACTTATTGGGTGCACAAGATTGGTTAAAAACCCTTATTGGATGAGAATAAGCCTAGGAAGGACGAAAATGACCTAAATGTTCAACCAATGACACAAACGTACTTATTGGATGCACAAGATTGGTTAAAAACCCTAATTGGATGAGAATAACCCTAGGGAGGACGAAAATGACCTAAATGTTCAACCAATGACACAAACGCACTTATTGGATGCACAAGATTGGTTAAAAACCCTAATTGGATGAGAATAAGGCTAGGGAGGACGAAAATGACCTAAATGTTCGACCAATGACACAAACGTACTTATTGGATGCACAAGATTGGTTAAAAACCCTTATTGGATGAGAATAAGCCTAGGAAGGACGAAAATAACCTAAATGTTCAACCAATGACACAAACGTAGTTATTGGATGCACAAGATTGGTTAAAAACCCTAATTGGATGAGAATAACCCTAGGGAGGACGAAAATGACCTAAATGTTCAACCAATGACACAAAGTCACTTATTGGATGCACAAGATTGGTTAAAAACCCTAATTGGATGAGAATAAGGCTAGGGAGGACAAAAATGACCTAAATGTTCAACCAATGACACAAACGTACTTATTGGATACACAAGATTGGTTAAAAACCCTAATTGGATGAATATAACCCTAGGGAGGACGAAAATGACCTAAATGTTCAACCAATGACACAAAATCACTTATTGAATGCACAAGATTGGTTAAAAACTCTAATTGGATGAGAATAAGGCTAGGGAGGACAAAAATGACCTAAATGTTCAACCAATGACACAAAATCACTTATTGGCTGCACAAGATTGGTTAAAAACCCTAATTGGATGAGAATAAGGCTACGGAGGACGAAAATGACCTAAATGTTCGACCAATGACACAAACGTACTTATTGGATGCACAAGATTGGTTAAAAACCCTTATTGGATGAGAATTACCCTAGGAAGGACGAAAATAACCTAAATGTTCAACCAATGACACAAACGTAGTTATTGGATGAACAAGATTGGTTAAAAATCCTAATTGGATGAGAATAACCCTAGGGAGGACAAAAATGACCTAAATGTTCAACCAATGACACAAAGTCACTTATTGGATGCACAAGATTGGTTAAAAACCCTAATTGGATGAGAATAAGGCTAGGGAGGACGAAAATGACCTAAATGTTCAACCAATGACGCAAACTTACTTATTGGATGCACAAGATTGGTTAAAAACCCTAATTGGATGAGAATAACCCTAGGGAGGAAGAAAATGACGTAAATGTTCAGCCAATGACACAAAATCACTTATTGAATGCATAAGATTGGTTAAAAAACCTAATTGGATGAGAATAAGGCTAGGGAGGACGAAAATGACCTAAATGTTCAACCAATGACACAAACGTACTTATTGGATGCACAAGATTGGTTAAAAACCCTTATTGGATGAGAATTAGCCTAGGAAGGACGAAAATAACCTAAATGTTCAACCAATGACACAAACGTAGTTATTGGATGCACAAGATTGGTTAAAAACCCTAATTGGATGAGAATAACCCTAGGGAGGACGAAAATGACCTAAATGTTCAACCAATGACACAAAGTCACTTATTGGATGCACAAGATTGGTTAAAAACCCTAATTGGATGAGAATAAGGCTAGGGAGGACAAAAATGACCTAAATGTTCAACCAATGACACAAAATCACTTATTGGTTGCACAAGATTGGTTAAAAACCCTAATTGGATGAGAATAAGGCTACGGAGGACGAAAATGACCTAAATGTTCGACCAATGACACAAACGTACTTATTGGATGTACAAGATTGGTTAAAACCCTTATTGGATGAGAATTAGCCTAGGAAGGACGAAAATAACCTAAATGTTCAACCAATGACACAAACGTAGTTATTGGATGCACAAGATTGGTTAAAAACCCTAATTGGATGAGAATAACCCTAGGGAGGACGAAAATGACCTAAATGTTCAACCAATGACACAAAGTCACTTATTAGATGCACAAGATTGGTTAAAAACCCTAATTGGATGAGAATAAGCCTAGGAAGGACGAAAATGACCTAAATGTTCAACCAATGACACAAACGTACTTATTGGATGCACAAGATTGGTTAAAAACCCTAATTGGATGAATATAACCCTAGGGAGGACGAAAATGACCTAAATGTTCAACCAATGACACAAAATCACTTATTGAATGCACAAGATTGGTTAAAAACCCTAATTGGATGAGAATAAGGCTAGGGAGGACAAAAATGATCTAAATGTTCAACCAATGACACAAAATCAGTTATTGGCTGCACAAGATTGGTTAAAAACCCTAATTGGATGAGAATAAGGCTACGGAGGACGAAAATGACCTAAATGTTCGACCAATGACACAAACGTACTTATTGGATGCACAAGATTGGTTAAAAACCCTTATTGGATGAGAATTAGCCTAGGAAGGACGAAAATAACCTAAATGTTCAACCAATGACACAAACGTAGTTATTTGATGCACAAGATTGGTTAAAAACCCTAATTGGATGAGAATAAGCCTAGAGAGCACGAAAATAACCTAAATGTTGGACCAATGACACAAACGTACTTATTGGATGCACAAGATTGGATAAAAACCTTAATTGGATGAGAATAAGCCTAGGAAGGACGAAAATGACCTAAATGTTCAAACCTATGACACAAACGAACTTATTGGATGCACAAGATTGGTTAAAAACCCTAATTGGATGAGAATAACCCTAGGGAGGACGAAGATGACCTAAATGTTCCACCAATGACACAAAATCACTTATTGGCTGCACAAGATTGGTTAAAAACCCTTATTGGATGAGAATTAGCCTAGGAAGGACGAAAATAACCTAAATGTTCAGCCAATGACACAAACGTAGTTATTGGATGCACAAGATTGGTTAAAAATCCTAATTGGATGAGAATAACCCTAGGGAGGACGAAAATGACCTAAATGTTCAACCAATGACACAAAGTCACTTATTGGATGCACAAGATTGGTTAAAAACCCTAATTGGATGAGAATAAGGCTAGGGAGGACGAAAATGACCTAAATGTTCAACCAATGACGCAAACTTACTTATTGGATGCACAAGATTGGTTAAAAACCCTAATTGGATGAGAATAACCCTAGGGAGGAAGAAAATGACGTAAATGTTCAGCCAATGACACAAAATCACTTATTGAATGCACACGATTGGTTAAAAAACCTAATTGGATGAGAATAAGGCTAGGGAGGACGAAAATGACCTAAATGTTCAACCAATGACACAAACGTACTTATTGGATGCACAAGATTGGCTAAAAACCCTAATTGGATGAGAATAACCCTTGGGAGGACGAAAATGACGTAAATGTTCAGCCAATGACACAAAATCAGTTATTGAATGCACAAGATTGGTTAAAAAACCTAATTGGATGAGAATAAGGCTAGGGAGGACGAAAATGACCTAAATGTTCAACCAATGACGCAAACTTACTTATTGGATGCACAAGATTGGTTAAAAACCCTAATTGGATGAGAATAACCCTAGGGAGGAAGAAAATGACGTAAATGTTCAGCCAATGACACAAAATCACTTATTGAATGCATAAGATTGGTTAAAAAACCTAATTGGATGAGAATAAGGCTAGGGAGGACGAAAATGACCTAAATGTTCAACCAATGACACAAACGTACTTATTGGATGCACAAGATTGGTTAAAAACCCTTATTGGATGAGAATTAGCCTAGGAAGGACGAAAATAACCTAAATGTTCAACCAATGACACAAACGTAGTTATTGGATGCACAAGATTGGTTAAAAACCCTAATTGGATGAGAATAACCCTAGGGAGGACGAAAATGACCTAAATGTTCAACCAATGACACAAAGTCACTTATTGGATGCACAAGATTGGTTAAAAACCCTAATTGGATGAGAATAAGGCTAGGGAGGACAAAAATGACCTAAATGTTCAACCAATGACACAAACGTACTTATTGGATACACAAGATTGGTTAAAAACCCTAATTGGATGAATATAACCCTAGGGAGGACGAAAATGACCTAAATGTTCAACCAATGACACAAAATCACTTATTGAATGCACAAGATTGGTTAAAAACCCTAATTGGATGAGAATAAGGCTAGGGAGGACAAAAATGACCTAAATGTTCAACCAATGACACAAAATCACTTATTGGCTGCACAAGATTGGTTAAAAACCCTAATTGGATGAGAATAAGGCTACGGAGGACGAAAATGACCTAAATGTTCGACCAATGACACAAACGTACTTATTGGATGCACAAGATTGGTTAAAAACCCTTATTGGATGAGAATTACCCTAGGAAGGACGAAAATAACCTAAATGTTCAACCAATGACACAAACGTAGTTATTGGATGAACAAGATTGGTTAAAAATCCTAATTGGATGAGAATAACCCTAGGGAGGACGAAAATGACCTAAATGTTCAACCAATGACACAAAGTCACTTATTGGATGCACAAGATTGGTTAAAAACCCTAATTGGATGAGAATAAGGCTAGGGAGGACGAAAATGAGCTAAATGTTCAACCAATGACGCAAACTTACTTATTGGATGCACAAGATTGGTTAAAAACCCTAATTGGATGAGAATAACCCTAGGGAGGAAGAAAATGACGTAAATGTTCAGCCAATGACACAAAATCACTTATTGAATGCACAAGATTGGTTAAAAAACCTAATTGGATGAGAATAAGGCTAGGGAGGACGAAAATGACCTAAATGTTCAACCAATGACACAAAATCACTTATTGGGTGCACAAGATTGGTTAAAAACCCTTATTGGATGAGAATAAGCCTAGGAAGGACGAAAATGACCTAAATGTTCAACCAATGACACAAACGTACTTATTGGATGCACAAGATTGGTTAAAAACCCTAATTGGATGAGAATAACCCTAGGGAGGACGAAAATGACCTAAATGTTCAACCAATGACACAAACGTAGTTATTGGATGCACAAGATTGGTTAAAAACCCTAATTGGATGAGAATAACCCTAGGGAGGACGAAAATGACCTAAATGTTCAACCAATGACACAAAGTCACTTATTTGATGCACAAGATTGGTTAAAAACCCTAATTGGATGAGAATCAGGCTAGGGAGGACGAAAATGACCTAAATGTTCAACCAATGACGCAAACTTACTTATTGGATGCACAAGATTGGTTAAAAACCCTAATTGGATGAGAATAACCCTAGAGAGGACGAAAATGACGTAAATGTTCAGCCAATGACACAAAATCACTTATTGAATGCACAAGATTGGTTAAAAACCCTAATTGGATGAGAATAAGGCTAGGGAGGACAAAAATGACCTAAATGTTCAACCAATGACACAAAATCACTTATTGGTTGCACAAGATTGGTTAAAAACCCTAATTGGATGAGAATAAGGCTACGGAGGACGAAAATGACCTAAAATGTTCGACCAATGACACAAACGTACTTATTGGATGCACAAGATTGGTTAAAACCCTTATTGGATGAGAATTAGCCTAGGAAGGACGAAAATAACCTAAATGTTCAACCAATGACACAAACGTAGTTATTGGATGCATAAGATTGGTTAAAAACCCTAATTGGATGAGAATAACCCTAGGGAGGACGAAAATGACCTAAATGTTCAACCAATGACACAAAGTCACTTATTGGATGCACAAGATTGGTTAAAAACCCTAATTGGATGAGAATAAGGCTAGGGAGGACGAAAATGACCTAAATGTTCAACCAATGACGCAAACTTACTTATTGGATGCACAAGATTGGTTAAAAACCCTAATTGGATGAGAATAACCCTAGGGAGGAAGAAAATGACGTAAATGTTCAGCCAATGACACAAAATCACTTATTGAATGCATAAGATTGGTTAAAAAACCTAATTGGATGAGAATAAGGCTAGGGAGGACGAAAATGACCTAAATGTTCAACCAATGACACAAACGTACTTATTGGATGCACAAGATTGGCTAAAAACCCTAATTGGATGAGAATAACCCTTGGGAGGACGAAAATGACGTAAATGTTCAGCCAATGACACAAAATCAGTTATTGAATGCACAAGATTGGTTAAAAAACCTAATTGGATGAGAATAAGGCTAGGGAGGACGAAAATGACCTAAATGTTCAACCAATGACACAAAATCACTTATTGGGTGCACAAGATTGGTTAAAAACCCTTATTGGATGAGAATAAGCCTAGGAAGGACAAAAATGACCTAAATGTTCAACCAATGACACAAACGTACTTATTGGATGCACAAGATTGGTTAAAAACCCTAATTGGATGAGAATAACCCTAGGGAGGACGAAAATGACCTAAATGTTCAACCAATGACACAAAATCACTTATTGAATGCACAAGATTGGTTAAAAACCCTAATTGGATGAGAATAAGGCTAGGGAGGACAAAAATAACCTAAATATTCAACCAATGACACAAAATCACTTATTGGCTGCACAAGATTGGTTAAATACCCTAATTGGATGAGAATAAGGCTAGGGAGGACGAAAATGACCTAAATGTTCGACCAATGACACAAATGTACTTATTGGATGCACAAGATTGGTTAAAAACCCTTATTGGATGAGAATTAGCCTAGGAAGGACGAAAATAACCTAAATGTTCAACCAATGACAGAAACGTAGTTATTGGATGCACAAGATTGGTTAGAAACCCTAATTGGATGAGAATAACCCTAGGGAGGACGAAAATGACCTAAATGTTCAACCAATGACACAAAGTCACTTATTGGAGGCACATGATTGGTTAAAAACCCTAATTGGATGAGAATAAGCTTAGGAAGGACGAAAATGACCTAAATGTTCAACCAAAGATACAAACGTACTTATTGGATGCACAAGATTGGTTAAAAACCCTAATTGGATGCGAATAAGCCTAGGAAGGACGAAAATGACCTAAATGTTCAACCAATGACACAAACGTACTTATTGGATGCACAAGATTGGTTAAAAACCCTAATTGGATGAATATAACCCTAGGGAGGAGGAAAATGACCTAAATGTTCAACCAATGACACAAAATCACTTATTGAATGCACAAGATTGGTTAAAAACCTTAATTGGATGAGAATAAGGCTAGGGAGGACAAAAATGACCTAAATGTTCAACCAATGACACAAAATCACTTATTGGCTGCACAAGATTGGTTAAAAACCCTAATTGGATGAGAATAAGGCTACGGAAGACGAAAATGACCTAAATGTTCGACCAATGACAATCGTACTTATTGGATGCACAAGATTGGTTAAAAACCCTTATTGGATGAGAATAAGGCAAGGGAGGACGAAAATGACTAAATGTTAGACCAATGACACAAAATAACTTATTGGGTGCACATGATTGGTTAAAAACCCTATTTGGATAAGAATAACCCTAGGGAGGATGAAAATGACCTAAATGTTCAACCAATGACACAAAATCACTTATTGAATGCACAAGATTGGTTAAAAACCCTAATTGGATGAGAATAAGGCTAGGGAGGACGAAAAAGACCTAAATGTTCGACCAATGACACAAACGTACTTATTGGATGCACAAGATTGGATAAAAACCCTTATTGGATGAGAATTAGCCTAGGAAGGACGAAAATAACCTAAATGTTCAACCAATGACACAAACGTAGTTATTGGATGCACAAGAATGGTCAAAAACCCTAATTGGACGAGAATAAGCCTAGGGAGGACGAAAATGACCTAAATGTTCAACCAATGACCCAAAGTCACTTATTGGATGCACAAGATTGGTTAAAAACCCTTATTGGATGAGAATTAGCCTAGGAAGGACGAAAATAACCTAAATGTTCAACCAATGACACAAACGTAGTTATTGGATGCACAAGATTGGTTAAAAACCCTAATTGGATGAGAATAACCCTAGGGAGGACGAAAATGACCTAAATGTTCAACCAATGACACAAAGTCACTTATTGGATGCACAAGATTGGTTAAAAACCCTAATTGGATGA
>JBBPBP010000172.1:140937-221898 GCA_037974735.1 Cicer chorassanicum
TTTCGTCCTCCCTAGGGTTATTCTCATCCAATTAGGGTTTTTAACCAATCTTGTGCATCTAATAACTACGTTTGTGTCATTGGTTGAACATTTAGGTCATTTTCGTCCTCCCTAGCCTTATTCTCATCCAATTAGGGTTTTTAACCAATCTTGTGCATCCAATAAGTGACTTTGTGTCATTGGTTGAACATTTAGGTCATTTTTGCCTCCCTAAGGTTATTCTCATCCAATTAGGATTTTTAACCAATCTTGTGCATCCAATAACTACGTTTGTGTCATTGGTTGAACATTTAGGTTATTTTCGTCCTTCCTAGGCTAATTCTCATCCAATAAGGGTTTTTAACCAATCTTGTGCAGCCAATAAGTGATTTTGTGTCATTGGTTGAACATTTAGGTCATTTTCGTCTTCCCTAGCCTTATTCTCATCCAATTAGGTTTTTTAACCAATCTTGTGCATTCAATAACTGATTTTGTGTCATTGGCTGAACATTTACGTCATTTTCGTCCTCCCAAGGGTTATTCTCATCCAATTAGGGTTTTTAACCAATCTTGTGCATCCAATAAGTAAGTTTGTGTCATTGGTTGAACATTGAGGTCATTTTCGTCCTTCCTATGCATATTCTCATCCAATTAGGGTTTTAAACCAATCTTGTGCATCCAATAAGTGATTTTGTGTCATTGGTGGAACATTTAGGTCATCTTCGTCCTCCCTAGGGTTATTCTCATCCAATTAGGGTTTTTAACCAATCTTGTGCATCCAATAAGTTCGTTTGTGTCATAGGTTTGAACATTTAGGTCATTTTCGTCCTTCCTAGGCTTATTCTCATCCAATTAAGGTTTTTATCCTATCTTGTGCATCCAATAAGTACGTTTGTGTCATTGGTCGAACATTTAGGTTATTTTCGTGCTCCCTAGGCTTATTCTCATCCAATTAGGTTTTTTAACCAATCTTGTGCACCCAATAAGTGATTTTGTGTCATTGGTTGAACATTTAGGTCATTTTCGTCCTCCCTAGCCTTATTCTCATCCAATTAGGTTTTTTAACCAATCTTGTGCATTCAATAACTGATTTTGTGTCATTGGCTGAACATTTACGTCATTTTCGTCCTCCCTAGGGTTATTCTCATCCAATTAGGGTTTTTAACCAATCTTGTGCATCCAATAAGTAAGTTTGTGTCATTGGTTGAACATTGAGGTCATTTTCGTCCTTCCTATGCATATTCTCATCCAATTAGGGTTTTTAACCAATCTTGTGCATCCAATAAGTGATTTTGTGTCATTGGTGGAACATTTAGGTCATCTTCGTCCTCCCTAGGGTTATTCTCATCCAATTAGGGTTTTTAACCAATCTTGTGCATCCAATAAGTTCGTTTGTGTCATAGGTTTGAACATTTAGGTCATTTTCGTCCTTCCTAGGCTTATTCTCATCCAATTAAGGTTTTTATCCAATCTTGTGCATCCAATAAGTACGTTTGTGTCATTGGTCGAACATTTAGGTTATTTTCGTGCTCCCTAGGCTTATTCTCATCCAATTAGGGTTTTTAACCAATCTTGTGCATCAAATAACTACGTTTGTGTCATTGGTTGAACATTTAGGTTATTTTCGTCCTTCCTAGGCTAATTCTCATCCAATAAGGGTTTTTAACCAATCTTGTGCATCCAATAAGTACGTTTGTGTCATTGGTCGAACATTTAGGTCATTTTCGTCCTCCGTAGCCTTATTCTCATCCAATTAGGGTTTTTAACCAATCTTGTGCAGCCAATAACTGATTTTGTGTCATTGGTTGAACATTTAGGTCATTTTTGTCCTCCCTAGCCTTATTCTCATCCAATTAGGGTTTTTAACCAATCTTGTGCATTCAATAAGTGATTTTGTGTCATTGGTTGAACATTTAGGTCATTTTCGTCCTCCCTAGGGTTATATTCATCCAATTAGGGTTTTTAACCAATCTTGTGCATCCAATAAGTACGTTTGTGTCATTGGTTGAACATTTAGGTCATTTTCGTCCTTCCTAGGCTTATTCTCATCCAATTAGGGTTTTTAACCAATCTTGTGCATCCAATAAGTGACTTTGTGTCATTGGTTGAACATTTAGGTCATTTTCGTCCTCCCAAGGGTTATTCTCATCCAATTAGGGTTTTTAACCAATCTTGTGCATCCAATAACTACGTTTGTGTCATTGGTTGAACATTTAGGTTATTTTCGTCCTTCCTAGGCTAATTCTCATCCAATAAGGGTTTTAACCAATCTTGTGCATCCAATAAGTACGTTTGTGTCATTGGTCGAACATTTAGGTCATTTTCGTCCTCCGTAGCCTTATTCTCATCCAATTAGGGTTTTTAACCAATCTTGTGCAACCAATAAATGATTTTGTGTCATTGGTTGAACATTTAGGTCATTTTTGTCCTCCCTAGCCTTATTCTCATCCAATTAGGGTTTTTAACCAATCTTGTGCATTCAATAAGTGATTTTGTGTCATTGGCTGAACATTTACGTCATTTTCGTCCTCTCTAGGGTTATTCTTATCCGATTAGGGTTTTTAACCAATCTTGTGCATCCAATAAGTAAGTTTGCGTCATTGGTTGAACATTTAGGTCATTTTCGTCCTCCCTAGCCTTATTCTCATCCAATTAGGGTTTTTAACCAATCTTGTGCATCCAATAAGTGACTTTGTGTCATTGGTTGAACATTTAGGTCATTTTCGTCCTCCCTAGGGTTATTCTCATCCAATTAGGGTTTTTAACCAATCTTATGCATCCAATAACTACGTTTGTGTCATTGGTTGAACATTTAGGTTATTTTCGTCCTTCCTAGGCTAATTCTCATCCAATAAGGGTTTTAACCAATCTTGTGCATCCAATAAGTACGTTTGTGTCATTGGTCGAACATTTTAGGTCATTTTCGTCCTCCGTAGCCTTATTCTCATCCAATTAGGGTTTTTAACCAATCTTGTGCAACCAATAAGTGATTTTGTGTCATTGGTTGAACATTTAGGTCATTTTTGTCCTCCCTAGCCTTATTCTCATCCAATTAGGGTTTTTAACCAATCTTGTGCATTCAATAAGTGATTTTGTGTCATTGGCTGAACATTTACGTCATTTTCGTCCTCTCTAGGGTTATTCTCATCCAATTAGGGTTTTTAACCAATCTTGTGCATCCAATAAGTAAGTTTGCGTCATTGGTTGAACATTTAGGTCATTTTCGTCCTCCCTAGCCTTATTCTCATCCAATTAGGGTTTTTAACCAATCTTGTGCATCAAATAAGTGACTTTGTGTCATTGGTTGAACATTTAGGTCATTTTCGTCCTCCCTAGGGTTATTCTCATCCAATTAGGGTTTTTAACCAATCTTGTGCATCTAATAACTACGTTTGTGTCATTGGTTGAACATTTAGGTCATTTTCGTCCTCCCTAGCCTTATTCTCATCCAATTAGGGTTTTTAACCAATCTTGTGCATCCAATAAGTGACTTTGTGTCATTGGTTGAACATTTAGGTCATTTTCGTCCTCCCTAGGGTTATTCTCATCCAATTAGGATTTTTAACCAATCTTGTGCATCCAATAACTACGTTTGTGTCATTGGCTGAACATTTAGGTTATTTTCGTCCTTCCTAGGCTAATTCTCATCCAATAAGGGTTTTTAACCAATCTAGTGCAGCCAATAAGTGATTTTGTGTCATTGGTTGAACATTTAGGTCATTTTAGTCTTCCCTAGCCTTATTCTCATCCAATTAGGGTTTTTAACCAATCTTGTGCATCCAATAAGTAAGTTTGCGTCATTGGTTGAACATTTAGGTCATTTTCGTCCTCCCTAGCCTTATTCTCATCCAATTAGGGTTTTTAACCAATCTTGTGCATCCAATAAGTGACTTTGTGTCATTGGTTGAACATTTAGGTCATTTTCGTCCTCCCTAGGGTTATTCTCATCCAATTAGGATTTTTAACCAATCTTGTTCATCCAATAACTACGTTTGTGTCATTGGTTGAACATTTAGGTTATTTTCGTCCTTCCTAGGGTAATTCTCATCCAATAAGGGTTTTTAACCAATCTTGTGCATCCAATAAGTACGTTTGTGTCATTGGTCGAACATTTAGGTCATTTTCGTCCTCCGTAGCCTTATTCTCATCCAATTAGGGTTTTTAACCAATCTTGTGCAGCCAATAAGTGATTTTGTGTCATTGGTTGAACATTTAGGTCATTTTTGTCCTCCCTAGCCTTATTCTCATCCAATTAGAGTTTTTAACCAATCTTGTGCATTCAATAAGTGATTTTGTGTCATTGGTTGAACATTTAGGTCATTTTCGTCCTCCCTAGGGTTATATTCATCCAATTAGGGTTTTTAACCAATCTTGTGTATCCAATAAGTACGTTTGTGTCATTGGTTGAACATTTAGGTCATTTTTGTCCTCCCTAGCCTTATTCTCATCCAATTAGGGTTTTTAACCAATCTTGTGCATCCAATAAGTGACTTTGTGTCATTGGTTGAACATTTAGGTCATTTTCGTCCTCCCTAGGGTTATTCTCATCCAATTAGGGTTTTTAACCAATCTTGTGCATCCAATAACTACGTTTGTGTCATTGGTTGAACATTTAGGTTATTTTCGTCCTTCCTAGGCTAATTCTCATCCAATAAGGGATTTAACCAATCTTGTACATCCAATAAGTACGTTTGTGTCATTGGTCGAACATTTAGGTCATTTTCGTCCTCCGTAGCCTTATTCTCATCCAATTAGGGTTTTTAACCAATCTTGTGCAACCAATAAGTGATTTTGTGTCATTGGTTGAACATTTAGGTCATTTTTGTCCTCCCTAGCCTTATTCTCATCCAATTAGGGTTTTTAACCAATCTTGTGCATTCAATAAGTGATTTTGTGTCATTGGCTGAACATTTACGTCATTTTCGTCCTCTTTAGGGTTATTCTCATCCAATTAGGGTTTTTAACCAATCTTGTGCATCCAATAAGTAAGTTTGCGTCATTGGTTGAACATTTAGCTCATTTTCGTCCTCCCTAGCCTTATTCTCATCCAATTAGGGTTTTTAACCAATCTTGTGCATCAAATAAGTGACTTTGTGTCATTGGTTGAACATTGAGGTCATTTTCGTCCTCCCTAGGGTTATTCTCATCCAATTAGGGTTTTTAACCAATCTTGTGCATCGAATAACTACGTTTGTGTCATTGGTTGAACATTTAGGTCATTTTCGTCCTCCCTAGCCTTATTCTCATCCAATTAGGGTTTTTAACCAATCTTGTGCATCCAATAAGTGACTTTGTGTCATTGGTTGAACATTTAGGTCATTTTCGTCCTCCCTAGGGTTATTCTCATCCAATTAGGGTTTTTAACCAATCTTGTGCATCCAATAACTACGTTTGTGTCATTGGTTGAACATTTAGGTTATTTTCGTCCTTCCTAGGCTAATTCTCATCCAATAAGGGTTTTAACCAATCTTGTGCATCCAATAAGTACGTTTGTGTCATTGGTCGAACATTTAGGTCATTTTCGTCCTCCGTAGCCTTATTCTCATCCAATTAGGGTTTTTAACCAATCTTGTGCAACCAATAAATGATTTTGTGTCATTGGTTGAACATTTAGGTCATTTTTGTCCTCCCTAGCCTTATTCTCATCCAATTAGGGTTTTTAACCAATCTTGTGCATTCAATAAGTGATTTTGTGTCATTGGCTGAACATTTACGTCATTTTCGTCCTCCCTAGGGTTATTCTCATCCAATTAGGGTTTTTAACCAATCTTGTGCATCCAATAAGTAAGTTGGCGTCATTGGTTGAACATTTAGGTCATTTTCGTCCTTCCTAGGCTTATTCTCATCCAATTAGGGTTTTTAACCAATCTTGTGCATCCAATAAGTGATTTTGTGTCATTGGTTGAACATTTAGGTCATTTTCGTCCTCCCTAGGGTTATTCTCATCCAATTAGGCTTTTTAACCAATCTTGTGCATCCAATAACTATGTTTGTGTCATTGGTTGAACATTTAGGTCATTTTCGTCCTCCCTAGCCTTATTCTCATCCAATTAGGGTTTTTAACCAATCTTGTGCATCCAATAAGTGACTTTGTGTCATTGGTTGAACATTTAGGTCATTTTCGTCCTCCCTAGGGTTATTCTCATCCAATTAGGATTTTTAACCAATCTTGTGCATCCAATAACTATGTTTGTGTCATTGGTTGAACATTTAGGTTATTTTCATCTTTCCTAGGCTAATTCTCATCCAATAAGGGGTTTTAACCAATCTTGTGCATCCAATAACTACGTTTGTGTCATTGGTTGAACATTGAGGTCATTTTCGTCCTTCCTATGCATATTCTCATCCAATTAGAGTTTTTAACCAATCTTGTGCATCCAATAAGTAAGTTTGTGTCATTGGTTGAACATTGAGGTCATTTTCGTCCTTCCTATGCATATTCTCATCCAATTAGAGTTTTTAACCAATCTTGTGCATCCAATAAGTGATTTTGTGTCATTGGTTGAACATTTAGGTCATTTTCGTCCTCCCTAGGGTTATTCTCATCCAATTAGGGTTTTTAACCAATCTTGTGCATCCAATAACTATGTTTGTGTCATTGGTTGAACATTTAGGTCATTTTCGTCCTCCCTAGCCTTATTCTCATCCAATTAGGGTTTTTAACCAATCTTGTGCAGCCAATAAGTGATTTTGTTTCATTGGTTGAACATTTAGGTCATTTTCGTCCTCCCTAGCCTTATTCTCATCCAATTAGGGTTTTTAACCAATATTGTGCATTCAATAAGTGATTTTGTGTCATTGGCTGAACATTTACGTCATTTTCGTCCTGCCTAGGGTTATTCTCATCCAATTAGGGTTTTTAACCAATCTTGTGCATCCAATAACTATGTTTGTGTCATTGGTTGAACATTTAGGTCATTTTCGTCCTCCCTAGCCTTATTCTCATCCAATTAGGGTTTTTAACCAATCTTGTGCAGCCAATAAGTGATTTTGTTTCATTGGTTGAACATTTAGGTCATTTTCGTCCTCCCTAGCCTTATTCTCATCCAATTAGGGTTTTTAACCAATCTTGTGCATTCAATAAGTGATTTTGTGTCATTGGCTGAAAATTTACGTCATTTTCGTCCTCCCTAGGGTTATTCTCATCCAATTAGGGTTTTTAACCAATCTTGTGCATCCAATAACTATGTTTGTGTCATTGGTTGAACATTTAGGTCATTTTCGTCCTCCCTAGCCTTATTCTCATCCAATTAGGGTTTTTAACCAATCTTGTGCATCCAATAAGTGACTTTGTGTCATTGGTTGAACATTTAGGTCATTTTCGTCCTCCCTAGGGTTATTCTCATCCAATTAGGATTTTTAACCAATCTTGTGCATCCAATAACTACGTTTGTGTCATTGGTTGAACGTTTAGGTTATTTTTGTCCTTCCTAGGCTAATTCTCATCCAATAAGGGTTTTTAACCAATCTTGTGCAGCCAATAAGTGATTTTGTGTCATTGGTTGAACATTTCGGTCATTTTCGTCTTCCCTAGCCTTATTCTCATCCAATTAGGTTTTTTAACCAATCTTGTGCATTCAATAACTGATTTTGTGTCATTGGCTGAACATTTACGTCATTTTCGTCCTCCCAAGGGTTATTCTCATCCAATTAGGGTTTTTAACCAATCTTGTGCATCCAATAAGTAAGTTTGTGTCATTGGTTGAACATTGAGGTCATTTTCGTCCTTCCTATGCATATTCTCATCCAATTAGGGTTTTAAACCAATCTTGTGCATCCAATAAGTGATTTTGTGTCATTGGTGGAACATTTAGGTCATCTTCGTCCTCCCTAGGGTTATTCTCATCCAATTAGGGTTTTTAACCAATCTTGTGCATCCAATAAGTTCGTTTGTGTCATAGGTTTGAACATTTAGGTCATTTTCGTCCTTCCTAGGCTTATTCTCATCCAATTAAGGTTTTTATCCTATCTTGTGCATCTAATAAGTACGTTTGTGTCATTGGTCGAACATTTAGGTTATTTTCGTGCTCCCTAGGCTTATTCTCATCCAATTAGGTTTTTTAACCAATCTTGTGCACCCAATAAGTGATTTTGTGTCATTGGTTGAACATTTAGGTCATTTTCGTCCTCCCTAGCCTTATTCTCATCCAATTAGGTTTTTTAACCAATCTTGTGTATTCAATAACTGATTTTGTGTCATTGGCTGAACATTTACGTCATTTTCGTCCTCCCAAGGGTTATTCTCATCCAATTAGGGTTTTTAGCCAATCTTGTGCATCCAATAAGTACGTTTGTGTCATTGGTTGAACATTTAGGTCATTTTCGTCCTCCCTAGCCTTATTCTCATCCAATTAGGTTTTTTAACCAATCTTGTGCATTCAATAAGTGATTTTGTGTCATTGGCTGAACATTTACGTCATTTTCTTCCTCCCTAGGGTTATTCTCATCCAATTAGGGTTTTTAACCAATCTTGTGCATCCAATAAGTAAGTTTGCGTCATTGGTTGAACATTTAGGTCATTTTCGTCCTCCCTAGCCTTATTCTCATCCAATTAGGGTTTTTAACCAATCTTGTGCATCCAATAAGTGACTTTGTGTCATTGGTTGAACATTTAGGTCATTTTCGTCCTCCCTAGGGTTATTCTCATCCAATTAGGATTTTTAACCAATCTTGTTCATCCAATAACTACGTTTGTGTCATTGGTTGAACATTTAGGTTATTTTCGTCCTTCCTAGGGTAATTCTCATCCAATAAGGGTTTTTAACCAATCTTGTGCATCCAATAAGTACGTTTGTGTCATTGGTCGAACATTTAGGTCATTTTCGTCCTCCGTAGCGTTATCCTCATCCAATTAGGGTTTTTAACCAATCTTGTGCAGCCAATAAGTGATTTTGTGTCATTGGTTGAACATTTAGGTCATTTTTGTCCTCCCTAGCCTTATTCTCATCCAATTAGGGTTTTTAACCAATCTTGTGCATTCAATAAGTGATTTTGTGTCATTGGTTGAGCATTTAGGTCATTTTCGTCCTCCCTAGGGTTATATTCATCAAATTAGGGTTTTTAACCAATCTTGTGTATCCAATAAGTACGTTTGTGTCATTGGTTGAACATTTAGGTCATTTTCGTCCTTCCTAGGCTTATTCTCATCCAATTAGGGTTTTTAACCAATCTTGTGCATCCAATAAGTGACTTTGTGTCCTTGGTTGAACATTTAGGTCATTTTCGTCCTCCCTAGGGTTATTCTCATCCAATTAGGGTTTTTAACCAATCTTGTGCATCCAATAACTACGTTTGTGTCATTGGTTGAACATTTAGGTTATTTTCGTCCTTCCTAGGCTAATTCTCATCCAATAAGGGTTTTAACCAATCTTGTGCATCCAATAAGTACGTTTGTGTCATTGGTCGAACATTTAGGTCATTTTCGTCCTCCGTAGCCTTATTCTCATCCAATTAGGGTTTTTAACCAATCTTGTGCATCCAATAAGTGATTTTGTGTCATTGGTTGAACATTTAGGTCATTTTTGTCCTCCCTAGCCTTATTCTCATCCAATTAGGGTTTTTAACCAATCTTGTGCATTCAATAAGTGATTTTGTGTCATTGGTTGAACATTTAGGTCATTTTCGTCCTCCCTAGGGTTATTCTCATCCAATTAGGATTTTTAACCAATCTTGTTCATCCAATAACTACGTTTGTGTCATTGGTTGAACATTTAGGTTATTTTCGTCCTTCCTAGGGTAATTCTCATCCAATAAGGGTTTTTAACCAATCTTGTGCATCCAATAAGTACGTTTGTGTCATTGGTCGAACATTTAGGTCATTTTCGTCCTCCGTAGCCTTATTCTCATCCAATTAGGGTTTTTAACCAATCTTGTGCAGCCAATAAGTGATTTTGTGTCATTGGTTGAACATTTAGGTCATTTTTGTCCTGCCTAGCCTTATTCTCATCCAATTAGAGTTTTTAACCAATCTTGTGCATTCAATAAGTGATTTTGTGTCATTGGTTGAACATTTAGGTCATTTTCGTCCTCCCTAGGGTTATATTCATCCAATTAGGGTTTTTAACCAATCTTGTGTATCCAATAAGTACGTTTGTGTCATTGGTTGAACATTTAGGTCATTTTTGTCCTCCCTAGCCTTATTCTCATCCAATTAGGGTTTTTAACCAATCTTGTGCATCCAATAAGTGACTTTGTGTCATTGGTTGAACATTTAGGTCATTTTCGTCCTCCCTAGGGTTATTCTCATCCAATTAGGGTTTTTAACCAATCTTGTGCATCCAATAACTACGTTTGTGTCATTGGTTGAACATTTAGGTTATTTTCGTCCTTCCTAGGCTAATTCTCATCCAATAAGGGTTTTAACCAATCTTGTGCATCCAATAAGTACGTTTGTGTCATTGGTCGAACATTTAGGTCATTTTCGTCCTCCGTAGCCTTATTCTCATCCAATTAGGGTTTTTAACCAATCTTGTGCAACCAATAAGTGATTTTGTGTCATTGGTTGAACATTTAGGTCATTTTTGTCCTCCCTAGCCTTATTCTCATCCAATTAGGGTTTTTAACCAATCTTGTGCATTCAATAAGTGATTTTGTGTCATTGGCTGAACATTTACGTCATTTTCGTCCTCTCTAGGGTTATTCTTATCCGATTAGGGTTTTTAACCAATCTTGTGCATCCAATAAGTAAGTTTGCGTCATTGGTTGAACATTTAGGTCATTTTCGTCCTCCCTAGCCTTATTCTCATCCAATTAGGGTTTTTAACCAATCTTGTGCATCAAATAAGTGACTTTGTGTCATTGGTTGAACATTTAGGTCATTTTCGTCCTCCCTAGGGTTATTCTCATCCAATTAGGGTTTTTAACCAATCTTGTGCATCCAAAAATTACGTTTGTGTCATTGGTTGAACATTTAGGTCATTTTCGTCCTCCCTAGCCTTATTCTCATCCAATTAGGGTTTTTAACCAATCTTGTGCATCCAATAAGTGACTTTGTGTCATTGGTTGAACATTTAGGTCATTTTCGTCCTCCCTAGGGTTATTCTCATCCAATTAGGATTTTTAACCAATCTTGTGCATCCAATAACTACGTTTGTGTCATTGGCTGAACATTTAGGTTATTTTCGTCCTTCCTAGGCTAATTCTCATCCAATAAGGGTTTTTAACCAATCTTGTGCAGCCAATAAGTGATTTTGTGTCATTGGTTGAACATTTAGGTCATTTTAGTCTTCCCTAGCCTTATTCTCATCCAATTAGGGTTTTTAACCAATCTTGTGCATCCAATAAGTAAGTTTGCGTCATTGGTTGAACATTTAGGTCATTTTCGTCCTCCCTAGCCTTATTCTCATCTAATTAGGTTTTTTAACCAATCGTGTGCATTCAATAAGTGATTTTGTGTCATTGGCTGAACATTTACGTCATTTTCTTCCTCCCTAGGGTTATTCTCATCCAATTAGGGTTTTTAACCAATCTTGTGCATCCAATAAGTAAGTTTGCGTCATTGGTTGAACATTTAGCTCATTTTCGTCCTCCCTAGCCTTATTCTCATCCAATTAGGGTTTTTAACCAATCTTGTGCATCCAATAAGTGACTTTGTGTCATTGGTTGAACATTTAGGTCATTTTCGTCCTCCCTAGGGTTATTCTCATCCAATTAGGGTTTTTAACCAATCTTGTGCATCCAATAACTACGTTTGTGTCGTTGGTTGAACATTTAGGTTATTTTCGTCCTTCCTATGCTTATTCTCATCCAATTAGGGTTTTTAACCAATCTTGTGCATCCAATAAGTACGTTTGTGTCATTGGTTGAACATTTAGGTCATTTTCGTCCTCCATAGCCTTATTCTCATCCAATTAGGGTTTTTAACCAATCTTGTGCATCCAATAAGTACGTTTGTGTCATTGGTTGAACATTTAGGTCATTTTCGTCCTTCCTAGGCTTATTCTCATCCAATTAGGGTTTTTAACCAATCTTGTGCATCCAATAAGTGACTTTGTGTCATTGGTTGAACATTTAGGTCATTTTCGTCCTCCCAAGGGTTATTCTCATCCAATTAGGGTTTTTAACCAATCTTGTGCATCCAATAACTACGTTTGTGTCATTGGTTGAACATTTAGGTTATTTTCGTCCTTCCTAGGCTAATTCTCATCCAATAAGGGTTTTAACCAATCTTGTGCATCCAATAAGTACGTTTGTGTCATTGGTCGAACATTTAGGTCATTTTCGTCCTCCGTAGCCTTATTCTCATCCAATTAGGGTTTTTAACCAATCTTGTGCAACCAATAAGTGATTTTGTGTCATTGGTTGAACATTTAGGTCATTTTTGTCCTCCCTAGCCTTATTCTCATCCAATTAGGGTTTTTAACCAATCTTGTGCATTCAATAAGTGATTTTGTGTCATTGGCTGAACATTTACGTCATTTTCGTCCTCTCTAGGGTTATTCTTATCCGATTAGGGTTTTTAACCAATCTTGTGCATCCAATAAGTAAGTTTGCGTCATTGGTTGAACATTTAGGTCATTTTCGTCCTCCCTAGCCTTATTCTCATCCAATTAGGGTTTTTAACCAATCTTGTGCATCAAATAAGTGACTTTGTGTCATTGGTTGAACATTTAGGTCAGTTTCGTCCTCCCTAGGGTTATTCTCATCCAATTAGGGTTTTTAACCAATCTTGTGCATCTAATAACTACGTTTGTGTCATTGGTTGAACATTTAGGTCATTTTCGTCCTCCCTAGCCTTATTCTCATCCAATTAGGGTTTTTAACCAATCTTGTGCATCCAATAAGTGACTTTGTGTCATTGGTTGAACATTTAGGTCATTTTCGTCCTCCCTAGGGTTATTCTCATCCAATTAGGATTTTTAACCAATCTTGTGCATCCAATAACTACGTTTGTGTCATTGGCTGAACATTTAGGTTATTTTCGTCCTTCCTAGGCTAATTCTCATCCAATAAGGGTTTTTAACCAATCTAGTGCAGCCAATAAGTGATTTTGTGTCATTGGTTGAACATTTAGGTCATTTTAGTCTTCCCTAGCCTTATTCTCATCCAATTAGGGTTTTTAACCAATCTTGTGCATCCAATAAGTAAGTTTGCGTCATTGGTTGAACATTTAGGTCATTTTCGTCCTCCCTAGCCTTATTCTCATCCAATTAGGGTTTTTAACCAATCTTGTGCATCCAATAAGTGACTTTGTGTCATTGGTTGAACATTTAGGTCATTTTCGTCCTCCCTAGGGTTATTCTCATCCAATTAGGATTTTTAACCAATCTTGTGCATCCAATAACTACGTTTGTGTCATTGGTTGAACGTTTAGGTTATTTTTGTCCTTCCTAGGCTAATTCTCATCCAATAAGGGTTTTTAACCAATCTTGTGCAGCCAATAAGTGATTTTGTGTCATTGGTTGAACATTTAGGTCATTTTCGTCTTCCCTAGCCTTATTCTCATCCAATTAGGTTTTTTAACCAATCTTGTGCATTCAATAACTGATTTTGTGTCATTGGCTGAACATTTACGTCATTTTCGTCCTCCCAAGGGTTATTCTCATCCAATTAGGGTTTTTAACCAATCTTGTGCATCCAATAAGTAAGTTTGTGTCATTGGTTGAACATTGAGGTCATTTTCGTCCTTCCTATGCATATTCTAATCCAATTAGGGTTTTTAACCAATCTTGTGCATCCAATAAGTGATTTTGTGTCATTGGTGGAACATTTAGGTCATCTTCGTCCTCCCTAGGGTTATTCTCATCCAATTAGGGTTTTTAACCAATCTTGTGCATCCAATAAGTACGTTTGTGTCATTGGTCGAACATTTAGGTCATTTTCGTCCTCCGTAGCCTTATTCTCATCCAATTAGGGTTTTTAACCAATCTTGTGCAACCAATAAGTGATTTTGTGTCATTGGTTGAACATTTAGGTCATTTTTGTCCTCCCTAGCCTTATTCTCATCCAATTAGGGTTTTTAACCAATCTTGTGCATTCAATAAGTGATTTTGTGTCATTGGTTGAACATTTAGGTCATTTTCGTCCTCCCTAGGGTTATTCTCATCCAATTAGGGTTTTTAACCAATCTTGTGCATCCAATAAGTGATTTTGTGTCATTGGTTGAACATTTAGGTCATTTTCGTCCTCCCTAGCCTTATTCTCATCCAATTAGGGTTTTTAACCAATCTTGTGCATTCAATAAGTGATTTTGTGTCATTGGCTGAACATTTACGTCATTTTCGTCCTCTCTAGGGTTATTCTCATCCAATTAGGGTTTTTAACCAATCTTGTGCATCCAATAAGTAAGTTTGCGTCATTGGTTGAACATTTAGCTCATTTTCGTCCTCCCTAGCCTTATTCTCATCCAATTAGGGTTTTTAACCAATCTTGTGCATCAAATAAGTGACTTTGTGTCATTGGTTGAACATTGAGGTCATTTTCGTCCTCCCTAGGGTTATTCTCATCCAATTAGGGTTTTTAACCAATCTTGTGCATCGAATAACTACGTTTGTGTCATTGGTTGAACATTTAGGTCATTTTCGTCCTCCCTAGCCTTATTCTCATCCAATTAGGGTTTTTAACCAATCTTGTGCATCCAATAAGTGACTTTGTGTCATTGGTTGAACATTTAGGTCATTTTCGTCCTCCCTAGGGTTATTCTCATCCAATTAGGATTTTTAACCAATCTTGTGCATCCAATAACTACGTTTGTGTCATTGGCTGAACATTTAGGTTATTTTCGTCCTTCCTAGGCTAATTCTCATCCAATAAGGGTTTTTAACCAATCTAGTGCAGCCAATAAGTGATTTTGTGTCATTGGTTGAACATTTAGGTCATTTTAGTCTTCCCTAGCCTTATTCTCATCCAATTAGGGTTTTTAACCAATCTTGTGCATCCAATAAGTAAGTTTGCGTCATTGGTTGAACATTTAGGTCATTTTCGTCCTCCCTAGCCTTATTCTCATCCAATTAGGGTTTTTAACCAATCTTGTGCATCCAATAAGTGACTTTGTGTCATTGGTTGAACATTTAGGTCATTTTCGTCCTCCCTAGGGTTATTCTCATCCAATTAGGATTTTTAACCAATCTTGTTCATCCAATAACTACGTTTGTGTCATTGGTTGAACATTTAGGTTATTTTCGTCCTTCCTAGGGTAATTCTCATCCAATAAGGGTTTTTAACCAATCTTGTGCATCCAATAAGTACGTTTGTGTCATTGGTCGAACATTTAGGTCATTTTCGTCCTCCGTAGCCTTATTCTCATCCAATTAGGGTTTTTAACCAATCTTGTGCATCCAATAAGTGATTTTGTGTCATTGGTTGAACATTTAGGTCATTTTTGTCCTCCCTAGCCTTATTCTCATCCAATTAGGGTTTTTAACCAATCTTGTGCATTCAATAAGTGATTTTGTGTCATTGGTTGAACATTTAGGTCATTTTCGTCCTCCCTAGGGTTATATTCATCCAATTAGGGTTTTTAACCAATCTTGTGCATCCAATAAGTACGTTTGTGTCATTGGTTGAACATTTAGGTCATTTTCGTCCTTCCTAGGCTTATTCTCATCCAATTAGGGTTTTTAACCAATCTTGTGCATCTAATAAGTGACTTTGTGTCATTGGTTGAACATTTAGGTCATTTTCGTCCTCCCTAGGGTTATTCTCATCCAATTAGGGTTTTTAACCAATCTTGTGCATCCAATAACTACGTTTGTGTCATTGGTTGAACATTTAGGTTATTTTCGTCCTTCCTAGGCTAATTCTCATCCAATAAGGGTTTTAACCAATCTTGTGCATCCAATAAGTACGTTTGTGTCATTGGTCGAACATTTAGGTCATTTTCGTCCTCCGTAGCCTTATTCTCATCCAATTAGGGTTTTTAACCAATCTTGTGCAACCAATAAATGATTTTGTGTCATTGGTTGAACATTTAGGTCATTTTTGTCCTCCCTAGCCTTATTCTCATCCAATTAGGGTTTTTAACCAATCTTGTGCATTCAATAAGTGATTTTGTGTCATTGGCTGAACATTTACGTCATTTTCGTCCTCTCTAGGGTTATTCTTATCCGATTAGGGTTTTTAACCAATCTTGTGCATCCAATAAGTAAGTTTGCGTCATTGGTTGAACATTTAGGTCATTTTCGTCCTCCCTAGCCTTATTCTCATCCAATTAGGGTTTTTAACCAATCTTGTGCATCAAATAAGTGACTTTGTGTCATTGGTTGAACATTTAGGTCATTTTCGTCCTCCCTAGGGTTATTCTCATCCAATTAGGGTTTTTAACCAATCTTGTGCATCGAATAACTACGTTTGTGTCATTGGTTGAACATTTAGGTCATTTTCGTCCTCCCTAGGGTTATTCTCATCCAATTAGGGTTTTTAACCAATCTTGTGCATCGAATAACTACGTTTGTGTCATTGGTTGAACATTTAGGTCATTTTCGTCCTCCCTAGACTTATTCTCATCCAATTAGGGTTTTTAACCAATCTTGTGCATCCAATAAGTGACTTTGTGTCATTGGTTGAACATTTAGGTCATTTTCGTCCTCCCTAGGGTTATTCTCATCCAATTAGGATTTTTAACCAATCTTGTGCATCCAATAACTACGTTTGTGTCATTGGTTGAACGTTTAGGTTATTTTTGTCCTTCCTAGGCTAATTCTCATCCAATAAGGGTTTTTAACCAATCTTGTGCAGCCAATAAGTGATTTTGTGTCATTGGTTGAACATTTAGGTCATTTTCGTCTTCCCTAGCCTTATTCTCATCCAATTAGGTTTTTTAACCAATCTTGTGCATTCAATAACTGATTTTGTGTCATTGGCTGAACATTTACGTCATTTTCGTCCTCCCAAGGGTTATTCTCATCCAATTACGGTTTTTAACCAATCTTGTGCATCCAATAAGTAAGTTTGTGTCATTGGTTGAACATTGAGGTCATTTTCGTCCTTCCTATGCATATTCTAATCCAATTAGGGTTTTTAACCAATCTTGTGCATCCAATAAGTGATTTTGTGTCATTGGTGGAACATTTAGGTCATCTTCGTCCTCCCTAGGGTTATTCTCATCCAATTAGGGTTTTTAACCAATCTTGTGCATCCAATAAGTACGTTTGTGTCATTGGTCGAACATTTAGGTCATTTTCGTCCTCCGTAGCCTTATTCTCATCCAATTAGGGTTTTTAACCAATCTTGTGCAACCAATAAGTGATTTTGTGTCATTGGTTGAACATTTAGGTCATTTTTGTCCTCCCTAGCCTTATTCTCATCCAATTAGGGTTTTTAACCAATCTTGTGCATTCAATAAGTGATTTTGTGTCATTGGCTGAACATTTACGTCATTTTCGTCCTCTGTAGGGTTATTCTCATCCAATTAGGGTTTTTAACCAATCTTGTGCATCCAATAAGTAAGTTTGCGTCATTGGTTGAACATTTAGGTCATTTTCGTCCTCCCTAGCCTTATTCTCATCCAATTAGGGTTTTTAACCAATCTTGTGCATCAAATAAGTGACTTTGTGTCATTGGTTGAACATTTAGGTCATTTTCGTCCTCCCTAGGGTTATTCTCATCCAATTAGGGTTTTTAACCAATCTTGTGCATCGAATAACTACGTTTGTGTCATTGGTTGAACATTTAGGTCATTTTCGTCCTCCCTAGCCTTATTCTCATCCAATTAGGGTTTTTAACCAATCTTGTGCATCCAATAAGTGACTTTGTGTCATTGGTTGAACATTTAGGTCATTTTCGTCCTCCCTAGGGTTATTCTCATCCAATTAGGATTTTTAACCAATCTTGTGCATCCAATAACTACGTTTGTGTCATTGGCTGAACATTTAGGTTATTTTCGTCCTTCCTAGGCTAATTCTCATCCAATAAGGGTTTTTAACCAATCTAGTGCAGCCAATAAGTGATTTTGTGTCATTGGTTGAACATTTAGGTCATTTTAGTCTTCCCTAGCCTTATTCTCATCCAATTAGGGTTTTTAACCAATCTTGTGCATCCAATAAGTAAGTTTGCGTCATTGGTTGAACATTTAGGTCATTTTCGTCCTCCCTAGCCTTATTCTCATCCAATTAGGGTTTTTAACCAATCTTGTGCATCCAATAAGTGACTTTGTGTCATTGGTTGAACATTTAGGTCATTTTCGTCCTCCCTAGGGTTATTCTCATCCAATTAGGATTTTTAACCAATCTTGTTCATCCAATAACTACGTTTGTGTCATTGGTTGAACATTTAGGTTATTTTCGTCCTTCCTAGGGTAATTCTCATCCAATAAGGGTTTTTAACCAATCTTGTGCATCCAATAAGTACGTTTGTGTCATTGGTCGAACATTTAGGTCATTTTCGTCCTCCGTAGCCTTATTCTCATCCAATTAGGGTTTTTAACCAATCTTGTGCAGCCAATAAGTGATTTTGTGTCATTGGTTGAACATTTAGGTCATTTTTGTCCTCCCTAGCCTTATTCTCATCCAATTAGGGTTTTTAACCAATCTTGTGCATTCAATAAGTGATTTTGTGTCATTGGTTGAACATTTAGGTCATTTTCGTCCTCCCTAGGGTTATATTCATCCAATTAGGGTTTTTAACCAATCTTGTGTATCCAATAAGTACGTTTGTGTCATTGGTTGAACATTTAGGTCATTTTTGTCCTCCCTAGCCTTATTCTCATCCAATTAGGGTTTTTAACCAATCTTGTGCATCCAATAAGTGACTTTGTGTCATTGGTTGAACATTTAGGTCATTTTCGTCCTCCCTAGGGTTATTCTCATCCAATTAGGGTTTTTAACCAATCTTGTGCATCCAATAACTACGTTTGTGTCATTGGTTGAACATTTAGGTTATTTTCGTCCTTCCTAGGCTAATTCTCATCCAATAAGGGTTTTAACCAATCTTGTACATCCAATAAGTACGTTTGTGTCATTGGTCGAACATTTAGGTCATTTTCGTCCTCCGTAGCCTTATTCTCATCCAATTAGGGTTTTTAACCAATCTTGTGCAACCAATAAGTGATTTTGTGTCATTGGTTGAACATTTAGGTCATTTTTGTCCTCCCTAGCCTTATTCTCATCCAATTAGGGTTTTTAACCAATCTTGTGCATTCAATAAGTGATTTTGTGTCATTGGCTGAACATTTACGTCATTTTCGTCCTCTCTAGGGTTATTCTCATCCAATTAGGGATTTTAACCAATCTTGTGCATCCAATAAGTAAGTTTGCGTCATTTGTTGAACATTTAGGTCATTTTCGTCCTCCCTAGCCTTATTCTCATCCAATTAGGGTTTTTAACCAATCTTGTGCATCCAATAAGTGACTTTGTGTCATTGGTTGAACATTTAGGTCATTTTCGTCCTCCCTAGGGTTATTCTCATCCAATTAGGATTTTTAACCAATCTTGTTCATCCAATAACTACGTTTGTGTCATTGGTTGAACATTTAGGTTATTTTCATCCTTCCTAGGGTAATTCTCATCCAATAAGGGTTTTTAACCAATCTTGTGCATCCAATAAGTACGTTTGTGTCATTGGTCGAACATTTAGGTCGTTTTCGTCCTCCGTAGCGTTATCCTCATCCAATTAGGGTTTTTAACCAATCTTGTGCAGCCAATAAGTGATTTTGTGTCATTGGTTGAACATTTAGGTCATTTTTGTCCTCCCTAGCCTTATTCTCATCCAATTAGGGTTTTTAACCAATCTTGTGCATCCAATAAGTGACTTTGTGTCATTGGTTGAACATTTAGGTCATTTTCGTCCTCCCTAGGGTTATTCTCATCCAATTAGGGTTTTTAACCAATCTTGTGCATCCAATAACTACGTTTGTGTCATTGGTTGAACATTTAGGTTATTTTCGTCCTTCCTAGGCTAATTCTCATCCAATAAGGGTTTTTAACCAATCTTGTGCATCCAATAAGTACGTTTGTGTCATTGGTTGAACATTTAGGTCATTTTCGTCCTCCCTAGCCTTATTCTCATCCAATTAGGTTTTTTAACCAATCTTATGCATTCAATAAGTGATTTTGTGTCATTGGCTGAACATTTACGTCATTTTCTTCCTCCCTAGGGTTATTCTCATCCAATTAGGGTTTTTAACCAATCTTGTGCATCCAATAAGTAAGTTTGCGTCATTGGTTGAACATTTAGGTCATTTTCGTCCTCCCTAGCCTTATTCTCATCCAATTAGGGTTTTTAACCAATCTTGTGCATCCAATAAGTGACTTTGTGTCATTGGTTGAACATTTAGGTCATTTTCGTCCTCCCTAGGGTTATTCTCATCCAATTAGGGTTTTTAACCAATCTTATGCATCCAATAACTACGTTTGTGTCATTGGTTGAACATTTAGGTTATTTTCGTCCTTCCTAGGCTAATTCTCATCCAATAAGGGTTTTAACCAATCTTGTGCATCCAATAAGTACGTTTGTGTCATTGGTCGAACATTTTAGGTCATTTTCGTCCTCCGTAGCCTTATTCTCATCCAATTAGGGTTTTTAACCAATCTTGTGCAACCAATAAGTGATTTTGTGTCATTGGTTGAACATTTAGGTCATTTTTGTCCTCCCTAGCCTTATTCTCATCCAATTAGGGTTTTTAACCAATCTTGTGCATTCAATAAGTGATTTTGTGTCATTGGCTGAACATTTACGTCATTTTCGTCCTCTCTAGGGTTATTCTCATCCAATTAGGGTTTTTAACCAATCTTGTGCATCCAATAAGTAAGTTTGCGTCATTGGTTGAACATTTAGCTCATTTTCGTCCTCCCTAGCCTTATTCTCATCCAATTAGGGTTTTTAACCAATCTTGTGCATCAAATAAGTGACTTTGTGTCATTGGTTGAACATTGAGGTCATTTTCGTCCTCCCTAGGGTTATTCTCATCCAATTAGGGTTTTTAACCAATCTTGTGCATCGAATAACTACGTTTGTGTCATTGGTTGAACATTTAGGTCATTTTCGTCCTCCCTAGCCTTATTCTCATCCAATTAGGGTTTTTAACCAATCTTGTGCATCCAATAAGTGACTTTGTGTCATTGGTTGAACATTTAGGTCATTTTCGTCCTCCCTAGGGTTATTCTCATCCAATTAGGATTTTTAACCAATCTTGTGCATCCAATAACTACGTTTGTGTCATTGGCTGAACATTTAGGTTATTTTCGTCCTTCCTAGGCTAATTCTCATCCAATAAGGGTTTTTAACCAATCTTGTGCAGCCAATAAGTGATTTTGTGTCATTGGTTGAACATTTAGGTCATTTTAGTCTTCCCTAGCCTTATTCTCATCCAATTAGGGTTTTTAACCAATCTTGTGCATCCAATAAGTAAGTTTGCGTCATTGGTTGAACATTTAGGTCATTTTCGTCCTCCCTAGCCTTATTCTCATCCAATTAGGGTTTTTAACCAATCTTGTGCATCCAATAAGTGACTTTGTGTCATTGGTTGAACATTTAGGTCATTTTCGTCCTCCCTAGGGTTATTCTCATCCAATTAGGATTTTTAACCAATCTTGTTCATCCAATAACTACGTTTGTGTCATTGGTTGAACATTTAGGTTATTTTCGTCCTTCCTAGGGTAATTCTCATCCAATAAGGGTTTTTAACCAATCTTGTGCATCCAATAAGTACGTTTGTGTCATTGGTCGAACATTTAGGTCATTTTCGTCCTCCGTAGCCTTATTCTCATCCAATTAGGGTTTTTAACCAATCTTGTGCAGCCAATAAGTGATTTTGTGTCATTGGTTGAACATTTAGGTCATTTTTGTCCTCCCTAGCCTTATTCTCATCCAATTAGGGTTTTTAACCAATCTTGTGCATTCAATAAGTGATTTTGTGTCATTGGTTGAACATTTAGGTCATTTTCGTCCTCCCTAGGGTTATATTCATCCAATTAGGGTTTTTAACCAATCTTGTGTATCCAATAAGTACGTTTGTGTCATTGGTTGAACATTTAGGTCATTTTCGTCCTTCCTAGGCTTATTCTCATCCAATTAGGGTTTTTAACCAATCTTGTGCATCCAATAAGTGACTTTGTGTCCTTGGTTGAACATTTAGGTCATTTTCGTCCTCCCTAGGGTTATTCTCATCCAATTAGGGTTTTTAACCAATCTTGTGCATCCAATAACTACGTTTGTGTCATTGGTTGAACATTTAGGTTATTGTCGTCCTTCCTAAGCTAATTCTCATCCAATAAGGGTTTTAACCAATCTTGTGCATCCGATAAGTACGTTTGTGTCATTGGTCGAACATTTAGGTCATTTTCGTCCTCCGTAGCCTTATTCTCATCCAATTAGGGTTTTTAACCAATCTTGTGCAACCAATAAGTGATTTTGTGTCATTGGTTGAACATTTAGGTCATTTTTGTCCTCCCTAGCCTTATTCTCATCCAATTAGGGTTTTTAACCAATCTTGTGCATTCAATAAGTGATTTTGTGTCATTGGCTGAACATTTACGTCATTTTCGTCCTCTCTAGGGTTATTCTTATCCGATTAGGGTTTTTAACCAATCTTGTGCATCCAATAAGTAAGTTTGCGTCATTGGTTGAACATTTAGGTCATTTTCGTCCTCCCTAGCCTTATTCTCATCCAATTAGGGTTTTTAACCAATCTTGTGCATCAAATAAGTGACTTTGTGTCATTGGTTGAACATTTAGGTCATTTTCGTCCTCCCTAGGGTTATTCTCATCCAATTAGGGTTTTTAACCAATCTTGTGCATCGAATAACTACGTTTGTGTCATTGGTTGAACATTTAGGTCATTTTCGTCCTCCCTAGCCTTATTCTCATCCAATTAGGGTTTTTAACCAATCTTGTGCATCCAATAAGTGACTTTGTGTCATTGGTTGAACATTTAGGTCATTTTCGTCCTCCCTAGGGTTATTCTCATCCAATTAGGATTTTTAACCAATCTTGTGCATCCAATAACTACGTTTGTGTCATTGGCTGAACATTTAGGTTATTTTCGTCCTTCCTAGGCTAATTCTCATCCAATAAGGGTTTTTAACCAATCTAGTGCAGCCAATAAGTGATTTTGTGTCATTGGTTGAACATTTAGGTCATTTTAGTCTTCCCTAGCCTTATTCTCATCCAATTAGGGTTTTTAACCAATCTTGTGCATCCAATAAGTAAGTTTGCGTCATTGGTTGAACATTTAGGTCATTTTCGTCCTCCCTAGCCTTATTCTCATCCAATTAGGGTTTTTAACCAATCTTGTGCATCCAATAAGTGACTTTGTGTCATTGGTTGAACATTTAGGTCATTTTCGTCCTCCCTAGGGTTATTCTCATCCAATTAGGATTTTTAACCAATCTTGTGCATCCAATAACTACGTTTGTGTCATTGGTTGAACGTTTAGGTTATTTTTGTCCTTCCTAGGCTAATTCTCATCCAATAAGGGTTTTTAACCAATCTTGTGCAGCCAATAAGTGATTTTGTGTCATTGGTTGAACATTTAGGTCATTTTCGTCTTCCCTAGCCTTATTCTCATCCAATTAGGTTTTTTAACCAATCTTGTGCATTCAATAACTGATTTTGTGTCATTGGCTGAACGTTTACGTCATTTTCGTCCTCCCAAGGGTTATTCTCATCCAATTAGGGTTTTTAACCAATCTTGTGCATCCATTAAGTAAGTTTGTGTCATTGGTTGAACATTGAGGTCATTTTCGTCCTTCCTTCCTATGCATATTCTCATCCAATTAGGGTTTTTAACCAATCTTGTGCATCCAATAAGTGATTTTGTGTCATTGGTGGAACATTTAGGTCATCTTCGTCCTCCCTAGGGTTATTCTCATCCAATTAGGGTTTTTAACCAATCTTGTGCATCCAATAAGTTCGTTTGTGTCATAGGTTTGAACATTTAGGTCATTTTCGTCCTTCCTAGGCTTATTCTCATCCAATTAAGGTTTTTATCCAATCTTGTGCATCCAATAAGTACGTTTGTGTCATTGGTCGAACATTTAGGTTATTTTCGTGCTCCCTAGGCTTATTATCATCCAATTAGGGTTTTTAACCAATCTTGTGCATCAAATAACTACGTTTGTGTCATTGGTTGAACATTTAGGTTATTTTCGTCCTTCCTAGGCTAATTCTCATCCAATAAGGGTTTTTAACCAATCTTGTGCATCCAATAAGTACGTTTGTGTCATTGGTCGAACATTTAGGTCTTTTCGTCCTCCCTAGCCTTATTCTCATCCAATTAGGGTTTTTAACCAATCTTGTGCATCCAATAAGTACGTTTGTGTCATTGGTCGAACATTTAGGTCTTTTTCGTCCTCCCTAGCCTTATTCTCATCCAATTAGGGTTTTTAACCAATCTTGTGCATTCAATAAGTGATTTTGAGTCATTGGTTGAACATTTAGCTCATTTTCATCCTCCCTAGGGTTATTCTCATCCAATTAGGGTTTTTAACCAATCTTGTGCAGCCAATAAGTGATTTTGTGTCATTGGTTGAACATATAGGTCATTTTCGTCCTCCGTAGCCTTATTCTCATCCAATTAGGGTTTTTAACCAATGTTGTGCATTCAATAAGTCATTTTGTGTCATTGACTGAACATTTACGTCATTTTCGTCCTCCCTAGGGTTATTCTCATCCAACTAGGGTTTTTAACCAATCTTGTGCATCCAATAACTACGTTTGTGTCATTGGTTGAACATTTAGGTTATTTTCGTCCTTCCTAGGCTAATTCTCATCCAATAAGGGTTTTAACCAATCTTGTGCATCCAATAAGTACGTTTGTGTCATTGGTCGAACATTTAGGTCATTTTCGTCCTCCGTAGCCTTATTCTCATCCAATTAGGGTTTTTAACCAATCTTGTGCAACCAATAAATGATTTTGTGTCATTGGTTGAACATTTAGGTCATTTTTGTCCTCCCTAGCCTTATTCTCATCCAATTAGGGTTTTTAACCAATCTTGTGCATTCAATAAGTGATTTTGTGTCATTGGCTGAACATTTACGTCATTTTCGTCCTCTCTAGGGTTATTCTCATCCAATTAGGGTTTTTAACCAATCTTGTGCATCCAATAAGTAAGTTTGCGTCATTGGTTGAACATTTAGCTCATTTTCGTCCTCCCTAGCCTTATTCTCATCCAATTAGGGTTTTTAACCAATCTTGTGCATCCAATAAGTGACTTTGTGTCATTGGTTGAACATTTAGGTCATTTTCGTCCTCCCTAGGGTTATTCTCATCCAATTAGGATTTTTAACCAATCTTGTGCATCCAATAACTACGTTTGTGTCATTGGTTGAACATTGAGGTCATTTTCGTCCTTCCTATACATATTCTCATCCAATTAGAGTTTTTAACCAATCTTGTGCATCCAATAAGTAAGTTTGTGTCATTGGTTGAACATTGAGGTCATTTTCGTCCTTCCTATGCATATTCTCATCCAATTAGAGTTTTTAACCAATCTTGTGCATCCAATAAGTGATTTTGTGTCATTGGTTGAACATTTAGGTCATTTTCGTCCTCCCTAGGGTTATTCTCATCCAATTAGGGTTTTTAACCAATCTTGTGCATCCAATAACTACGTTTGTGTCATTGGTTGAACATTTAGGTTATTTTCGTCCTTCCTAGGCTAATTCTCATCCAATAAGGGTTTTTAACCAATCTTGTGCATCCAATAAGTGAGTTTGTGTCATTGGTTGAACATTTAGGTAATTTTCGTATTCCCTATGATTATTCTCATCCAATTAGGGTTTTTAACCGATCTTGTGCATCCAATAAGTACGTTTGTGTCATTGGTTGAACATTTAGGTCATTTTCGTCCTCCATAGCCTTATTCTCATCCAATTAGGATTTTAACCAATCTTGTGCATCCAATAAGTGACTTTGTGTCATTGGTTGAACATTTAGGTCATTTTCGTCCTCCCTAGGGTTATTCTCATCCAATTAGGGTTTTTAACCAATCTTGTGCATCCAATAACTACGTTTGTGTCATTGGTTGAACATTTAGGTTATTTTCGTCCTTCCTAGGCTAATTCTCATCCAATAAGGGTTTTAACCAATCTTGTACATCCAATAAGTACGTTTGTGTCATTGGTCGAACATTTAGGTCATTTTCGTCCTCCGTAGCCTTATTCTCATCCAATTAGGGTTTTTAACCAATCTTGTGCAACCAATAAGTGATTTTGTGTCATTGGTTGAACATTTAGGTCATTTTTGTCCTCCCTAGCCTTATTCTCATCCAATTAGGGTTTTTAACCAATCTTGTGCATTCAATAAGTGATTTTGTGTCATTGGCTAATTATTTACGTCATTTTCGTCCTCTCTAGGGTTATTCTCATCCAATTAGGGTTTTTAACCAATCTTGTGCATCCAATAAGTAAGTTTGCGTCATTGGTTGAACATTTAGGTCATTTTCGTCCTCCCTAGCCTTATTCTCATCCAATTAGGGTTTTTAACCAATCTTGTGCATCAAATAAGTGACTTTGTGTCATTGGTTGAACATTTAGGTCAGTTTCGTCCTCCCTAGGGTTATTCTCATCCAATTAGGGTTTTTAACCAATCTTGTGCATCTAATAACTACGTTTGTGTCATTGGTTGAACATTTAGGTCATTTTCGTCCTCCCTAGCCTTATTCTCATCCAATTAGGGTTTTTAACCAATCTTGTGCATCCAATAAGTGACTTTGTGTCATTGGTTGAACATTTAGGTCATTTTCGTCCTCCCTAGGGTTATTCTCATCCAATTACGATTTTTAACCAATCTTGTGCATCCAATAACTACGTTTGTGTCATTGGTTGAACATTTAGGTTATATTTCGTCCTTCCTAGGCTAATTCTCATCCAATATGGGTTTTTAACCAATCTTGTGCAGCCAATAAGTGATTTTGTGTCATTGGTTGAACATTTAGGTCATTTTCGTCTTCCCTAGCCTTATTCTCATCCAATTAGGTTTTTTAACCAATCTTGTGCATTCAATAACTGATTTTGTGTCATTGGCTGAACATTTACGTCATTTTCGTCCTCCCAAGGGTTATTCTCATCCAATTAGGGTTTTTAACCAATCTTGTGCATCCAATAAGTAAGTTTGTGTCATTGGTTGAACATTGAGGTCATTTTCGTCCTTCCTATGCATATTCTCATCCAATTAGGGTTTTTAACCAATCTTGTGCATCAAATAAGTGATTTTGTGTCATTGGTGGAACATTTAGGTCATCTTCGTCCTCCCTAGGGTTATTCTCATCCAATTAGGGTTTTTAACCAATCTTGTGCATCCAATAAGTTCGTTTGTGTCATAGGTTTGAACATTTAGGTCATTTTCGTCCTTCCTAGGCTTATTCTCATCCAATTAAGGTTTTTATCCAATCTTGTGCATCCAATAAGTACGTTTGTGTCATTGGTCGAACATTTAGGTTATTTTCGTGCTCCCTAGGCTTATTCTCATCCAATTAGGGTTTTTAACCAATCTTGTGCATCAAATAACTACGTTTGTGTCATTGGTTGAACATTTAGGTTATTTTCGTCCTTCCTAGGCTAATTCTCATCCAATAAGGGTTTTTAACCAATCTTGTGCATCCAATAAGTATGTTTGTGTCATTGGTCGAACATTTAGGTCTTTTCGTCCTCCCTAGCCTTATTCTCATCCAATTAGGGTTTTTAACCAATCTTGTGCATCCAATAAGTACGTTTGTGTCATTGGTCGAACATTTAGGTCTTTTTCGTCCTCCCTAGCCTTATTCTCATCCAATTAGGGTTTTTAACCAATCTTGTGCATTCAATAAGTGATTTTGAGTCATTGGTTGAACATTTAGCTCATTTTCATCCTCCCTAGGGTTATTCTCATCCAATTAGGGTTTTTAACCAATCTTGTGCATCCAATAAGTGATTTTGTGTCATTGGTTGAACATATAGGTCATTTTCGTCCTCCCTAGCCTTATTCTCATCCAATTAGGGTTTTTAACCAATGTTGTGCATTCAATAAGTCATTTTGTGTCATTGACTGAACATTTACGTCATTTTCGTCCTCCCTAGGGTTATTCTCATCCAATTAGGGTTTTTAACCAATCTTGTGCATCCAATAAGTAAGTTTGCGTCATTGGTTGAACATTTAGGTCATTTTCGTCCTTCCTAGGCTTATTCTCATCCAATTAGGGTTTTTAACCAATCTTGTGCATCCAATAAGTGATTTTGTGTCATTGGTTGAACATTTAGGTCATTTTCGTCCTCCCTAGCCTTATTCTCATCCAATTAGGTTTTTTAACCAATCTTGTGCATTCAATAAGTGATTTTGTGTCATTGGTTGAACATTTAGGTCATTATTCGTCCTCCCTAGGGTTATTCTCATACATCTAGGGTTTTTAACCAATCTTGTGCATCCAATAAGTAAGTTTGTGTCATTGGTTGAACATTTAGGTCATTTTCATCCTCCCTAGGGTTATTCTCATCCAATTAGGGTTTTTAACCAATCTTGTGCATCCAATAAGTACATTTGTGTCATTGGTTGAACATTTAGGTCATTTTCGTCCTCTGTAGGGTTATTATCATCCAATTAGGGTTTTTAACCAATCTTGTGCATCCAATAAGTACGTTTGTTTCATTGGTCGAACATTTAGGTCATTTTCGACCTTCCTAGGCTTATTCTCATCCAATTAGGATTTTTAACCAATCTTGTGCATTCAATAAGTGATTTTGTGTCATTGGTTGAACATTTAGGTCATTTTCGTCCTCCCTAGAGTTATTCTCATCCAATTAGAGTTTTTAACCAATCTTATGCATCCAATAAGTGATTTTGTGTCATTGGTGGAACATTTATGTCATTTTAGTCCTCCCTAGCCTTATTCTCATCCAATTATGTTTTTTAACCAATCTTGGGCTTTCAATAAGTGATTTTGTGTCATTGGTTGAACATTAAGGTCATTTTCATCCTCCCTAGGGTTATTCTCATCCAATTAGGGTTTTTAAACAATCTTGTGCATCCAATAAGTACGTTTGTGTCATTGGTTGAACATTTAGGTCATTTTCGTCCTGCCTCGCCTTATACTCATCCAATTAGGGTTTTTAATCAATCTTGTGCATCCAATAAGTACGTTTGTATCATTGGTTGAACATTTAGGTCATTTTTCGTCCTTCCTAGGCTTCTTCTCATCCAATTAGGGCTTTTAACCAATCTTGTGCATCCAATAAGTACGTTTGTGTCATTGGTTGAACATTTAGATCATTTTCGTCCTCCCTTGGCTTATTCTCATCCAATTAGGATTTTTAACCAATGTTGTGCATCCAATAAGTACGTTTGTGTCATTGGTTGAACATTTAGGTCATTTTCGTCCACCCTAGCCTTATTCTCATCCAATTAGGGTTTTTAACCAATTTTGTGCATCCAATAAGTGATTTTGTGTCGTTGGTCGAACATTTAGGTCATTTTCGTCCTCCCTAGCCTTATTCTCATCCAATTAGGGTTTTTAACCAATCTTGTGCATTCAATAAGTGATTTTGTGTCATTGGTTGAACATTTAGGTCATTTTCATCCTCCCTAGGGTTATTCTCATCCAATTAGGGTTTTTAACCAATCTTGTGCATCCAATAAGTTATTTTGTGTCATTGGTCTAACATTTAGGTCATTTTCGTCCTCCCTAGCCTTATTCTCATCCAATTAGGGTTTTTAACCAATCTTGTGCATCCAATAACTACGTTTGTGTCATTGGTTGAACATTTAGATCATTTTCGTCCTCCCTTGGCTTATTCTCATCCAATTAGGATTTTTAACCAATCTTGTGCATCCAATAAGTACGTTTGTGTCATTGGGTTAACATTTAGGTCATTTTCGTCCTCCCTAGCCTTATTCTCATCCAATTAGGGTTTTTAACCAATCTTGTGCATCCAATAAGTGATTTTGTGTCGTTGGTCGAACATTTAGGTCATTTTCGTCCTCCCTAGCCTTATTCTCATGCAATTAGGGTTTTTAACCAATCTTGTGCATTCAATAAGTGATTTTGTGTCATTGGTTGAACATTTAGGTCATTTTCATCCTCCCTAGGGTTATTCTCATCCAATTAGGGTTTTTAACCAATCTTGTGCATCCAATAAGTTATTTTGTGTCATTGGTCTAACATTTAGGTCATTTTCGTCCTCTCTAGCCTTATTCTCATCCAATTAGGGTTTTTAACCAATCTTGTGCATTCAATAAGTGATTTTGTGTCATTGGTTGAACATTTAGGTCATTTTCGTCCTCCCTAGGGTTATATTCATCCAATTAGGGTTTTTAACCAATCTTGTGCATCCAATAAGTACGTTTGTGTCATTGGTTGAGCATTTAGGTCATTTTCGTCCTTCCTAGGCTTATTCTCATCCAATTAGGGTTTTTAACCAATCTTGTGCATCCAATAAGTGACTTTGTGTCATTGGTTGAACATTTAGGTCATTTTCGTCCTCCCTAGGGTTATTCTCATCCAATTAGGGTTTTTCACCAATCTTGTGCATCCAATAACTACGTTTGTGTCATTGGTTGAACATTTAGGTTATTTTCGTCCTTCCTAGGCTAATTCTCATCCAATAAGGGTTTTTAACCAATCTTGTGCATCCAATAAGTATGTTTGTGTCATTGGTCGAACATTTAGGTCATTTTCGTCCTCCCTAGCCTTATTCTCATCCTATTAGTGTTTTTAACCAATCTTGTGCAGCCAATAAGTGATTTTGTGTCATTGGTTGAACATTTAGGTCATTTTCGTCCTTCCTAGGCTTATTCTCATCCAATTAGGGTTTTTATCCAATCTTGTGCATCCAATAAGTACGTTTGTGTCATTGGTCGAACATTTAGGTCATTTTCGTGTTCCCTAGGCTTATTCACATCCAATTAGGGTTTTTAACCAATCTTGTGCATCCAATAACTATGTTTGTGTCATTGGTTGAACATTTAGGTTGTTTTCGTCCTTCCTAGGCTAATTCTCATCCAATAAGTGTTTTTAACCAATCTTGTGCATCCAATAAGTACGTTTGTGTCATTGGTCGAACATTTAGGTCTTTTTCGTCCTCCCTAGCCTTATTCTCATCCAATTAGGGTTTTTAACCAATCTTGTGCATTCAATAAGTGATTTTCTGTCATTGGTTGAACATTTAGGTCATTTTCATCCTCCCTAGGGTTATTCTCATCCAATTAGGGTTTTTAACCAATCTTGTGCATCTAATAAGTTATTTTGTGTCATTGGTCTAACATTTAGGTCATTTTCGTCCTCACTAGCCTTATTCTCATCCAATTAGGGTTATTAACCAATCTTGTGCATTCAATAAGTGATTTTGTGTCATTGGTTGAACATTTAGGTCATTTTCATCCTCCCTAGGGTTATTCTTATCCAACTAGGGTTTTTAACCAATCTTGTGCATCCAATAAGTTATTTTGTGTCATTGGTCTAACATTTAGGTCATTTTCGTCCTCCCTAGCCTTATTCTCATCCAATTAAGGTTTTTAACCAATCTTGTGCATTCAATAAGTGATTTTGTGTCATTGGTTGAACATTTAGGTCATTTTCCTCCTCCCTAGGGTTATATTCATCCAATTAGGGTTTTCAACCAATCTTGTGCATCCAATAAGTACGTTTGTGTCATTGGTTGAACATTTAGGTCATTTTCGTCCTTCCTAGGCTTATTCTCATCCAATTAGGGTTTTTAACCAATCTTGTGCATCCAATAAGTACGTTTGTGTCATTGGTCGAACATTTAGGTCATTTTCGTCCTCCCTAGCCTTATTCTCATCCAATTAGGGTTTTTAACCAATCTTGTGCATTCAATAAGTGATTTTGTGTCATTGGTTGAACATTTAGGTCATTTTCGTCCTCCCTAGGGTTATATTCATCCAATTAGGGTTTTTAACCAATCTTGTGCATCCAATAAGTACGTTTGTGTCATTGGTTGAGCATTTAGGTCATTTTCGTCCTTCCTAGGCTTATTCTCATCCAATTAGGGTTTTTAACCAATCTTGTGCATCCAATAAGTGACTTTGTGTCATTGGTTGAACATTTAGGTCATTTTCGTCCTCCCTAGGGTTATTCTCATCCAATTAGGGTTTTTCACCAATCTTGTGCATCCAATAACTACGTTTGTGTCATTGGTTGAACATTTAGGTTATTTTCGTCCTTCCTAGGCTAATTCTCATCCAATAAGGGTTTTTAACCAATCTTGTGCATCCAATAAGTATGTTTGTGTCATTGGTCGAACATTTAGGTCATTTTCGTCCTCCCTAGCCTTATTCTCATCCAATTAGTGTTTTTAACCAATCTTGTGCAGCCAATAAGTGATTTTGTGTCATTGGTTGAACATTTAGGTCATTTTCGTCCTTCCTAGGCTTATTCTCATCCAATTAGGGTTTTTAACCAATCTTGTGCATCCAATAAGTGACTTTGTGTCATTGGTTGAACATTTAGGTCATTTTCGTCCTCCCTAGGGTTATTCTCATCCAATTAGGATTTTTAACCAATCTTGTGCATCCAATAACTACGTTTGTGTCATTGGTTGAACGTTTAGGTTATTTTTGTCCTTCCTAGGCTAATTCTCATCCAATAAGGGTTTTTAACCAATCTTGTGCAGCCAATAAGTGATTTTGTGTCATTGGTTGAACATTTAGGTCATTTTCGTCTTCCCTAGCCTTATTCTCATCCAATTAGGTTTTTTAACCAATCTTGTGCATTCAATAACTGATTTTGTGTCATTGGCTGAACATTTACGTCATTTTCGTCCTCCCAAGGGTTATTCTCATCCAATTAGGGTTTTTAACCAATCTTGTGCATCCAATAAGTAAGTTTGTGTCATTGGTTGAACATTGAGGTCATTTTCGTCCTTCCTATGCATATTCTCATCCAATTAGGGTTTTTACTCAATCTTGTGCATCCAATAAGTGATTTTGTGTCATTGGTGGAACATTTAGGTCATCTTCGTCCTCCCTAGGGTTATTCTCATCCAATTAGGGTTTTTAACCAATCTTGTGCATCCAATAAGTTCGTTTGTGTCATAGGTTTGAACATTTAGGTCATTTTCGTCCTTCCTAGGCTTATTCTCATCCAATTAAGGTTTTTATCCAATCTTGTGCATCCAATAAGTACGTTTGTGTCATTGGTCGAACATTTAGGTTATTTTCGTGCTACCTAGGCTTATTCTTATCCAATTAGGGTTTTTAACCAATCTTGTGCATCAAATAACTACGTTTGTGTCATTGGTTGAACATTTAGGTTATTTTCGTCCTTCCTAGGCTAATTCTCATCCAATAAGGGTTTTTAACCAATCTTGTGCATCCAATAAGTACGTTTGTGTCATTGGTCGAACATTTAGGTCATTTTCGTCCTCCCTAGCCTTATTCTCATCCAATTAGGGTTTTTAACCAATCTTGTGTATCCAATAAGTACGTTTGTGTCATTGGTTGAACATTTAGGTTATTTTCGTCCTTCCTAGGCTAATTCTCATCCAATAAGGGTTTTTAACCAATCTTGTGCATCCAATAAGTACGTTTGTGTCATTGGTCGAACATTTAGGTCATTTTCGTCCTCCCTAGCCTTATTCTCATCCAATTAGGGTTTTTAACCAATCTTGTGCAGCCAATAAGTGATTTTGTGTCATTGGTTGAACAATTAGGTCATTTTCATCCTCCCTAGGGTTATTCTCATCCAATTAGGGATTTTAACCAATCTTGTGCATCCAATAAGTTATTTTGTGTCATTGGTCTAACATTTAGGTCATTTTTGTCCTCCCTAGCCTTATTCTCATCCAATTAGGGTTTTTAACCAATCTTGTGCATTCAATAAGTGATTTTGTGTCATTGGTTGAACATTTATGTCATTTTCATCCTCCCTAGGGTTATTCTTATCCAATTAGGGTTTTTAACCAATCTTGTGCATCCAATTAGTTATTTTGTGTCATTGGTCTAACATTTTGGTCTAACATTTAGGTCATTTTCGTCCTCCCTAGCCTTATTCTCATCCAATTAAGGTTTTTAACCAATCTTGTGCATTCAATAAGTGATTTTGTCTCATTGGTTGAACATTTAGGTCATTTTCCTCCTCCCTAGGGTTATATTCATCCAATTAGGGTTTTTAACCAATCTTGTGCATCCAATAAGTACGTTTGTGTCATTGGTTGAACATTTAGGTCATTTTCGTCCTTCCTAGGCTTATTCTCATCCAATTAGGGTTTTTAACCAATCTTGTGCATCCAATAAGTAAAATTGTGTCATTGGTTGAACATTTAGGTCATTTTCGTCCTCCCTAGGGTTATTCTCATCCAATTAGGGTTTTTAACCAATCTTGTGCATCCAATAAGTACGATTGTGTCATTGGTTGAACATTTAGGTCATTTTCGTCCTTCCTAGGCTTATTCTCATCCAATTAGGGTTTTTAACCAATCTTGTGCATCCAATAAGTACGTTTGTGTCATTGGTTGAACATTTAGGTCATTTTCGTCCTTCCTAGGCTTATTCTCATCCAATTAGGGTTTTTAACCAATCTTTTGCATCCAATTAGTGACTTTGTGTCATTGGTTGAACATTTAGGTCATTTTCGTCCTCCCTAGGGTTATTCTCATCCAATTAGGGTTTTTAACCAATCTTGTGCATCCAATAAGTACGTTTGCGTCATTGGTTGAACATTTAGGTTATTTTCGTCCTTCCTATGCTAATTCTCATCCAATAAGGGTTTTTAACCAATCTTGTGCATCCAATAAGTACGTTTGTGTCATTGGTCGAACATTTAGGTCATTTTCGTCCTCCCTAGCCTTATTCTCATCCAATTAGGGTTTTTAACCAATCTTGTGCAGCCAATAAGTGATTTTGTGTCATTGGTTGAACATTTAGGTCATTTTCATCCTCCCTAGGGTTATTCTCATCCAATTAGGGATTTTAACCAATCTTGTGCATCCAATAAGTTATTTTGTGTCATTGGTCTAACATTTAGGTCATTTTTGTCCTCCCTAGGGTTATTCTCATCCAATTAGGGTTTTTCACCAATCTTGTGCATCCAATAACTACGTTTGTGTCATTGGTTGAACATTTAGGTTATTTTCGTCCTTCCTAGGCTAATTCTCATCCAATAAGGGTTTTTAACCAATCTTGTGCATCCAATAAGTATGTTTGTGTCATTGGTCGAACATTTAGGTCATTTTCGTCCTCCCTAGCCTTATTCTCATCCTATTAGTGTTTTTAACCAATCTTGTGCAGCCAATAAGTGATTTTGTGTCATTGGTTGAACATTTAGGTCATTTTCGTCCTTCCTAGGCTTATTCTCATCCAATTAGGGTTTTTATCCAATCTTGTGCATCCAATAAGTACGTTTGTGTCATTGGTCGAACATTTAGGTCATTTTCGTGTTCCCTAGGCTTATTCTCATCCAATTAGGGTTTTTAACCAATCTTGTGCATCCAATAACTATGTTTGTGTCATTGGTTGAACATTTAGGTTATTTTCGTCCTTCCTAGGCTAATTCTCATCCAATAAGTGTTTTTAACCAATCTTGTGCATCCAATAAGTACGTTTGTGTCATTGGTCGAACATTTAGGTCTTTTTCGTCCTCCCTAGCCTTATTCTCATCCAATTAGGGTTTTTAACCAATCTTGTGCATTCAATAAGTGATTTTCTGTCATTGGTTGAACATTTAGGTCATTTTCATCCTCCCTAGGGTTATTCTCATCCAATTAGGGTTTTTAACCAATCTTGTGCATCCAATAAGTTATTTTGTGTCATTGGTCTAACATTTAGGTCATTTTCGTCCTCCCTAGCCTTATTCTCATCCAATTAAGGTTTTTAACCAATCTTGTGCATTCAATAAGTGATTTTGTGTCATTGGTTGATCATTTAGGTCATTTTCTTCCTCCCTAGGGTTATATTCATCCAATTAGGGTTTTCAACCAATCTTGTGCATCCAATAAGTACGTTTGTGTCATTGGTTGAACATTTAGGTCATTTTCGTCCTTCCTAGGCTTATTCTCATCCAATTAGGGTTTTTAACCAATCTTGTGCATCCAATAAGTACGTTTGTGTCATTGGTTGAACAGTTAGGTCATTTTCGTCCTTCCTATGCTTATTCTCATCCAATTAGGGTTTTTAACCAATCTTGTGCATCCATTAACTACGTTTGTGTCATTGGTTGATCATTTAGGTTATTTTCGTCCTTCCTAGGCTAATTCTCATCCAATAAGGGTTTTTAACCAATCTTGTGCATCCAATAAGTACGTTTGTGTCATTGGTCGAACATTTAGGTCATTTTCGTCCTCCCTAGCCTTATTCTCATCCAATTAGGGTTTTTAACCAATCTTGTGCAGCCAATAAGTGATTTTGTGTCATTGGTTGAACATTTAGGTCATTTTCATCCTCCCTAGGGTTATTCTTATCCAATTAGGGTTTTTAACCAATCTTGTGCATCCAATATGTACGTTTGTGTCATTGGTTGAACATTTAGGTCATTTTCGTCCTTCCTAGGCTTATTCTCATCCAATTAGGGTTTTTAACCAATCTTGTGCATCCAATAAGTGACTTTGTGTCATTGGTTGAACATTTAGGTCATTTTCGTCCTCCCTAGGGTTATTCTCATCCAATTAGGGTTTTTAACCAATCTTGTGCATCCAATAACTACATTTGTGTCATTGGTTGAACATTTAGGTCATTTTCGTCCTCCCTAGGGTTATTCTCATCCAATTAGGGTTTTTAACCAATCTTGTGCATCCAATAAGTGATTTTGTGTCATTGGTTGAACATTTAGGTCATTTTCGTCCTCCCTAGGTTTATTCTCATCCAATTAGGGTTTTTAACCAATCTTGTGCATCCAATAAGTTATTTTGTGTCATTGGTCTAACATTTTGGTCTAACATTTAGGTCATTTTCGTCCTCCCTAGCCTTATTCTCATCCAATTAAGGTTTTTAACCAATCTTGTGCATTCAATAAGTGATTTTGTCTCATTGGTTGAACAATTAGGTCATTTTCGTCCTCCCTAGGCTTATTCTCATCCAATTAGGGTTTTTAACCAATCTTGTGCATCCAATAAGTGATTTTGTGTCATTGGTTGAACATTTAGGTAATTTTCGTCTTCCCTAGCCTTATTCTCATCCAATTAGGGTTTTTAACCGTTCTTGTGCATCCAATAAGTACGTTTGTGTCATTGGTTGAACATTTAGGTCATTTTCGTCCTCCCTAGGTTTATTCTCATCCAATTAGGGTTTTTTTACCAATCTTGTGCATCCAATAAGTACGATTTTGTCGTTGGTTGAACTTTTAGGTCATTTTCGTCCTCCCTAGGCTTATTCTCATCCAATTAGGGTTTTTAACCAATCTTGTACATCCAATACGTACGTTTGTGTCATTGGTTGAACATTTAGGTCATTTTCGTCCTCCCTAGGCTTATTCTCATCCAATTAGGGTTTTTAACCAATCTTGTGCATCCAATAAGTGATTTTGTGTCATTGGTTGAACATTTAGGTCATTTTCGTCCTCCCTAGCCTTATTCTCATCCAATTAGGTTTTTTAACCAATCTTGTGCATTCAATAACTGATTTTGTGTCATTGGCTGAACATTTACGTCATTTTCGTCCTCCCAAGGGTTATTCTCATCCAATTAGGGTTTTTAGCCAATCTTGTGCATCCAATAAGTACGTTTGTGTCATTGGTTGAACATTTAGGTCATTTTCGTCCTCCCTAGCCTTATTCTCATCCAATTAGGGTTTTTAACCAATCTTGTGCATCCAATAAGTGACTTTGTGTCATTGGTTGAACATTTAGGTCATTTTCGTCCTCCCTAGGGTTATTCTCATCCAATTACGATTTTTAACCAATCTTGTGCATCCAATAACTACGTTTGTGTCATTGGTTGAACATTTAGGTTATATTTCGTCCTTCCTAGGCTAATTCTCATCCAATATGGGTTTTTAACCAATCTTGTGCAGCCAATAAGTGATTTTGTGTCATTGGTTGAACATTTAGGTCATTTTCGTCTTCCCTAGCCTTATTCTCATCCAATTAGGTTTTTTAACCAATCTTGTGCATTCAATAACTGATTTTGTGTCATTGGCTGAACATTTACGTCATTTTCGTCCTCCCAAGGGTTATTCTCATCCAATTAGGGTTTTTAACCAATCTTGTGCATCCAATAAGTAAGTTTGTGTCATTGGTTGAACATTGAGGTCATTTTCGTCCTTCCTATGCATATTCTCATCCAATTAGGGTTTTTACTCAATCTTGTGCATCCAATAAGTGATTTTGTGTCATTGGTGGAACATTTAGGTCATCTTCGTCCTCCCTAGGGTTATTCTCATCCAATTAGGGTTTTTAACCAATCTTGTGCATCCAATAAGTTCGTTTGTGTCATAGGTTTGAACATTTAGGTCATTTTCGTCCTTCCTAGGCTTATTCTCATCCAATTAAGGTTTTTATCCAATCTTGTGCATCCAATAAGTACGTTTGTGTCATTGGTCGAACATTTAGGTTATTTTCGTGCTACCTAGGCTTATTCTTATCCAATTAGGGTTTTTAACCAATCTTGTGCATCAAATAACTACGTTTGTGTCATTGGTTGAACATTTAGGTTATTTTCGTCCTTCCTAGGCTAATTCTCATCCAATAAGGGTTTTTAACCAATCTTGTGCATCCAATAAGTACGTTTGTGTCATTGGTCGAACATTTAGGTCATTTTCGTCCTCCCTAGCCTTATTCTCATCCAATTAGGGTTTTTAACCAATCTTGTGTATCCAATAAGTACGTTTGTGTCATTGGTTGAACATTTAGGTTATTTTCGTCCTTCCTAGGCTAATTCTCATCCAATAAGGGTTTTTAACCAATCTTGTGCATCCAATAAGTACGTTTGTGTCATTGGTCGAACATTTAGGTCATTTTCGTCCTCCCTAGCCTTATTCTCATCCAATTAGGGTTTTTAACCAATCTTGTGCAGCCAATAAGTGATTTTGTGTCATTGGTTGAACAATTAGGTCATTTTCATCCTCCCTAGGGTTATTCTCATCCAATTAGGGATTTTAACCAATCTTGTGCATCCAATAAGTTATTTTGTGTCATTGGTCTAACATTTAGGTCATTTTTGTCCTCCCTAGCCTTATTCTCATCCAATTAGGGTTTTTAACCAATCTTGTGCATTCAATAAGTGATTTTGTGTCATTGGTTGAACATTTATGTCATTTTCATCCTCCCTAGGGTTATTCTTATCCAATTAGGGTTTTTAACCAATCTTGTGCATCCAATTAGTTATTTTGTGTCATTGGTCTAACATTTTGGTCTAACATTTAGGTCATTTTCGTCCTCCCTAGCCTTATTCTCATCCAATTAAGGTTTTTAACCAATCTTGTGCATTCAATAAGTGATTTTGTCTCATTGGTTGAACATTTAGGTCATTTTCCTCCTCCCTAGGGTTATATTCATCCAATTAGGGTTTTTAACCAATCTTGTGCATCCAATAAGTACGTTTGTGTCATTGGTTGAACATTTAGGTCATTTTCGTCCTTCCTAGGCTTATTCTCATCCAATTAGGGTTTTTAACCAATCTTGTGCATCCAATAAGTGACTTTGTGTCATTTGTTGAACATTTAGGTCATTTTCGTCCTCCCTAGGCTTATTCTCATCCAATTAGGGTTTTTAACCAATCTTGTGCATCCAATAACTACATTTGTGTCATTGGTTGAACATTTAGGTCATTTTCGTCCTTCCTAGGCTTATTCTCATCCAATTAGGGTTTTTAACCAATCTTGTGCATCCAATAAGTTATTTTGTGTCAGTGGTCTAACATTTAGGTCATTTTCATCCTCCCTAGCCTTATTCTCATCCAATTAGGGTTATTAACCAATCTTGTGCATTCAATAAGTGATTTTGTGTCATTGGTTGAACATTTAGGTCATTTTCATCCTCCCTAGGGTTATTCTTATCCAACTAGGGTTTTTAACCAATCTTGTGCATCCAATAAGTTATTTTGTGTCATTGGTCTAACATTTAGGTCATTTTCGTCTTCCCTAGCCTTATTCTCATCCAATTAAGGTTTTTAACCAATCTTGTGCATTCAATAAGTGATTTTGTGTCATTGGTTGATCATTTAGGTCATTTTCCTCCTCCCTAGGGTTATATTCATCCAATTAGGGTTTTTAACCAATCTTGTGCATCCAATAAGTACGTTTGTGTCATTGGTTGAACATTTAGGTCATTTTCGTCCTTCCTAGGCTTATTCTCATCCAATTTGGGTTTTTAAATAATCTTGTGCATCCAATAAGTGACTTTGTGTCATTGGATGAACATTTAGGTCATTTTCGTCCTCCCTAGGGTTATTCTTATCCAATTAGGGTTTTTAACCAATCTTATGCATCCAATAACTACATTTGTGTCATTGGTTGAACATTTAGGTCATTTTCGTCCTCCCTAGGGTTATTCTCATCCAATTAGGGTTTTTAACCAATCTTGTGCATCCAATAACTACATTTGTGTCATTGGTTGAACATTTAGGTTATTTTCGTCCTTCCTAGGCTAATTCTCATCCAATAAGGGTTTTTAACCAATCTTGTGCATCCAATAAGTACGTTTGTGTCATTGGTCGAACATTTAGGTCATTTTCGTCCTCCCTAGCCTTATTCTCATCCAATTAGGGTTTTTAACCAATCTTGTGCAGCCAATAAGTGATTTTGTGTCATTGGTTGAACATTTAGGTCATTTTCATCCTCCCTAGGGTTATTCTTATCCAATTAGGGTTTTTAACCAATCTTGTGCATCCAATATGTACGTTTGTGTCATTGGTTGAACATTTAGGTCATTTTCGTCCTTCCTAGGCTTATTCTCATCCAATTAGGGTTTTTAACCAATCTTGTGCATCCAATAAGTGACTTTGTGTCATTGGTTGAACATTTAGGTCATTTTCGTCCTCCCTAGGGTTATTCTCATCCAATTAGGGTTTTTCACCAATCTTGTGCATCCAATAACTACGTTTGTGTCATTGGTTGAACATTTAGGTTATTTTCGTCCTTCCTAGGCTAATTCTCATCCAATAAGGGTTTTTAACCAATCTTGTGCATCCAATAAGTATGTTTGTGTCATTGGTCGAACATTTAGGTCATTTTCGTCCTCCCTAGCCTTATTCTCATCCAATTAGTGTTTTTAACCAATCTTGTGCAGCCAATAAGTGATTTTGTGTCATTGGTTGAACATTTAGGTCATTTTCGTCCTTCCTAGGCTTATTCTCATCCAATTAGGGTTTTTATCCAATCTTGTGCATCCAATAAGTACTATTGTGTCATTGGTCGAAAATTTAGGTCATTTTCGTCCTCCCTAGGCTTATTCTCATCCAATTAGGGTTTTTAACCAATCTTGTGCATCCAATAACTATGTTTGTGTCATTGGTTGAACATTTAGGTTATTTTCGTCCTTCCTAGGCTAATTCTCATCCAATAAGTGTTTTTAACCAATCTTGTGCATCCAATAAGTACGTTTGTGTCATTGGTCGAACATTTAGGTCTTTTTCGTCCTCCCTAGCCTTATTCTCATCCAATTAGGGTTTTTAACCAATCTTGTGCATTCAATAAGTGATTTTCTGTCATTGGTTGAACATTTAGGTCATTTTCATCCTCCCTAGGGTTATTCTCATCCAATTAGGGTTTTTAACCAATCTTGTGCATCCAATAAGTTATTTTGTGTCATTGGTCTAACATTTAGGTCATTTTCATCCTCCCTAGCCTTATTCTCATCCAATTAGGGTTATTAACCAATCTTGTGCATTCAATAAGTGATTTTGTGTCATTGGTTGAACATTTAGGTCATTTTCATCCTCCCTAGGGTTATTCTTATCCAACTAGGGTTTTTAACCAATCTTGTGCATCCAATAAGTTATTTTGTGTCATTGGTCTAACATTTAGGTCATTTTCGTCCTCCCTAGCCTTATTCTCATCCAATTAAGGTTTTTAACCAATCTTGTGCATTCAATAAGTGATTTTGTGTCATTGGTTGATCATTTAGGTCATTTTCTTCCTCCCTAGGGTTATATTCATCCAATTAGGGTTTTCAACCAATCTTGTGCATCCAATAAGTACGTTTGTGTCATTGGTTGAACATTTAGGTCATTTTCGTCCTTCCTAGGCTTATTCTCATCCAATTAGGGTTTTTAACCAATCTTGTGCATCCAATAAGTACGTTTGTGTCATTGGTTGAACATTTAGGTTATTTTCGTCCTTCCTAGGCTAATTCTCATCCAATAAGGGTTTTTAACCAATCTTGTGCATCCAATAAGTACGTTTGTGTCATTGGTCGAACATTTAGGTCATTTTCGTCCTCCCTAGCCTTATTCTCATCCAATTAGGGTTTTTAACCAATCTTGTGCAGCCAATAAGTGATTTTGTGTCATTGGTTGAACATTTAGGTCATTTTCATCCTCCCTAGGGTTATTCTTATCCAATTAGGGTTTTTAACCAATCTTGTGCATCCAATAAGTACGTTTGTGTCATTGGTTGAACATTTAGGTCATTTTCGTCCTTCCTAGGCTAATTCTCATCCAATAAGGGTTTTTAACCAATCTTGTGCATCCAATAAGTACGTTTGTGTCATTGGTCGAACATTTAGGTCATTTTCGTCCTCCCTAGCCTTATTCTCATCCAATTAGGGTTTTTAACCAATCTTGTGCACCCAATAAGTGATTTTGTGTCATTGGTTGAACATTTAGGTCATTTTCGTCCTCCCTAGCCTTATTCTCATCCAATTAGGTTTTTTAACCAATCTTGTGCATTCAATAACTGATTTTGTGTCATTGGCTGAACATTTACGTCATTTTCGTCCTCCCAAGGGTTATTCTCATCCAATTAGGGTTTTTAGCCAATCTTGTGCATCCAATAAGTACGTTTGTGTCATTGGTTGAACATTTAGGTCATTTTCGTCCTCCCTAGCCTTATTCTCATCCAATTAGGGTTTTTAACCAATCTTGTGCATCCAATAAGTGACTTTGTGTCATTGGTTGAACATTTAGGTCATTTTCGTCCTCCCTAGGGTTATTCTCATCCAATTAGGATTTTTAACCAATCTTGTGCATCCAATAACTACGTTTGTGTCATTGGCTGAACATTTAGGTTATTTTCGTCCTTCCTAGGCTAATTCTCATCCAATAAGGGTTTTTAACCAATCTTGTGCAGCCAATAAGTGATTTTGTGTCATTGGTTGAACATTTAGGTCATTTTAGTCTTCCCTAGCCTTATTCTCATCCAATTAGGGTTTTTAACCAATCTTGTGCATCCAATAAGTAAGTTTGCGTCATTGGTTGAACATTTAGGTCATTTTCGTCCTCCCTAGCCTTATTCTCATCTAATTAGGTTTTTTAACCAATCGTGTGCATTCAATAAGTGATTTTGTGTCATTGGCTGAACATTTACGTCATTTTCTTCCTCCCTAGGGTTATTCTCATCCAATTAGGGTTTTTAACCAATCTTGTGCATCCAATAAGTAAGTTTGCGTCATTGGTTGAACATTTAGCTCATTTTCGTCCTCCCTAGCCTTATTCTCATCCAATTAGGGTTTTTAACCAATCTTGTGCATCCAATAAGTACGTTTGTGTCATTGGTCGAACATTTAGGTCATTTCCGTCCTCCGTAGCCTTATTCTCATCCAATTAGGGTTTTTAACCAATCTTGTGCAGCCAATAAGTGATTTTGTGTCATTGGTTGTAAATTTAGGTCATTTTTTTCCTCCCTAGCCTTATTCTCATCCAATTAGGGTTTTTAACCAATCTTGTGCATTCAATAAGTGATTTTGTATCATTGGTTGAACATTTAGGTCATTTTCGTCCTCCCTAAGGTTATATTCATCCAATTAGGGTTTTTAACCAATCTTGTGCATCCAATAAGTACGTTTGTGTCATTGGTTGAACATTTAGGTCATTTTCGTCCTTCCTAGGCTTATTCTCATCCAATTAGGGTTTTTAACCAATCTTGTGCATCCAATAAGTGACTTTGTGTCATTGGTTGAACATTTAGGTCATTTTCGTCCTCCCTAGGGTTATTCTCATCCAATTAGGGTTTTTAACCAATCTTGTGCATCCAATAACTACGTTTGTGTCATTGGTTGATCATTTAGGTTATTTTCGTCCTTCCTAGGCTAATTCTCATCCAATAAGGGTTTTTAACGAATCTTGTGCATCCAATAAGTGAGTTTGTGTCATTGGTTGAACATTTAGGTAATTTTCGTATTCCCTATGATTATTCTCATCCAATTAGGGTTTTTAACCGATCTTGTGCATCCAATAAGTACGTTTGTGTCATTGGTTGAACATTTAGGTCATTTTCGTCCTTCCTAGGCTTATTCTCATCCAATTAGGGTTTTTAACCAATCTTGTGCATCCAATAAGTGACTTTGTGTCATTGGTTGAACATTTAGGTCATTTTCGTCCTCCCTAGGGTTATTCTCATCCAATTAGGGTTTTTAACCAATCTTGTGCATCCAATAACTACATTTGTGTCATTGGTTGAACATTTAGGTCATTTTCGTCCTTCCTAGGCTTATTCTCATCCAATTAGGGTTTTTATCCAATCTTGTGCATCCAATAAGTACGTTTGTGTCATTGGTCGAACATTTAGGTCATTTTCGTGTTCCCTAGGCTTATTCTCATCCAATTAGGGTTTTTAACCAATCTTGTGCATCCAATAAGTGATTTTGTGTCGTTGGTCGAACATTTAGGTCATTTTCGTCCTCCCTAGCCTTATTCTCATCCAATTAGGGTTTTTAACCAATGTTGTGCATTCAATAAGTGATTTTGTGTCATTGGTTGAACATTTAGGACATTTTCATCCTCCCTAGGGTTATTCTCATCCAATTAGGGATTTTAACCAATCTTGTGCATCCTATAAGTTATTTTGTGTCATTGGTCTAACATTTAGGTCATTTTTGTCCTCTCTAGCCTTATTCTCATCCAATTAGGGTTTTAACCAATCTTGTGCATTCAATAAGTGATTTTCTGTCATTGGTTGAACATTTATGTCATTTTCATCCTTCCTAGGGTTATTCCATCCAATTAGGGTTTTTAACCAATCTTGTGCATCCAATAAGTTATTTTGTGTCATTGGTCTAACATTTAGGTCATTTTCATCCTCCCTAGCCTTATTCTCATCCAATTAGGGTTATTAACCAATCTTGTGCATTCAATAAGTGATTTTGTGTCATTGGTTGAACATTTAGGTCATTTTCATCCTCCCTAGGGTTATTCTTATCCAACTAGGGTTTTTAACCAATCTTGTGCATCCAATAAGTTATTTTGTGTCATTGGTCTAACATTTAGGTCATTTTCATCCTCCCTAGCCTTATTCTCATCCAATTAGGGTTATTAACCAATCTTGTGCATTCAATAAGTGATTTTTTGTCATTGGTTGAACATTTAGGTCATTTTCATCATCCCTAGGGTTATTTTTATCCAACTAGGGTTTTTAACCAATCTTGTGCATCCAATAAGTTATTTTGTGTCATTGGTCTAACATTTAGGTCATTTTCGTCCTCCCTAGCCTTATTCTCATCCAATTAAGGTTTTTAACCAATCTTGTGCATTCAATAAGTGATTTTGTGTCATTGGTTGATCATTTAGGCCATTTTCCTCCTCCCTAGGGTTATATTCATCCAATTAGGGTTTTCAACCAATCTTGTGCATCCAATAAGTACGTTTGTGTCATTGGTTGAACATTTAGGTCATTTTCGTCCTTTCTAGGCTTATTCTCATCCAATTAGGGTTTTTAACCAATCTTGTGCATCCAATAAGTACGTTTGTGTCACTGGTTGAACATTTAGGTCATTTTCGTCCTTCTTAGGCTTATTCTCATCCAATTAGGATTTTTAACCAATCTTGTGCATCCAATTAGTGACTTTGTGTCATTGGTTGAACATTTAGGTCATTTTCGTCCTCCCTAGGGTTATTCTCATCCAATTAGGGTTTTTAACCAATCTTGTGCATCCAATAAGTACGTTTGTGTCATTGGATGAACATTTAGGTTATTTTCGTCCTTCCTAGGCTAATTCTCATCCAATAAGGGTTTTTAACCAATCTTGTGCATCCAATAAGTACGTTTGTGTCATTGGTCGAACATTTAGATCTTTTTCGTCCTCCCTAGCCTTACTCTCATCCAATTAGGGTTTTTAACCAATGTTGTGCATTCAATAAGTGATTTTGTGTCATTGGTTGAACATTTAGGACATTTTCATCCTCCCTAGGGTTATTCTCATCCAATTAGGGATTTTAACCAATCTTGTGCATCCAATAAGTTATTTTGTGTCATTGGTCTAACATTTAGGTCATTTTTGTCCTCCCTAGCCTTATTCTCATCCAATTAGGGTTTTTAACCAATCTTGTGCATTCAATAAGTGATTTTGTGTCATTGGTTGAACATTTATGTCATTTTCATCCTCCCTAGGGTTATTCTTATCCAATTAGGGTTTTTAACCAATCTTGTGCATCCAATAAGTTATTTTGTGTCATTGGTCTAACATTTTGGTCTAACATTTAGGTCATTTTCGTCCTCCCTAGCCTTATTCTCATCCAATTAAGGTTTTTAACCAATCTTGTGCATTCAATAAGTGATTTTGTCTCATTGGTTGAACATTTAGGTCATTTTCCTCCTCCTTAGGGTTATATTCATCCAATTAGGGTTTTTAACCAATCTTGTGCATCCAATAAGTACGTTTGTGTCATTGGTTGAACATTTAGGTCATTTTCATCCTTCCTAGGCTTATTCTCATCCAGTTAGGGTTTTTAACCAATCTTGTGCATCCAATAAGTGACTTTGTGTCATTGGTTGAACATTTAGGTCATTTTCGTCCTCCCTAGGGTTATTCTCATCCAATTAGGGTTTTTAACCAATCTTGTGCATCCAATAACTACATTTGTGTCATTGGTTGAACATTTAGGTCATTTTCGTCCTCCCTAGGGTTATTCTCATCCAATTAGGGTTTTTAACCAATCTTGTGCATCCAATAAGTGATTTTGTGTCATTGGTTGAACATTTAGGTCATTTTCGTCCTCCCTAGGTTTATTCTCATCCAATTAGGGTTTTTAACCAATCTTGTGCATCCAATAAGTTATTTTGTGTCATTGGTCTAACATTTTGGTCTAACATTTAGGTCATTTTCGTCCTCCCTAGCCTTATTCTCATCCAATTAAGGTTTTTAACCAATCTTGTGCATTCAATAAGTGATTTTGTCTCATTGGTTGAACAATTAGGTCATTTTCGTCCTCCCTAGGCTTATTCTCATCCAATTAGGGTTTTTAACCAATCTTGTGCATCCAATAAGTGATTTTGTGTCATTGGTTGAACATTTAGGTAATTTTCGTCTTCCCTAGCCTTATTCTCATCCAATTAGGGTTTTTAACCGTTCTTGTGCATCCAATAAGTACGTTTGTGTCATTGGTTGAACATTTAGGTCATTTTCGTCCTCCCTAGGTTTATTCTCATCCAATTAGGGTTTTTTTACCAATCTTGTGCATCCAATAAGTACGATTTTGTCGTTGGTTGAACTTTTAGGTCATTTTCGTCCTCCCTAGGCTTATTCTCATCCAATTAGGGTTTTTAACCAATCTTGTACATCCAATACGTACGTTTGTGTCATTGGTTGAACATTTAGGTCATTTTCGTCCTCCCTAGGCTTATTCTCATCCAATTAGGGTTTTTAACCAATCTTGTGCATCCAATAAGTGATTTTGTGTCATTGGTTGAACATTTAGGTCATTTTTGTCCTCCCTAGGCTTATTCTCGTCCAATTAGGGTTTTTAACCAATCTTGTGCATCCAATAAGTGCATTTGTGTCATTAGTTAAACATTTAGGTCATTTTCGTCCTCTTAAGGCTTATACTCGTCCAATTAGGGTTTTTAACCAATCTTGTGCATCCAATTAGTACATTTGTGTCATTGGTTGAAGATTTAGGTCATTTTCGTCCTCCCAAGGCTTATTCTCGTCCAATTAGGGTTTTTAACCAATCTTGTGCATCCAATAAGTACATTTGTGTCATTGGTTGAACATTTAGGTCATTTTCGTCCTCCCAAGGCTTATTCTCGTCCAATTAGGGTTTTTAACCAATCTTGTGCATCCAATAAGTGATTTTGGGTCATTGGTTGAACATTTAGGTCATTTTCGTCCTCCCAAGGCTTAGTCTCGTCCAATTAGGGATTTTAACCAATCATGTGCATACAATAGGTGATTTTGTGTCATTGGTTGAACATTTACGTCATTTTTGTCCTCCCTAGGCTTATTCTCGTCCAATTAGGGTTTTTAACCAATCTTGTGCATCCAATAAGTACATTTGTGTCATTGGTTGAACATTTAGGTCATTTTCGTCCTCCCAAGGCTTATTCTCGTCCAATTAGGGTGTTTAACCAATCTTGTGCATCCAATAAGTTATTTTGTGTCATTGGTTGAACATTTAGGTCATTTTCGTCCTCCCAAGGCTTATTCTCGTCCAATTAGGGTTTTTAACCAATCTTGTGCATCCAATAAGTACACTTGTGTCATTGGTTGAACATTTAGGTCATTTTCGTCCTCCCAAGGCTTATTCTCGTCCAATTAAGGTTTTTAACCAATCTTGTGCATCCAATAAGTGATTTTGTGTCATTGGTTGAACATTTAGGTCATTTTCGTCCTCCCTAGGCTTATTCTCATCCAATTAGGGTTTTTAACCAATCTTGTGCATCCAATAAGTACGTTTGTCTCATTGGTTGAACATTTAGGTCATTTTCGTCCTTCCTAGGCTTATTCTCATCCAATTAGGGTTTTTAACCAATCTTGTGCATCCATTAACTACGTTTGTGTCATTGGTTGATCATTTAGGTTATTTTCGTCCTTCCTAGGCTAATTCTCATCCAATAAGGGTTTTTAACCAATCTTGTGCATCCAATAAGTACGTTTGTGTCATTGGTCGAACATTTAGGTCATTTTCGTCCTCCCTAGCCTTATTCTCATCCAATTAGGGTTTTTAACCAATCTTGTGCAGCCAATAAGTGATTTTGTGTCATTGGTTGAACATTTAGGTCATTTTCATCCTCCCTAGGGTTATTCTTATCCAATTAGGGTTTTTAACCAATCTTGTGCATCCAATATGTACGTTTGTGTCATTGGTTGAACATTTAGGTCATTTTCGTCCTTCCTAGGCTTATTCTCATCCAATTAGGGTTTTTAACCAATCTTGTGCATCCAATAAGTGACTTTGTGTCATTGGTTGAACATTTAGGTCATTTTCGTCCTCCCTAGGGTTATTCTCATCCAATTAGGGTTTTTAACCAATCTTGTGCATCCAATAACTACATTTGTGTCATTGGTTGAACATTTAGGTCATTTTCGTCCTCCCTAGGGTTATTCTCATCCAATTAGGGTTTTTAACCAATCTTGTGCATCCAATAAGTGATTTTGTGTCATTGGTTGAACATTTAGGTCATTTTCATCCTCCCTAGGGTTATTCTTATCCAATTAGGGTTTTTAACCAATCTTGTGCATCCAATAAGTACGTTTGTGTCATTGGTTGAACATTTAGGTCATTTTCGTCCTTCCTAGGCTAATTCTCATCCAATAAGGGTTTTTAACCAATCTTGTGCATCCAATAAGTACGTTTGTGTCATTGGTCGAACATTTAGGTCATTTTCGTCCTCCCTAGCCTTATTCTCATCCAATTAGGGTTTTTAACCAATCTTGTGCAACCAATAAGTGATTTTGTGTCATTGGTTGAACATTTAGGTCATTTTCATCCTCCCTAGGGTTATTACTATCCAATTAGGGTTTTTAACCAATCTTGTGCATCCAATAAGTACGTTTGTGTCATTGGTTGAACATTTAGGTCATTTTCGTCCTTCCTAGGCTTATTCTCATCCAATTAGGGTTTTTAACCAATCTTGTGCATCCAATAAATGACTTTGTGTCATTGGTTGAACATTTAGGTCATTTTCGTCCTCCCTAGGGTTATTCTCATCCAATTATGGTTTTTAACCAATCTTGTGCATCCAATAAGTGACTTTGTGTCATTGGTTGAACATTTAGGTCATTTTCGTCCATCCTAGGCTTATTCTCATCCAATTAGGGTTTTTATCCAATCTTGTGCATCCAATAAGTACGTTTGTGTCATTGGTCGAACATTTAGGTCATTTTCGTGTTCCCTAGGCTTATTCTCATCCAATTGGGGTTTTTAACCAATCTTGTGCATCCAATAACTATGTTTGTGTCATTGGTTGAACATTTAGGTTATTTTCGTCCTTCCTAGGCTAATTCTCATCCAATAAGTGTTTTTAACCAATCTTGTGCATCCAATAACTACATTTGTGTCATTGGTTGAATATTTAGGTCATTTACGTCCTCCCTAGGGTTATTCTCATCCAATTAGGGTTTTTAACCAATCTTGTGCATCCAATAACTACATTTGTGTCATTTAGGTTATTTTCGTCCTTCCTAGGCTAATTCTCATCCAATAAGGGTTTTTAACCAATCTTGTGCATCCAATAAGTACGTTTGTGTCATTGGTCGAACATTTAGGTCATTTTCGTCCTTTCTAGCCTTATTCTCATCCAATTAGGGTTTTTAACCAATCTTGTGCAGCCAATAAGTGATTTTGTGTCATTGGTTGAACATTTAGGTCATTTTCATCCTCCCTAGGGTTATTCTTATCCAATTAGGGTTTTTAGCCAATCTTGTGCATCCAATAAGTACGTTTGTGTCATTGGTTGAACATTTAGGTCATTTTCGTCCTTCCTAGGCTAATTCTCATCCAATAAGGGTTTTTAACCAATCTTGTGCATCCAATAAGTACGTTTGTGTCATTGGTCGAACATTTAGGTCATTTTCGTCCTCCCTAGCCTTATTCTCATCCAATTAGGGTTTTTAACCAATCTTGTGTATCCAATAAGTACGTTTGTGTCATTGGTTGAACATTTAGGTCATTTTCGTCCTTCCTAGGCTTATTCTCATCCAATTAGGGTTTTTAACCAATCTTGTGCATCCAATAAGTACGTTTGTGTCATTGGTTGAACAGTTAGGTCATTTTCGTCCTTCCTATGCTTATTCTCATCCAATTAGGGTTTTTAACCAATCTTGTGCATCCAATAAGTACTTTGTGTCATTGGTTGAACATTTAGGTCATTTTCGTCCTTCCTAGGCTTATTCTCATCCAATTAGGGTTTTTAACCAATCTTGTGCATCCAATAAGTACGTTTGTGTCATTGGTTGAACATTTAGGTCATTTTCGTCCTCCATAGCCTTATTCTCATCCAATTAGGGTTTTTAACCAATCTTGTGCATCCAATAAGTGACTTTGTGTCATTGATTGAACATTTAGGTCATTTTCGTCCTCCCTAGGGTTATTCTCATCCAATTAGGGTTTTTAACCAATCTTGTGCATCCAATAACTACGTTTGTGTCATTGGTTGAACATTTAGGTCATTTTCGTCCTTCCTAGGCTTATTCTCATCCAATTAGGGTTTTTAACCAATCTTGTGCATCCATTAACTACGTTTGTGTCATTGGTTGAACATTTAGGTTATTTTCGTTCTTCCTAGGCTAATTCTCATCCAATAAGGGTTTTTAACCAATCTTGTGCATCCAATAAGTACGTTTGTGTCATTGGTCGAACATTTAGGTCATTTTCGTCCTCCCTAGCCTTATTCTCATCCAATTAGGGTTTTTAACCAATCTTATGCATCCAATAAGTACGTTTGTGTCATTGGTTGAACATTTAGGTCATTTTCGTCCTTCCTAGGCTTATACTCATCCAATTAGGGTTTTTAACCAATCTTGTGCATCCAATAAGTACGTTTGTGTCATTGGTTGAACATTTAGGTCATTTTCGTCCTTCCTAGGCTTATTCTCATCCAATTAGGGTTTTTAACCAATCTTGTGCATCCAATAAGTGACTTTGTGTCATTGGTTGAACATTTAGGTCATTTTCGTCCTCCCAAGGGTTATTCTCATCCAATTAGGGTTTTTAACCAATCTTGTGCATCCAATAACTACGTTTGTGTCATTGGTTGAACATTTAGGTTATTTTCGTCCTTCCTAGGCTAATTCTCATCCAATAAGGGTTTTAACCAATCTTGTGCATCCAATAAGTACGTTTGTGTCATTGGTCGAACATTTAGGTCATTTTCGTCCTCCGTAGCCTTATTCTCATCCAATTAGGGTTTTTAACCAATCTTGTGCATCCAATAAGTGATTTTGTGTCATTGGTTGAACATTTAGGTCATTTTTGTCCTCCCTAGCCTTATTCTCATCCAATTAGGGTTTTTAACCAATCTTGTGCATTCAATAAGTGATTTTGTGTCATTGGTTGAACATTTAGGTCATTTTCGTCCTCCCTAGGGTTATATTCATCCAATTAGGGTTTTTAACCAATCTTGTGCATCCAATAAGTACGTTTGTGTCATTGGTTGAACATTTAGGTCATTTTCGTCCTTCCTAGGCTTATTCTCATCCAATAAGGGTTTTTAACCAATCTTGTGCATCCAATAAGTACGTTTGTGTCATTGGTCGAACATTTAGGTCATTTTCGTCCTCCCTAGCCTTATTCTCATCCAATTAGGGTTTTTAACCAATCTTGTGCAGCCAATAAGTGATTTTGTGTCATTGGTTGAACATTTAGGTCATTTTCATCCTCCCTAGGGTTATTATTATCCAATTAGGGTTTTTAACCAATCTTGTGCATCCAATAAGTACGTTTGTGTCATTGGTTGAACATTTAGGTCATTTTCGTCCTCCCTAGGGTTATTCTCATCCAATTAGGGTTTTTAACCAATCTTGTGCATCCAATAAGTGACTTTGTGTCATTGGTTGAACATTTAGGTCATTTTCGTCCATCCTAGGCTTATTCTCATCCAATTAGGGTTTTTATCCAATCTTGTGCATCCAATAAGTACGTTTGTGTCATTGGTCGAACATTTAGGTCATTTTCGTGTTCCCTAGGCTTATTCTCATCCAATTGGGGTTTTTAACCAATCTTGTGCATCCAATAACTATGTTTGTGTCATTGGTTGAACATTTAGGTTATTTTCGTCCTTCCTAGGCTAATTCTCATCCAATAAGTGTTTTTAACCAATCTTGTGCATCCAATAAGTACGTTTGTGTCATTGGTCGAACATTTAGGTCTTTTTCGTCCTCCCTAGCCTTATTCTCATCCAATTAGGGTTTTTAACCAATCTTGTGAATTCAATAAGTGATTTTCTGTCATTGGTTGAACATTTAGGTCATTTTCATCCTCCCTAGGGTTATTCTCATCCAATTAGGGTTTTTAACCAATCTTGTGCATCCAATAAGTTATTTTGTGTCATTGGTCTAACATTTAGGTCATTTTCATCCTCCCTAGCCTTATTCTCATCCAATTAGGGTTATTAACCAATCTTGTGCATTCAATAAGTGATTTTGTGTCATTGGTTGAACATTTAGGTCATTTTCATCCTCCCTAGGGTTATTCTTATCCAACTAGGGTTTTTAACCAATCTTGTGCATCCAATAAGTTATTTTGTGTCATTGGTCTAACATTTAGGTCATTTTCGTCCTCCCTAGCCTTATTCTCATCCAATTAAGGTTTTTAACCAATCTTGTGCATTCAATAAGTGATTTTGTGTCATTGGTTGATCATTTAGGTCATTTTCCTCCTCCCTAGGGTTATATTCATCCAAATAGGGTTTTCAACCAATCTTGTGCATCCAATAAGTATGTTTGTGTCATTGGTTGAACATTTAGGTCATTTTCGTCCTTCCTAGGCTTATTCTCATCCAATTAGGGTTTTTAACCAATCTTGTGCATCCAATAATTACGTTTGTGTCATTGGTTGAACATTTAGGTCATTTTCGTCCTTCTTAGGCTTATTCTCATCCAATTAGGATTTTTAACCAATCTTGTGCATCCAATTAGTGACTTTGTGTCATTGGTTGAACATTTAGGTCATTTTTGTCCTCCCTAGGGTTATTCTCATCCAATTAGGGTTTTTAACCAATCTTGTGCATCCAATAAGTACGTTTGGGTCATTGGATGAACATTTAGGTTATTTTCGTCCTTCCTAGGCTAATTCTCATCCAATAAGGGTTTTTAACCAATCTTGTGCATCCAATAAGTACGTTTGTGTCATTGGTCGAACATTTAGATCTTTTTCGTCCTCCCTAGCCTTATTCTCATCCAATTAGGGTTTTTAACCAATGTTGTGCATTCAATAAGTGATTTTGTGTCATTGGTTGAACATTTAGGTCATTTTCATCCTCCCTAGGGTTATTCTTATCCAACTAGGCTTTTAACCAATCTTGTGCATCCAATAAGTTATTTTGTGTCATTGGTCTAACATTTAGGTCATTTTCGTCCTCCCTAGCCTTATTCTCATCCAATTAAGGTTTTTAACCAATCTTGTGCATTCAATAAGTGATTTTGTGTCATTGGTTGATCATTTAGGTCATTTTCCTCCTCCCTAGGGTTATATTCATCCAATTAGGGTTTTCAACCAATCTTGTGCATCCAATAAGTACGTTTGTGTCATTGGTTGAACATTTAGGTCATTTTCGTCCTTCCTTGGCTTATTCTCATCCAATTAGGGTTTTTAACCAATCTTGTGCATCCAATAAGTACGTTTGTGTCATTGGTTGAACATTTAGGTCATTTTCGTCCTTCTTAGGCTTATTCTCATCCAATTAGGGTTTTTAACCAATCTTGTGCATCCAATAAGTTATTTTGTGTCATTGGTCTAACATTTAGGTCATTTTTGTCCTCCCTAGCCTTATTCTCATCCAATTAGGGTTTTTAACCAATCTTGTGCATCCAATAAGTACGTTTGTGTCATTGGTTGAACATTTAGGTCATTTTCGTCCTTCCTAGGCTAATTCTCATCCAATAAGGGTTTTTAACCAATCTTGTGCATCCAATAAGTACGTTTGTGTCATTGGTCGAACATTTAGGTCATTTTCGTCCTCCCTAGCCTTATTCTAATCCAATTAGGGTTTTTAACCAATCTTGTGCAGCCAATAAGTGATTTTGTGTCATTGGTTGAACATTTAGGTCATTTTCATCCTCCCTAGGGTTATTATTATCCAATTAGGGTTTTTAACCAATCTTGTGCATCCAATAAGTACGTTTGTATCATTGGTTGAACATTTAGGTCATTTTCGTCCTTCCTAGGCTTATTCTCATCCAATTAGGGTTTTTAACCAATCTTGTGCATCCAATAAATGACTTTGTGTCATTGGTTGAACATTTAGGTCATTTTCGTCCTCCCTAGGGTTATTCTCATCCAATTAGGGTTTTTAACCAATCTTGTGCATCCAATAAGTGACTTTGTGTCATTGGTTGAACATTTAGGTCATTTTCGTCCATCCTAGGCTTATTCTCATCCAATTAGGGTTTTTATCCAATCTTGTGCATCCAATAAGTACGTTTGTGTCATTGGTCGAACATTTAGGTCATTTTCGTGTTCCCTAGGCTTATTCTCATCCAATTGGGGTTTTTAACCAATCTTGTGCATCCAATAACTATGTTTGTGTCATTGGTTGAATATTTAGGTTATTTTCGTCCTTCCTAGGCTAATTCTCATCCAATAAGTGTTTTTAACCAATCTTGTGCATCCAATAAGTACGTTTGTGTCATTGGTCGAACATTTAGGTCTTTTTCGTCCTCCCTAGCCTTATTCTCATCCAATTAGGGTTTTTAACCAATCTTGTGCATTCAATAAGTGATTTTCTGTCATTGGTTGAACATTTAGGTCATTTTCATCCTCCCTAGGGTTATTCTCATCCAATTAGGGTTTTTAACCAATCTTGTGCATCCAATAAGTTATTTTGTGTCATTGGTCTAACATTTAGGTCATTTTCATCCTCCCTAGCCTTATTCTCATCCAATTAGGGTTATTAACCAATCTTGTGCATTCAATAAGTGATTTTGTGTCATTGGTTGAACATTTAGGTCATTTTCATCCTCCCTAGGGTTATTCTTATCCAACTAGGGTTTTTAACCAATCTTGTGCATCCAATAAGTTATTTTGTGTCATTGGTCTAACATTTAGGTCATTTTCGTCCTCCCTAGCCTTATTCTCATCCAATTAAGGTTTTTAACCAATCTTGTGCATTCAATAAGTGATTTTGTGTCATTGGTTGATCATTTAGGTCATTTTCCTCCTCCCTAGGGTTATATTCATCCAAATAGGGTTTTCAACCAGTCTTGTGCATCCAATAAGTACGTTTGTGTCATTGGTTGAACATTTAGGTAATTTTCGTCCTTCCTAGGCTTATTCTCATCCAATTAGGGTTTTTAACCAATCTTGTGCATCCAATAATTACGTTTGTGTCATTGGTTGAACATTTAGGTCATTTTCGTCCTTCTTATGCTTATTCTCATCCAATTAGGATTTTTAACCAATCTTGTGCATCCAATTAGTGACTTTGTGTCATTGGTTGAACATTTAGGTCATTTTTGTCCTCCCTAGGGTTATTCTCATCCAATTAGGGTTTTTAACCAATCTTGTGCATCCAATAAGTACGTTTGGGTCATTGGATGAACATTTAGGTTATTTTCGTCCTTCCTAGGCTAATTCTCATCCAATAAGGGTTTTTAACCAATCTTGTGCATCCAATAAGTATGTTTGTGTCATTGGTCGAACATTAAGATCTTTTTCGTCCTCCCTAGCCTTATTCTCATCCAATTAGGGTTTTTAACCAATGTTGTGCATTCAATAAGTGATTTTGTGTCATTTGTTGAACATTTAGGTCATTTTCATCCTCCCTAGGGTTATTCTTATCCAACTAGGCTTTTAACCAATCTTGTGCATCCAATAAGTTATTTTGTGTCATTGGTCTAACATTTAGGTCATTTTCGTCCTCCCTAGCCTTATTCTCATCCAATTAAGGTTTTTAACCAATCTTGTGCATTCAATAAGTGATTTTGTGTCATTGGTTGATCATTTAGGTCATTTTCCTCCTCCCTAGGGTTATATTCATCCAATTAGGGTTTTCAACCAATCTTGTGCATCCAATAAGTACGTTTGTGTCATTGGTTGAACATTTAGGTCATTTTCGTCCTTCCTAGGCTTATTCTCATCCAATTAGGGTTTTTAACCAATCTTGTGCATTCAATAAGTACGTTTGTGTCATTGGTTGAACATTTAGGTCATTTTCGTCCTACTTAGGCTTATTCTCATCCAATTAGGGTTTTTAACCAATCTTGTGCATCCAATAAGTTATTTTGTGTCATTGGTCTAACATTTAGGTCATTTTTGTCCTCCCTAGCCTTATTCTCATCCAATTAGGGTTTTTAACCAATCTTGTGCATCCAATAAGTACGTTTGTGTCATTGGATGAACATTTAGGTTATTTTCGTCCTTCCTAGGCTAATTCTCATCCAATAAGGGTTTTTAACCAATCTTGTGCATCCAATAAGTATGTTTGTGTCATTGGTCGAACATTAAGATCTTTTTCGTCCTCCCTAGCCTTATTCTCATCCAATTAGGGTTTTTAACCAATGTTGTGCATTCAATAAGTGATTTTGTGTCATTGGTTGAACATTTAGGTCATTTTCATCCTCCCTAGGGTTATTCTTATCCAACTAGGCTTTTAACCAATCTTGTGCATCCAATAAGTTATTTTGTGTCATTGGTCTAACATTTAGGTCATTTTCGTCCTCCCTAGCCTTATTCTCATCCAATTAAGGTTTTTAACCAATCTTGTGCATTCAATAAGTGATTTTGTGTCATTGGTTGATCATTTAGGTCATTTTCCTCCTCCCTAGGGTTATATTCATCCAATTAGGGTTTTCAACCAATCTTGTGCATCCAATAAGTACGTTTGTGTCATTGGTTGAACATTTAGGTCATTTTCGTCCTTCCTTGGCTTATTCTCATCCAATTAGGGTTTTTAACCAATCTTGTGCATCCAATAAGTACGTTTGTGTCATTGGTTGAACATTTAGGTCATTTTCGTCCTTCTTAGGCTTATTCTCATCCAATTAGGGTTTTTAACCAATCTTGTGCATCCAATAAGTTATTTTGTGTCATTGGTCTAACATTTAGGTCATTTTTGTCCTCCCTAGCCTTATTCTCATCCAATTAGGGTTTTTAACCAATCTTGTGCATCCAATAAGTACATTTGTGTCATTGGATGAACATTTAGGTTATTTTCGTCCTTCCTAGGCTAATTCTCATCCAATAAGGGTTTTTAACCAATCTTGTGCATCCAATAAGTACGTTTGTGTCATTGGTCGAACATTTAGATCTTTTTCGTCCTCCCTAGCCTTATTCTCATCCAATTAGGGTTTTTAACCAATGTTGTGCATTCAATAAGTGATTTTGTGTCATTGGTTGAACATTTATGTCATTTTCATCCTCCCTAGGGTTATTCTTATCCAATTAGGGTTTTTAACCAATCTTGTGCATCCAATAAGTTATTTTGTGTCATTGGTCTAACATTTTGGTCTAACATTTAGTTCATTTTCGTCCTCCCTAGCCTTATTCTCATCCAATTAAGGTTTTTAACCAATCTTGTGCATTCAATAATTGATTTTGTCTCATTGGTTGAACATTTAGGTCATTTTCCTCCTCCCTAGGGTTATATTCATCCAATTAGGGTTTTTAACCAATCTTGTGCATCCAATAAGTACGTTTGTGTCATTGGTTGAACATTTAGGTCATTTTCGTCCTTCCTAGGCTAATTCTCATCCAATTAGGGTTTTTAACCAATCTTGTGCATCCAATAAGTGACTTTGTGTCATTGGTTGAACATTTAGGTCATTTTCGTCCTCCCTAGGGTTATTCTCATCCAATTAGGGTTTTTAACCAATCTTGTGCATCCAATAACTACATTTGTGTCATTGGTTGAACATTTAGGTCATTTTCGTCCTTCCTAGGCTTATTCTCATCCAATTAGGGTTTTTATCCAATCTTGTGCATCCAATAAGTACGTTTGTGTCATTGGTCGAACATTTAGGTCATTTTCGTGTTCCCTAGGCTTATTCTCATCCAATTAGGGTTTTTAACCAATCTTGTGCATCCAATAACTATGTTTGTGTCATTGGTTGAACATTTAGGTTATTTTCGTCCTTCCTAGGCTAATTCTCATCCAATAAGTGTTTTTAACCAATCTTGTGCATCCAATAAGTACGTTTGTGTCATTGGTCGAACATTTAGGTCTTTTTCGTCCTCCCTAGCCTTATTCTCATCCAATTAGGGTTTTTAACCAATCTTGTGCATTCAATAAGTGATTTTCTGTCATTGGTTGAACATTTAGGTCATTTTCATCCTCCCTAGGGTTATTCTCATCCAATTAGGGTTTTTAACCAATCTTGTGCATCCAATAAGTTATTTTGTGTCATTGGTCTAACATTTAGGTCATTTTCATCCTCCCTAGCCTTATTCTCATCCAATTAGGGTTATTAACCAATCTTGTGCATTCAATAAGTGATTTTGTGTCATTGGTTGAACATTTAGGTCATTTTCATCCTCCCTAGGGTTATTCTTATCCAACTAGGGTTTTTAACCAATCTTGTGCATCCAATAAGTTATTTTGTGTCATTGGTCTAACATTTAGGTCATTTTCGTCCTCCCTAGCCTTATTCTCATCCAATTAAGGTTTTTAACCAATCTTGTGCATTCAATAAGTGATTTTGTGTCATTGGTTGAACATTTAGGTCATTTTCCTCCTCCCTAGGGTTATATTCATCCAATTAGGGTTTTTAACCAATCTTGTGCATCCAATAAGTACGTTTGTGTCATTGGTTGAACATTTAGGTCATTTTCGTCCTTCCTAGGCTTATTCTCATCCAATTAGGGTTTTTAACCAATCTTGTGCATCCAATAAGTACGTTTGTGTCATTGGTTGAACGTTTAGGTCATTTTCATCCTCTCTAGGCTTATTCTCATCCAATTAGGGTTTTTAACCAATCTTGTGCATTCAATAAGTGATTTTGTGTCATTGGTTGAACATTTACGTCATTTTCGTCCTTCCTATGCTTATTCTCATCCAATTAAGGTTTTTAACCAATCTTGTGCATCCAATAAGTGATTTTGTGTCATTGGTTAAACATTTAGGTAATTTTCGTCCTCCCTAGGGTTATTCTCATCCAATTAGGGTTTTTAACCAATCTTGTGCATCCAATAAGTACGTTTGTGTCATTGGTTGAACATTTAGGTCATTTTCGTCCTTCCTAGGCTTATTCTCATCCAATTAGGGTTTTTAACCAATCTTGTGCATCCAATAAGTACGTTTGTGTCATTGGTTGAACATTTAGGTCATTTTCTTCCTTCCTATGCTTATTCTCATCCAATTAGGGTTTTTAACCAATCTTGTGCATCCAATAAGTACGTTTGTGTCATTGGTTGAACATTTAGGTCATTTTCGTCCTTCCTATGCTTATTCTCATCCAATTAGGATTTTTAACCAATCTTGTGCATCCAATAAGTACGTTTGTGTCATTGGTTGAACATTTAGGTCATTTTCGTCCTCCCTGGCCTTATTCTCATCCAATTAGGGTTTTTAACCAATCTTGTGCATCCAATAAGTACGTTTGTGTCATTGGTTGAACATTTAGGTCATTTTCGTCCTTCCTAGGCTTATTCTCATCCAATTAGGGTTTTTAACCAATCTTGTGCATCCAATAAGTACGTTTGTGTCATTGGTTGAACATTTAGGTCATTTTCGTCCTTCCTATGCTTATTCTCATTTAATAAGGGTTTTTAACCAATCTTTTGCATCCAATAAGTACGTTTGTGTCATTGGTTGAACATTTAGGTCATTTTCGTCCTCCCTAGCCTTATTTTCATCCAATTAGGGTTTTTAACCAATCTTGTGCATCCAATAAGTACGTTTGTGTCATTGGTTGAACATTTAGGTCATTTTCGTCCTTCCTAGGCTTATTCTCATCCAATTAGGGTTTTTAACCAATCTTGTGCATCCAATAAGTACGTTTGTGTCATTGGTTGAACATTTAGGTCATTTTCGTCCTCCATAGCCTTATTCTCATCCAATTAGGGTTTTTAACCAATCTTGTGCATCCAATAAGTACGTTTGTGTCATTGGTTCAACATTTAGGTCATTTTCGTCCTCCCTAGCCTTATTCTCATCCAATTAGGGTTTTTAACCAATCTTGTGCATCCAATAAGTGACTTTGTGTCATTGGTTGAACATTTAGGTCATTTTCGTCCTCCCTAGGGTTATTCTCATCCAATTAGGGTTTTTAACCAATCTTGTGCATCCAATAACTACATTTGTGTCATTGGTTGAACATTTAGGTCATTTTCGTCCTCCCTAGGGTTATTCTCATCCAATTAGGGTTTTTAACCAATCTTGTGCATCCAATAACTACATTTGTGTCATTGGTTGAACATTTAGGTTATTTTCGTCCTTCCTAGGCTAATTCTCATCCAATAAGGGTTTTTAACCAATCTTATGCATCCAATAAGTACGTTTGTGTCATTGGTCGAACATTTAGGTCATTTTCGTCCTCCCTAGCCTTATTCTCATCCAATTAGGGTTTTTAACCAATCTTGTGCAGCCAATAAGTGATTTTGTGTCATTGGTTGAACATTTAGGTCATTTTCATCCTCCCTAGGGTTATTCTTATCCAATTAGTGTTTTTAACCAATCTTGTGCATCCAATAAGTTATTTTGTGTCATTGGTCTAACATTTAGGTCATTTTCGTCCTCCCTAGCCTTATTCTCATCCAATTAAGGTTTTTAACCAATCTTGTGCATTCAATAAGTGATTTTGTCTCATTGGTTGAACATTTAGGTCATTTTCCTCCTCCTTAGGGTTATATTCATCCAATTAGGGTTTTTAACCAATCTTGTGCATCCAATAAGTACGTTTGTGTCATTGGTTGAACATTTAGGTCATTTTCGTCCTTCCTAGGCTTATTCTCATCCAGTTAGGGTTTTTAACCAATCTTGTGCATCCAATAAGTGACTTTGTGTCATTGGTTGAACATTTAGGTCATTTTCGTCCTCCCTAGGGTTATTCTCATCCAATTAGGGTTTTTAACCAATCTTGTGCATCCAATAACTACATTTGTGTCATTGGTTGAACATTTAGGTCATTTTCGTCCTCCCTAGGGTTATTCTCATCCAATTAGGGTTTTTAACTAATCTTGTGCATCCAATAACTACATTTGTGTCATTTAGGTTATTTTCGTCCTTCCTAGGCTAATTCTCATCCAATAAGGGTTTTTAACCAATCTTGTGCATCCAATAAGTACGTTTGTGTCATTGGTCGAACATTTAGGTCATTTTCGTCCTCCCTAGCCTTATTCTCATCCAATTAGGGTTTTTAACCAATCTTGTGCAGCCAATAAGTGATTTTGTGTCATTGGTTGAACATTTAGGTCATTTTCATCCTCCCTAGGGTTATTCTTATCCAATTAGGGTTTTTAACCAATCTTGTGCATCCAATAAGTATGTTTGTGTCATTGGTTGAACATTTAGGTCATTTTCGTCCTTCCTAGGCTTATTCTCATCCAATTACGGTTTTTAACCAATCTTGTGCATCCAATAAGTGACTTTGTGTCATTGGTTGAACATTTAGGTCATTTTCGTCCTCCCTAGGGTTATTCTCATCCAATTAGGGTTTTTAACCAATCTTGTGCATCCAATAAGTGACTTTGTGTCACTGGTTGAACATTTAGGTCATTTTCGTCCATCCTAGGCTTATTCTCATCCAATTAGGGTTTTTATCCAATCTTGTGCATCCAATAAGTACGTTTGTGTCATTGGTCGAACATTTAGGTCATTTTCGTGTTCACTAGGCTTATTCTCATCCAATTGGGGTTTTTAACCAATCTTGTGCATCCAATAACTATGTTTGTGTCATTGGTTGAACATTTAGGTTATTTTCGTCCTTCCTAGGCTAATTCTCATCCAATAAGTGTTTTTAACCAATCTTGTGCATCCAATAAGTACGTTTGTGTCATTGGTCGAACATTTAGGTCTTTTTCGTCCTCCCTAGCCTTATTCTCATCCAATTAGGGTTTTTAACCAATCTTGTGCATTCAATAAGTGATTTTCTGTCATTGGTTGAACATTTAGGTCATTTTCATCCTCCCTAGGGTTATTGTCATCCAATTAGGGTTTTTAACCAATCTTGTGCATCCAATAAGTTATTTTGTGTCATTGGTCTAACATTTAGGTCATTTTCATCCTCCCTAGCCTTATTCTCATCCAATTAGGGTTATTAACCAATCTTGTGCATTCAATAAGTGATTTTGTGTCATTGGTTGAACATTTAGGTCATTTTCATCCTCCCTAGGGTTATTCTTATCCAACTAGGGTTTTTAACCAATCTTGTGCATCCAATAAGTTATTTTGTGTCATTGGTCTAACATTTAGGTCATTTTCGTCCTCCCTAGCCTTATTCTCATCCAATTAAGGTTTTTAACCAATCTTGTGCATTCAATAAGTGATTTTGTGTCATTGGTTGATCATTTAGGTCATTTTCCTCCTCCCTAGGTTTATATTCATCCAAATAGGGTTTTCAACCAATCTTGTGCATCCAATAAGTACGTTTGTGTCATTGGTTGAACATTTAGGTCATTTTCGTCCTTCCTAGGCTTATTCTCATCCAATTAGGGTTTTTAACCAATCTTGTGCATCCAATAAGTACGTTTGTGTCATTGGTTGAACATTTAGGTCATTTTCGTCCTTCCTAGGCTTATACTCATCCAATTAGGGTTTTTAACCAATCTTGTGCATCCAATAAGTACGTTTGTGTCATTGGTTGAACATTTAGGTCATTTTCGTCCTTCCTAGGCTTATTCTCATCCAATTAGGGTTTTTAACCAATCTTGTGCATCCAATAAGTTATTTTGTGTCAGTGGTCTAACATTTAGGTCATTTTCATCCTCCCTAGCCTTATTCTCATCCAATTAGGGTTATTAACCAATCTTGTGCATTCAATAAGTGATTTTGTGTCATTGGTTGAACATTTAGGTCATTTTCATCCTCCCTAGGGTTATTCTTATCCAACTAGGGTTTTTAACCAATCTTGTGCATCCAATAAGTTATTTTGTGTCATTGGTCTAACATTTAGGTCATTTTCGTCCTCCCTAGCCTTATTCTCATCCAATTAAGGTTTTTAACCAATCTTGTGCATTCAATAAGTGATTTTGTGTCATTGGTTGATCATTTAGGTCATTTTCTTCCTCCCTAGGGTTATATTCATCCAATTAGGGTTTTCAACCAATCTTGTGCATCCAATAAGTACGTTTGTGTCATTGGTTGAACATTTAGGTCATTTTCGTCCTTCCTAGGCTTATTCTCATCCAATTAGGGTTTTTAACCAATCTTGTGCATCCAATAAGTACGTTTGTGTCATTGGTTGAACATTTAGGTCATTTTCGTCCTTCTTAGGCTTATTCTCATCCAATTAGGGTTTTTAACCAATCTTGTGCATCCAATAAGTTATTTTGTGTCATTGGTCTAACATTTAGGTCATTTTTGTCCTCCCTAGCCTTATTCTCATCCAATTAGGGTTTTTAACCAATCTTGTGCATCCAATAAGTACGTTTGTGTCATTGGATGAACATTTAGGTTATTTTCGTCCTTCCTAGGCTAATTCTCATCCAATAAGGGTTTTTAACCAATCTTGTGCATCCAATAAGTATGTTTGTGTCATTGGTCGAACATTAAGATCTTTTTCGTCCTCCCTAGCCTTATTCTCATCCAATTAGGGTTTTTAACCAATCTTGTGCATTCAATATGTACGTTTGTGTCATTGGTTGAACATTTAGGTCATTTTCGTCCTACATAGGCTTATTCTCATCCAATTAGGGTTTTTAACCAATCTTGTGCATCCAATAAGTTATTTTGTGTCATTGGTCTAACATTTAGGTCATTTTTGTCCTCCCTAGCCTTATTCTCATCCAATTAGGGTTTTTAACCAATCTTGTGCATCCAATAAGTACGTTTGTGTCATTGGATGAACATTTAGGTTATTTTCGTCCTTCCTAGGCTAATTCTCATCCAATAAGGGTTTTTAACCAATCTTGTGCATCCAATAAGTATGTTTGTGTCATTGGTCGAACATTAAGATCTTTTTCGTCCTCCCTAGCCTTATTCTCATCCAATTAGGGTTTTTAACCAATGTTGTGCATTCAATAAGTGATTTTGTGTCATTGGTTGAACATTTAGGTCATTTTCATCCTCCCTAGGGTTATTCTTATCCAACTAGGCTTTTAACCAATCTTGTGCATCCAATAAGTTATTTTGTGTCATTGGTCTAACATTTAGGTCATTTTCGTCCTCCCTAGCCTTATTCTCATCCAATTAAGATTTTTAACCAATCTTGTGCATTCAATAAGTGATTTTGTGTCATTGGTTGATCATTTAGGTCATTTTCCTCCTCCCTAGGGTTATATTCATCCAATTAGGGTTTTCAACCAATCTTGTGCATCCAATAAGTACGTTTGTGTCATTGGTTGAACATTTAGGTCATTTTCGTCCTTCCTAGGCTTATTCTCATCCAATTAGGGTTTTTAACCAATCTTGTGCATCCAATAAGTACGTTTGTGTCATTGGTTGAACATTTAGGTCATTTTCGTCCTTCTTAGGCTTATTCTCATCCAATTAGGGTTTTTAACCAATCTTGTGCATCCAATTAGTGACTTTGTGTCATTGGTTGAACATTTAGGTCATTTTTGTCCTCCCTAGGGTTATTCTCATCCAATTAGGGTTTTTAACCAATCTTGTGCATCCAATAAGTACGTTTGTGTCATTGGATGAACATTTAGGTTATTTTCGTCCTTCCTAGGCTAATTCTCATCCAATAAGGGTTTTTAACCAATCTTGTGCATCCAATAAGTATGTTTGTGTCATTGGTCGAACATTAAGATCTTTTTCGTCCTCCCTAGCCTTATTCTCATCCAATTAGGGTTTTTAACCAATGTTGTGCATTCAATAAGTGATTTTGTGTCATTTGTTGAACATTTAGGTCATTTTCATCCTCCCTAGGGTTATTCTTATCCAACTAGGCTTTTAACCAATCTTGTGCATCCAATAAGTTATTTTGTGTCATTGGTCTAACATTTAGGTCATTTTCGTCCTCCCTAGCCTTATTCTCATCCAATTAAGGTTTTTAACCAATCTTGTGCATTCAATAAGTGATTTTGTGTCATTGGTTGATCATTTAGGTCATTTTCCTCCTCCCTAGGGTTATATTCATCCAATTAGGGTTTTCAACCAATCTTGTGCATCCAATAAGTACGTTTGTGTCATTGGTTGAACATTTAGGTCATTTTCGTCCTTCCTAGGCTTATTCTCATCCAATTAGGGTTTTTAACCAATCTTGTGCATCCAATAAGTACGTTTGTGTCATTGGTTGAACATTTAGGTCATTTTCGTCCTTCTTAGATTTATTCTCATCCAATTAGGGTTTTTAACCAATCTTGTGCATCCAATAAGTTATTTTGTGTCATTGGTCTAACATTTAGGTCATTTTTGTCCTCCCTAGCCTTATTCTCATCCAATTAGGGTTTTTAACCAATCTTGTGCATCCAATAAGTACGTTTGTGTCATTGGATGAACATTTAGGTTATTTTCGTCCTTCCTAGGCTAATTCTCATCCAATAAGGGTTTTTAACCAATCTTGTGCATCCAATAAGTATGTTTGTGTCATTGGTCGAACATTAAGATCTTTTTCGTCCTCCCTAGCCTTATTCTCATCCAATTAGGGTTTTTAACCAATGTTGTGCATTCAATAAGTGATTTTGTGTCATTGGTTGAACATTTAGGTCATTTTCATCCTCCCTAGGGTTATTCTTATCCAACTAGGCTTTTAACCAATCTTGTGCATCCAATAAGTTATTTTGTGTCATTGGTCTAACATTTAGGTCATTTTCGTCCTCCCTAGCCTTATTCTCATCCAATTAAGATTTTTAACCAATCTTGTGCATTCAATAAGTGATTTTGTGTCATTGGTTGATCATTTAGGTCATTTTCCTCCTCCCTAGGGTTATATTCATCCAATTAGGGTTTTCAACCAATCTTGTGCATCCAATAAGTACGTTTGTGTCATTGGTTGAACATTTAGGTCATTTTCGTCCTTCCTAGGCTTATTCTCATCCAATTAGGGTTTTTAACCAATCTTGTGCATCCAATAAGTACGTTTGTGTCATTGGTTGAACATTTAGGTCATTTTCGTCCTTCTTAGGCTTATTCTCATCCAATTAGGGTTTTTAACCAATCTTGTGCATCCAATAAGTTATTTTGTGTCATTGGTCTAACATTTAGGTCATTTTTGTCCTCCCTAGCCTTATTCTCATCCAATTAGGGTTTTTAACCAATCTTGTGCATCCAATAAGTACGTTTGTGTCATTGGATGAACATTTAGGTTATTTTCGTCCTTCCTAGGCTAATTCTCATCCAATTAGGGTTTTTAACCAATCTTGTGCATCCAATAACTACATTTGTGTCATTGGCTGAACATTTAGGTTATTTTCGTCCTTCCTAGGCTAATTCTCATCCAATAAGGGTTTTTAACCAATCTTGTGCATCCAATAAGTACGTTTGTGTCATTGGTCGAACATTTAGGTCATTTTCGTCCTCCCTAGCCTTATTCTCATCCAATTAGGGTTTTTAACCAATCTTGTGTATCCAATAAGTACGTTTGTGTCATTGGTTGAACATTTAGGTCATTTTCGTCCTTCCTAGGCTTATTCTCATCCAATTAGGGTTTTTAACCAATCTTGTGCATCCAATAAGTACGTTTGTGTCATTGGTTGAACAGTTAGGTCATTTTCGTCCTTCCTATGCTTATTCTCATCCAATTAGGGTTTTTAACCAATCTTGTGCATCCAATAAGTACTTTGTGTCATTGGTTGAACATTTAGGTCATTTTCGTCCTTCCTAGGCTTATTCTCATCCAATTAGGGTTTTTAACCAATCTTGTGCATCCAATAAGTACGTTTGTGTCATTGGTTGAACATTTAGGTCATTTTCGTCCTCCATAGCCTTATTCTCATCCAATTAGGGTTTTTAACCAATCTTGTGCATCCAATAAGTACGTTTGTGTCATTGGTTGAACATTTAGGTCATTTTCGTCCTTCCTAGGCTTATACTCATCCAATTAGGGTTTTTAACCAATCTTGTGCATCCAATAAGTACGTTTGTGTCATTGGTTGAACAGTTAGGTCATTTTCGTCCTTCCTATGCTTATTCTCATCCAATTAGGGTTTTTAACCAATCTTGTGCATCCAATAAGTACGTTTGTGTCATTGGTTGAACATTTAGGTCATTTTCGTCCTTCCTAGGCTTATTCTCATCCAATTAGGGTTTTTAACCAATCTTGTGCATCCAATAAGTACGTTTGTGTCATTGGTTGTACATTTAGGTCATTTTCGTCCTCCATAGCCTTATTCTCATCCAATTAGGGTTTTTAACCAATCTTGTGCATCCAATAAGTGACTTTGTGTCATTGGTTGAACATTTAGGTCATTTTCGTCCTCCCTAGGGTTATTCTCATCCAATTAGGGTTTTTAACCAATGTTGTGCATCCAATAAGTACATTTGTGTCATTGGTTGAACATTTAGGTCATTTTCGTCCTCTGTAGAGTTATTCTCATCCAATTAGGGTTTTTAACCAATCTTGTGCATCCAATAAGTACGTTTGTGTCATTGGTTGAACATTTAGGTCATTTTCGTCCTTCCTATGCTTATTCTCATCCAATTAGGGTTTTTAACCAATCTTGTGCCTCCAATAAGTACGTTTGTGTCATTGGTTGAACATTTAGGTCATTTTCGTCCTCCCTAGCCTTATTTTCATCCAATTAGGGTTTTTAACCAATCTTGTGCATCCAATAAGTACGTTTGTGTCATTGGTTGAACATTTAGGTCATTTTCGTCCTTCCTAGGCTTATTCTCATCCAATTAGGGTTTTTAACCAATCTTGTGCATCCAATAAGTACGTTTGTGTCATTGGTTGAACATTTAGGTCATTTTCGTCCTTCCTAGGCTTATACTCATCCAATTAAGGTTTTTAACCAATCTTGTGCATCCAATAAGTACGTTTGTGTCATTGGTTGAACAGTTAGGTCATTTTCGTCCTTCCTATGCTTATTCTCATCCAATTAGGGTTTTTAACCAATCTTGTGCATCCAATAAGTACGTTTGTGTCATTGGTTGAACATTTAGGTTATTTTCGTCCTTCCTAGGCTAATTCTCATCCAATAAGGGTTTTTAACCAATCTTGTGCATCCAATAAGTACGTTTGTGTCATTGGTCGAACATTTAGGTCATTTTCGTCCTCCCTAGCCTTATTCTCATCCAATTAGGGTTTTTAACCAATCTTGTGTATCCAATAAGTACGTTTGTGTCATTGGTTGAACATTTAGGTTATTTTCGTCCTTCCTAGGCTAATTCTCATCCAATAAGGGTTTTTAACCAATCTTGTGCATCCAATAAGTACGTTTGTGTCATTGGTCGAACATTTAGGTCATTTTCGTCCTCCCTAGCCTTATTCTCATCCAATTAGGGTTTTTAACCAATCTTGTGCATTCAATAAGTGATTTTGTGTCATTGGTTGAACATTTAGGTCATTTTCGTCCTCCCTAGGGTTATATTCATCCAATTAGGGTTTTTAACCAATCTTGTGCATCCAATAAGTACGTTTGTGTCATTGGTTGAGCATTTAGGTCATTTTCGTCCTTCCTAGGCTTATTCTCATCCAATTAGGGTTTTTAACCAATCTTGTGCATCCAATAAGTGACTTTGTGTCATTGGTTGAACATTTAGGTCATTTTCGTCCTTCCTAGGGTTATTCTCATCCAATTAGGGTTTTTCACCAATCTTGTGCATCCAATAACTACGTTTGTGTCATTGGTTGAACATTTAGGTTATTTTCGTCCTTCCTAGGCTAAGTCTCATCCAATAAGGGTTTTTAACCAATCTTGTGCATCCAATAAGTATGTTTGTGTCATTGGTCGAACATTTAGGTATTTTTCGTCCTCCCTAGCCTTATTCTCATCCAATTAGTGTTTTTAACCAATCTTGTGCAGCCAATAAGTGATTTTGTGTCATTGGTTGAACATTTAGGTCATTTTCGTCCTTCCTAGGCTTATTCTCATCCAATTAGGGTTTTTATCCAATCTTGTGCATCCAATAAGTACGTTTGTGTCATTGGTCGAACATTTAGGTCATTTTCGTGTTCCCTAGGCTTATTCTCATCCAATTAGGGTTTTTAACCAATCTTGTGCATCCAATAACTATGTTTGTGTCATTGGTTGAACATTTAGGTTATTTTCGTCCTTCCTAGGCTAATTCTCATCCAATAAGTGTTTTTAACCAATCTTGTGCATCCAATAAGTACGTTTGTGTCATTGGTCGAACATTTAGGTCTTTTTCGTCCTCCCTAGCCTTATTCTCATCCAATTAGGGTTTTTAACCAATCTTGTGCATTCAATAAGTGATTTTCTGTCATTGGTTGAACATTTAGGTCATTTTCATCCTCCCTAGGGTTATTCTCATCCAATTAGGGTTTTTAACCAATCTTGTGCATCCAATAAGTTATTTTGTGTCATTGGTCTAACATTTAGGTCATTTTCGTCCTCCCTAGCCTTATTCTCATCCAATTAGGGTTTTTAACCAATCTTGTGCATCCAATAACTACGTTTGTGTCATTGGTTGAACATTTAGATCATTTTCGTCCTCCCTTGGCTTATTCTCATCCAATTAGGATTTTTAACCAATCTTGTGCATCCAATAAGTACGTTTGTGTCATTGGGTTAACATTTAGGTCATTTTCGTCCTCCCTAGCCTTATTCTCATCCAATTAGGGTTTTTAACCAATCTTGTGCATCCAATAAGTGATTTTGTGTCGTTGGTCGAACATTTAGGTCATTTTCATCCTCCCTAGCCTTATTCTCATGCAATTAGGGTTTTTAACCATTCTTGTGCATCCAATAAGTTATTTTGTGTCATTGGTCTAACATTTAGGTCATTTTCGTCCTCTCTAGCCTTATTCTCATCCAATTAGGGTTTTTAACCAATCTTGTGCATTCAATAAGTGATTTTGTGGCATTGGTTGAACATTTAGGTCATTTTCGTCCTCCCTAGGGTTATATTCATCCAATTAGGGTTTTTAACCAATCTTGTGCATCCAATAAGTACGTTTGTGTCATTGGTTGAGCATTTAGGTCATTTTCGTCCTTCCTAGGCTTATTCTCGTCCAATTAGGGTTTTTAACCAATCTTGTGCATCCAATAAGTGACTTTGTGTCATTGGTTGAACATTTAGGTCATTTTCGTCCTCCCTAGGGTTATTCTCATCCAATTAGGGTTTTTCACCAATCTTGTGCATCCAATAACTACGTTTGTGTCATTGGTTGAACATTTAGGTTATTTTCGTCCTTCCTAGGCTAATTCTCATCCAATAAGGGTTTTTAACCAATCTTGTGCATCCAATAAGTACGTTTGTGTCATTGGTCGAACATTTAGATCTTTTTCGTCCTCCCTAGCCTTATTCTCATCCAATTAGGATTTTTAACCAATGTTGTGCATTCAATAAGTGATTTTGTGTCATTGGTTGAACATTTAGGTCATTTTCATCCTCCCTAGAGTTATTCTCATCCAATTAGGGATTTTAACCAATCTTGTGCATCCAATAAGTTATTTTGTGTCATTGGTCTAACATTTAGGTCATTTTTGTCCTCCTTAGGGTTATTCTCATCCAATTAGGGTTTTTCACCAATCTTGTGCATCCAATAACTACGTTTGTGTCATTGGTTGAACATTTAGGTTATTTTCGTCCTTCCTAGGCTAATTCTCATCCAATAAGGGTTTTTAACCAATCTTGTGCATCCAATAAGTACGTTTGTGTCATTGGTCGAACATTTAGATCTTTTTCGTCCTCCCTAGCCTTATTCTCATCCAATTAGGATTTTTAACCAATGTTGTGCATTCAATAAGTGATTTTGTGTCATTGGTTGAACATTTAGGTCATTTTCATCCTCCCCAGAGTTATTCTCATCCAATTAGGGATTTTAACCAATCTTGTGCATCCAATAAGTTATTTTGTGTCATTGGTCTAACATTTAGGTCATTTTTGTCCTCCTTAGGGTTATTCTCATCCAATTAGGGTTTTTCACCAATCTTGTGCATCCAATAACTACGTTTGTGTCATTGGTTGAACATTTAGGTTATTTTCGTCCTTCCTAGGCTAATTCTCATCCAATAAGGGTTTTTAACCAATCTTGTGCATCCAATAAGTATGTTTGTGTCATTGGTCGAACATTTAGGTCATTTTCGTCCTCCCTAGCCTTATTCTCATCCAATTAGTGTTTTTAACCAATCTTGTGCAGCCAATAAGTGATTTTGTGTCATTGGTTGAACATTTAGGTCATTTTCGTCCTTCCTAGGCTTATTCTCATCCAATTAGGGTTTTTATCCAATCTTGTGCATCCAATAAGTACTATTGTGTCATTGGTCGAAAATTTAGGTCATTTTCGTCCTCCCTAGGCTTATTCTCATCCAATTAGGGTTTTTAACCAATCTTGTGCATCCAATAACTATGTTTGTGTCATTGGTTGAACATTTAGGTTATTTTCGTCCTTCCTAGGCTAATTCTCATCCAATAAGTGTTTTTAACCAATCTTGTGCATCCAATAAGTACGTTTGTGTCATTGGTCGAACATTTAGCCTTATTCTCATCCAATTAGGGTTTTTAACCAATGTTGTGCATTCAATAAGTGATTTTGTGTCATTGGTTGAACATTTAGGTCATTTTCATCCTCCCTAGGGTTATTCTTATCCAACTAGGCTTTTAACCAATCTTGTGCATCCAGTAAGTTATTTTGTGTCATTGGTCTAACATTTAGGTCATTTTCGTCCTCCCTAGCCTTATTCTCATCCAATTAAGATTTTTAACCAATCTTGTGCATTCAATAAGTGATTTTGTGTCATTGGTTGATCATTTAGGTCATTTTCCTCCTCCCTAGGGTTATATTCATCCAATTAGGGTTTTCAACCAATCTTGTGCATCCAATAAGTACGTTTGTGTCATTGGTTGAACATTTAGGTCATTTTCGTCCTTCCTAGGCTTATTCTCATCCAATTAGGGTTTTTAACCAATCTTGTGCATCCAATAAGTACGTTTGTGTCATTGGTTGAACATTTAGGTCATTTTCGTCCTTCTTAGGCTTATTCTCATCCAATTAGGGTTTTTAACCAATCTTGTGCATCCAATAAGTTATTTTGTGTCATTGGTCTAACATTTAGGTCATTTTTGTCCTCCCTAGCCTTATTCTCATCCAATTAGGGTTTTTAACCAATCTTGTGCATCCAATAAGTACGTTTGTGTCATTGGATGAACATTTAGGTTATTTTCGTCCTTCCTAGGCTAATTCTCATCCAATTAGGGTTTTTAACCAATCTTGTGCATCCAATAACTACATTTGTGTCATTGGCTGAACATTTAGGTTATTTTCGTCCTTCCTAGGCTAATTCTCATCCAATAAGGGTTTTTAACCAATCTTGTGCATCCAATAAGTACGTTTGTGTCATTGGTCGAACATTTAGGTCATTTTCGTCCTCCCTAGCCTTATTCTCATCCAATTAGGGTTTTTAACCAATCTTGTGTAGCCAATAAGTGATTTTGTGTCATTGGTTGAACATTTAGGTCATTTTCATCCTCCCTAGGGTTATTCTTATCCAATTAGTGTTTTTAACCAATCTTGTGCATCCAATAAGTTATTTTGTGTCATTGGTCTAACATTTAGGTCATTTTCGTCCTCCCTAGCCTTATTCTCATCCAATTAGGGTTTTTAACCAATCTTGTGCATCCAATAACTACGTTTGTGTCATTGGTTGAACATTTAGATCATTTTCGTCCTCCCTTGGCTTATTCTCATCCAATTAAAATTTTTAACCAATCTTGTGCATCCAATATGTACGTTTGTGTCATTGGGTTAACATTTAGGTCATTTTCGTCCTCCCTAGCCTTATTCTCATCCAATTAGGGTTTTTAACCAATCTTGTGCATCCAATAAGTGATTTTGTGTCGTTGGTCGAACATTTAGGTCATTTTCGTCCTCCCTAGCCTTATTCTCATGCAATTAGGGTTTTTAACCAATCTTGTGCATTCAATAAGTGATTTTGTGTCATTGGTTGAACATTTAGGTCATTTTCATCCTCCCTAGGGTTATTCTCATCCAATTAGGGTTTTTAACCAATCTTGTGCATCCAATAAGTTATTTTGTGTCATTGGTCTAACATTTAGGTCATTTTCGTCCTCTCTAGCCTTATTCTCATCCAATTAGGGTTTTTAACCAATCTTGTGCATTCAATAAGTGATTTTGTGTCATTGGTTGAACATTTAGGTCATTTTCGTCCTCCCTAGGGTTATATTCATCCAATTAGGGTTTTTAACCAATCTTGTGCATCCAATAAGTACGTTTGTGTCATTGGTTGAGCATTTAGGTCATTTTCGTCCTTCCTAGGCTTATTCTCATCCAATTAGGGTTTTTAACCAATCTTGTGCATCCAATAAGTGACTTTGTGTCATTGGTTGAACATTTAGGTCATTTTCGTCCTCCCTAGGGTTATTCTCATCCAATTAGGGTTTTTCACCAATCTTGTGCATCCAATAACTACGTTTGTGTCATTGGTTGAACATTTAGGTTATTTTCGTCCTTCCTAGGCTAATTCTCATCCAATAAGGGTTTTTAACCAATCTTGTGCATCCAATAAGTATGTTTGTGTCATTGGTCGAACATTTAGGTCATTTTCGTCCTCCCTAGCCTTATTCTCATCCAATTAGTGTTTTTAACCAATCTTGTGCAGCCAATAAGTGATTTTGTGTCATTGGTTGAACATTTAGGTCATTTTCGTCCTTCCTAGGCTTATTCTCATCCAATTAGGGTTTTTATCCAATCTTGTGCATCCAATAAGTACTATTGTGTCATTGGTCGAAAATTTAGGTCATTTTCGTCCTCCCTAGGCTTATTCTCATCCAATTAGGGTTTTTAACCAATCTTGTGCATCCAATAACTATGTTTGTGTCATTGGTTGAACATTTAGGTTATTTTCGTCCTTCCTAGGCTAATTCTCATCCAATAAGGGTTTTTAACCAATCTTGTGCATCCAATAAGTATGTTTGTGTCATTGGTCGAACATTTAGGTCATTTTCGTCCTCCCTAGCCTTATTCTCATCCAATTAGTGTTTTTAACCAATCTTGTGCAGCCAATAAGTGATTTTGTGTCATTGGTTGAACATTTAGGTCATTTTCGTCCTTCCTAGGCTTATTCTCATCCAATTAGGGTTTTTAACCAATCTTGTGCATCCAATAAGTGACTTTGTGTCATTGGTTGAACATTTAGGTCATTTTCGTCCTCCCTAGGGTTATTCTCATCCAATTAGGATTTTTAACCAATCTTGTGCATCCAATAACTACGTTTGTGTCATTGGTTGAACATTTAGGTCATTTTCGTCCTCCCTAGGGTTATTCTCATCCAATTAGGGTTTTTAACCAATCTTGTGCATCCAATAAGTGATTTTGTGTCATTGGTTGAACATTTAGGTCATTTTCGTCCTCCCAAGGCTTATTCTCGTCCAATTAGGGTTTTCAACCAATCTTGTGCATCCAATAAGTGATTATTTGTCATTGGTTGAACATTTAGGTCATTTTCTTCCTCCCAAGGCTTATTCTCGTCCAATTAGGGTTTTTAACCAATCTTGTGCATCCAATAAGTACATTTGTGTCATTGGTTGAACATTTAGGTCATTTTCGTCCTCCCAAGGTTTATTCTCGTCCAATTAGGGTTTTTAACACATCTTGTGCATCCAATAAGTGATTTTGTGTCATTGGTTGAACATTTAGGTCATTTTCGTCCTCCCAAGGCTTATTCTCGTCCAATTAGGGTTTTTAACCAATCTTGTGCATCCAATAAGTGATTTTGTGTCATTGGTTGAACATTTAGGTCATTTTCGTCCTTCCTAGGCTTATTCTCATCCAATTAGGGTTTTTAACCAATCTTGTGCATCCAATAAGTACGTTTGTGTCATTGGTTGAACATTTAGGTCATTTTCGTCCTTCCTAGCCTTATTCTCATCCAATTAGGGTTTTTAACCAATCTTGTGCATCCAATAAGTACGTTTGTGTCATTGGTTGAACATTTAGGTCATTTTCGTCCTTCCTAGGCTTATTCTCATCCAATTAGGGTTTTTAACCAATCTTGTGCATCCAATAAGTACGTTTGTGTCATTGGTTGAACATTTAGGTCATTTTCGTCCTTCCTATGCTTATTCTCATCCAATTAGGGTTTTTAACCAATCTTGTGCATCCAATAAGTACGTTTGTGTCATTGGTTGAACATTTAGGTCATTTTCGTCCTCCCTAGCTTTATTCTCATCCAATTAGGGTTTTTAACCAATCTTGTGCATCCAATAAGTACGTTTGTGTCATTGGTTGAACATTTAGGTCATTTTCGTCCTTCCTAGGCTTATTCTCATCCAATTAGGGTTTTTAACCAATCTTGTGCATCCAATAAGTACGTTTGTGTCATTGGTTGAACATTTAGGTCATTTTCGTCCTTCCTAGGCTTATTCTCATCCAATTAGGGTTTTTAGCCAATCTTGTGCATCCAATAACTACATTTGTGTCGTTGGTTGAACATTTAGGTTATTTTCGTCCTTCCTATGCTTATTTTCATCCAATTAGGGTTTTTAACCAATCTTGTGCATCCAATAAGTGAATTTGTGTCATTGGTTGAACATTTAGGTAATTTTCGTATTCCCTATGGTTATTCTCATCCAATTAGGGTTTTTAACCAATCTTGTGCATCCAATAAGTACGTTTGTGTCATTGGTTGAACATTTAGGTCATTTTCGTCCTTCCTAGGCTTATTCTCATCCAATTAGGGTTTTTAACCAATCTTGTGCATCCAATAAGTACGTTTGTGTCGTTGGTTGAACATTTAGGTCATTTTCGTCCTTCCTAGGCTTATACTCATCCAATTAGGGTTTTTAACCAATCTTGTGCATCCAATAAGTACGTTTGTGTCATTGGTTGAACAGTTAGGTCATTTTCGTCCTTCCTATGCTTATTCTCATCCAATTAGGGTTTTTAACCAATCTTGTGCATCCAATAAGTACGTTTGTGTCATTGGTTGAACATTTAGGTCATTTTCGTCCTTCCTAGGCTTATTCTCATCCAATTAGGGTTTTTAACCAATCTTGTGCATCCAATAAGTACGTTTGTGTCATTGGTTGTACATTTAGGTCATTTTCGTCCTCCATAGCCTTATTCTCATCCAATTAGGGTTTTTAACCAATCTTGTGCATCCAATAAGTGACTTTGTGTCATTGGTTGAACATTTAGGTCATTTTCGTCCTCCCTAGGGTTATTCTCATCCAATTAGGGTTTTTAACCAATCTTGTGCATCCAATAACTACATTTGTGTCATTGGTTGAACATTTAGGTCATTTTCGTCCTTCCTAGGCTTATTCTCATCCAATTAGGGTTTTTATCCAATCTTGTGCATCCAATAAGTACGTTTGTGTCATTGGTCGAACATTTAGGTCATTTTCGTGTTCCCTAGGCTTATTCTCATCCAATTAGGGTTTTTAACCAATCTTGTGCATCCAATAACTATGTTTGTGTCATTGGTTGAACATTTAGGTTATTTTCGTCCTTCCTAGGCTAATTCTCATCCAATAAGTGTTTTTAACCAATCTTGTGCATCCAATAAGTACGTTTGTGTCATTGGTCGAACATTTAGGTCTTTTTCGTCCTCCCTAGCCTTATTCTCATCCAATTAGGGTTTTTAACCAATCTTGTGCATTCAATAAGTGATTTTCTGTCATTGGTTGAACATTTAGGTCATTTTCATCCTCCCTAGGGTTATTCTCATCCAATTAGGGTTTTTAACCAATCTTGTGCATCCAATAAGTTATTTTGTGTCATTGGTCTAACATTTAGGTCATTTTCGTCCTCCCTAGCCTTATTCTCATCCAATTAGGGTTTTTAACCAATCTTGTGCATCCAATAACTACGTTTGTGTCATTGGTTGAACATTTAGATCTCTTTCGTCCTCCCTTGGCTTATTCTCATCCAATTAAAATTTTTAACCAATCTTGTGCATCCAATAAGTACGTTTGTGTCATTGGGTTAACATTTAGGTCATTTTCGTCCTCCCTAGCCTTATTCTCATCCAATTAGGGTTTTTAACCAATCTTGTGCATCCAATAAGTGATTTTGTGTCGTTGGTCGAACATTTAGGTCATTTTCGTCCTCCCTAGCCTTATTCTCATGCAATTAGGGTTTTTAACCAATCTTGTGCATTCAATAAGTGATTTTGTGTCATTGGTTGAACATTTAGGTCATTTTCATCCTCCCTAGGGTTATTCTCATCCAATTAGGGTTTTTAACCAATCTTGTGCATCCAATAAGTTATTTTGTGTCATTGGTCTAACATTTAGGTCATTTTCGTCCTCCCTAGCCTTATTCTCATCCAATTAAGGTTTTTAACCAATCTTGTGCATTCAATAAGTGATTTTGTCTCATTGGTTGAACATTTAGGTCATTTTCCTCCTCCTTAGGGTTATATTCATCCAATTAGGGTTTTTAACCAATCTTGTGCATCCAATAAGTACGTTTGTGTCATTGGTTGAACATTTAGGTCATTTTCATCCTTCCTAGGCTTATTCTCATCCAGTTAGGGTTTTTAACCAATCTTGTGCATCCAATAAGTGACTTTGTGTCATTGGTTGAACATTTAGGTCATTTTCGTCCTCCCTAGGGTTATTCTCATCCAATTAGGGTTTTTAACCAATCTTGTGCATCCAATAACTACATTTGTGTCATTGGTTGAACATTTAGGTCATTTTCGTCCTTCCTAGGCTTATTCTCATCCAATTAGGGTTTTTATCCAATCTTGTGCATCCAATAAGTACGTTTGTGTCATTGGTCGAACATTTAGGTCATTTTCGTGTTCCCTAGGCTTATTCTCATCCAATTAGGGTTTTTAACCAATCTTGTGCATCCAATAACTATGTTTGTGTCATTGGTTGAACATTTAGGTTATTTTCGTCCTTCCTAGGCTAATTCTCATCCAATAAGTGTTTTTAACCAATCTTGTGCATCCAATAAGTACGTTTGTGTCATTGGTCGAACATTTAGGTCTTTTTCGTCCTCCCTAGCCTTATTCTCATCCAATTAGGGTTTTTAACCAATCTTGTGCATTCAATAAGTGATTTTCTGTCATTGGTTGAACATTTAGGTCATTTTCATCCTCCCTAGGATTATTCTCATCCAATTAGGGTTTTTAACCAATCTTGTGCATCCAATAAGTTATTTTGTGTCATTGTTTTAACATTTAGGTCATTTTCGTCCTCCCTAGCCTTATTCTCATCCAATTAGGGTTATTAACCAATCTTGTGCATTCAATAAGTGATTTTGTGTCATTGGTTGAACATTTAGGTCATTTTCATCCTACCTAGGGTTATTCTTATCCAACTAGGGTTTTTAACCAATCTTGTGCATCCAATAAGTTATTTTGTGTCATTGGTCTAACATTTAGGTCATTTTCGTCCTCTCTAGCCTTATTCTCATCCAATTAGGGTTTTTAACCAATCTTGTGCATTCAATAAGTGATTTTGTGTCATTGGTTGAACATTTAGGTCATTTTCGTCCTCCCTAGGGTTATATTCATCCAATTAGGGTTTTTAACCAATCTTGTGCATCCAATAAGTACGTTTGTGTCATTGGTTGAGCATTTAGGTCATTTTCGTCCTTCCTAGGCTTATTCTCATCCAATTAGGGTTTTTAACCAATCTTGTGCATCCAATAAGTGACTTTGTGTCATTGGTTGAACATTTAGGTCATTTTCGTCCTTCCTAGGGTTATTCTCATCCAATTAGGGTTTTTCACCAATCTTGTGCATCCAATAACTACGTTTGTGTCATTGGTTGAACATTTAGGTTATTTTCGTCCTTCCTAGGCTAAGTCTCATCCAATAAGGGTTTTTAACCAATCTTGTGCATCCAATAAGTATGTTTGTGTCATTGGTCGAACATTTAGGTATTTTTCGTCCTCCCTAGCCTTATTCTCATCCAATTAGTGTTTTTAACCAATCTTGTGCAGCCAATAAGTGATTTTGTGTCATTGGTTGAACATTTAGGTCATTTTCGTCCTTCCTAGGCTTATTCTCATCCAATTAGGGTTTTTAACCAATCTTGTGCATCCAATAAGTGACTTTGTGTCATTGGTTGAACATTTAGGTCATTTTCGTCCTTCCTAGGGTTATTCTCATCCAATTAGGGTTTTTCACCATTCTTGTGCATCCAATAACTACGTTTGTGTCATTGGTTGAACATTTAGGTTATTTTCGTCCTTTCTAGGCTAATTCTCATCCAATAAGGGTTTTTAACCAATCTTGTGCATCCAATAAGTATGTTTGTGTCATTGGTCGAACATTTAGGTATTTTTCGTCCTCCCTAGCCTTATTCTCATCCAATTAGTGTTTTTAACCAATCTTGTGCAGCCAATAAGTGATTTTGTGTCATTGGTTGAACATTTAGGTCATTTTCGTCCTTCCTAGGCTTATTCTCATCCAATTAGGGTTTTTATCCAATCTTGTGCATCCAATAAGTACGTTTGTGTCATTGGTCGAACATTTAGGTCATTTTCGTGTTCCCTAGGCTTATTCTCATCCAATTAGGGTTTTTAACCAATCTTGTGCATCCAATAACTATGTTTGTGTCATTGGTTGAACATTTAGGTTATTTTCGTCCTTCCTAGGCTAAATCTCATCCAATAAGTGTTTTTAACCAATCTTGTGCATCCAATAAGTACGTTTGTGTCATTGGTTGAACATTTAGGTCATTTTCATCCTCCCTAGGGTTATTCTCATCCAATTAGGGTTTTTAACCAATCTTGTGCATCCAATAAGTTATTTTGTGTCATTGTTCTAACATTTAGGTCATTTTCGTCCTCCCTAGCCTTATTCTCATCCAATTAGGGTTATTAACCAATCTTGTGCATTCAATAAGTGATTTTGTGTCATTGGTTGAACATTTAGGTCATTTTCATCCTACCTAGGGTTATTCTTATCCAACTAGGGTTTTTAACCAATCTTGTGCATCCAATAAGTTATTTTGTGTCATTGGTCTAACATTTAGGTCATTTTCGTCCTCTCTAGCCTTATTCTCATCCAATTAG